>JAJJWW010005285.1:0-124519 GCA_023531295.1 Papaver armeniacum
CAATACCGAAGTCTACGTGACGCTTGACACTCATCAGAGGTTGAGCTGAGGCCGTAAGGCCCCGGTGATACCTAGTGAGTAATAAAAAAGGAAAACATCTCGTCGTCCTCTTTATGCCGTTCTTCTCAGCTTTCCTATCGTCGTCTTCTTCCTTTCTATTTTCTTTTTCTGCTTCATTTTTATTGTACCTTAAAAGTAAAATATCAACCTAAATATTTCTAAATGGTTGATGGAACTTTCCTTTTTCCATCGACAGCTCTCGTGACAAATACATTCTTTTTTTTTTTTTTTTTTTTTTTTTTTTTTGAAGTATAAATTTACCCAATCTTAAAACGAAAAAAAAAAAATGTTTGCATCAAAAAGAAAAGATCAACAACAAAAGGGAAGGAGGTGATTTACTGAAGATTTTTTAAATTTTCTTTGGATTTTATCAACTATAGTTATTGAACAACATTATCTTGGATGATGATCAAACATCATATTATTAATCTGTTTTGGATTTTGATTATGAAAAACCTAATTTAAGGTTTTTATATATGCTTAAGCTTTAATGGTTTCCAATTAGTCTCTGAACAGAGAAAAGAAGAATTAAATTGCGACCTTATAGATCTCAAATAGGGTCCTCGGAAATAGTGCTAATATAGAAAATCTTCGCAATCTTCGAATTTTTGGTTTTGACTATAAATTTTATATTTCATAATGTAGGATCTTAGAACTACATGACAATCACATGTGCATGAATATGTGTATAGATAATATGCTTGACGATGCCATTAATATTGAATCGCAGTAATCCTCTTGAGACACCCGTAAATCTTCTTATTGCGGAATACCTTGTGGAGCTCTTGGTTTCTTCCTCTTGACCTTTTACGTAACGAGTTGTAATTCTTGAATACAATATTGATGGGTATTGTATTCCATTTATAGCAAAGAGGAATGACCAAGTTCCTAGGATTTTTAACATTAACTTTTAATACTCAATTTGTCCATCAAGGGAGAGTTAATAAGGTATTAAATCCTTATTGAAACTTAAGATAATAACTCCTTAGTAACCTAAGATGCATGTCTAGCAATGTCTTGATTATCTTAAATTAGCAAACATGGAACCAAGAGATATTTCTAATGATGTAGAAATAATCTTACATTCTCCCACTGGTCCATGTGATAATCAATTTAATAGTTAATCATAGACAACATAAGCGCGCATAATTGCTGAACAAAATTTCATGGTTAAACATAATACCTTAATCAAGCAAACTACTCATGCGAGTCATAGCGGTTGCAAATTATCCTGTTATCAACGTGTTTCCTTCCATGTACCACAACATAAATAACTTACTTAACTAGTCCGTAAATAGGAGTATCATAATGGTCCAGTGATGTCTTCAAAAGAAAACAATTTCTGCTAACATTCATCCATTCCATAAATGTATACTAAAAATGGATACAAAAATATATTCAGAATTTCATTAATAAGAGCTCAATGATTGTTCAAAATAAGCACACATTAGCTGAATTCAATAATCGCATTACTCCCACAGGACCTAAGATATCAACATGCTTCTTATGAGATCTTAAAAGGTAACTATTCCATAAATGTGTTTGCGGATATAATTGTACTTAGAGGTAAATGAACAAATATTGTATCTGAATTGCTTAATTCACGTACACATACTCAAGGTTCATGTGTTTTGTTCCTCTTGTATCATATCGTGCTTTAATGCTGCGAAGTTAAGACGATAAATTTCAGCAATGTAGAGACAAACCTCAAGTCTCTAAGTCTCGCAGTCATAATTATTCAAACTCATTAATGGATTCTTTCTTTATAGAATCCGTGCATCCACCAAATTTAAAGTTTGAAAACCTAATTAACTCTTATTGGGTTGGCCAACTAATTGTAACACATAAGATAATATTTGTATCTCAAAATTCTTGATTGATTTCCCATAATTTGTTCTTCGATTCTTTAGGCATTTAGTTAACATATCAACAACTTGTTATAAGTTTCATATCATAATTAAGACGTAATGAATATCTTCTATCCAACATGAAATAAAATCTGTTAAATATGCTATTATCTCAAAATTCTTCGAGTATTCGATATATGCCTTATATGAGATCTTTAGTAATCCATATGATATGTACTATCACATGGTAAGCTTCAATGATATACTTTATATTAAAAAAATATAGAGATATGCATAAAGTCAAGATCACTACTCGTAGGTAGTATGTTTAACATACAAGACCAAGAGTATGAATTTCTCCCACTGATCTTGAGGTATATGCATAAATCTGTAATAATTTCATCCAAAACTTGAAACATTAATAGTTTTGTGGAATTTTATATACCATTATGGGAGGATGCTTAAATTTCATACTTTGATTTCTAAAAATTGTAGACTAAAATTTATCATTATTAAAGGCTATTTTTATATTTAATTAATGTAACTCTTAGGTCATATTGAGCTACTATTAGTACTATCATAATTTTGAATAAGTCATTCTTTGACACGAGAGAAAAACTTATTTATAATCAATGCATCTTTTCAGAGTAAAATCTTTGGCTAAAAGTCAGGCTTTATATCGTTTAGTAATGCAATTACAGTCATGCTAGGGCTAAAATACCCACTTGTACCCAACTGTTTTGTGTCATTAGAGCAACTAAACAATATTCCAGACTTGACGTTCAACCATTGATTTTTATTTCACATAAAATCAATCCATTAACCAAAATTATTATACACATTATATATAGTTTGTGAATCAGAAACCGAGTCTTTGCTATTCCATATCAAAATGAAATAAATTCTCGTAAGCAAATCACTGAAACAACATGAACAACTTTATTTTAGTCTCTTTTGAAACAGTCTTAATGCTGGTTCAAGTTGTTACCAAAAATTATTGGCAATAGTTTTATTATGGAGTATTGGATCAATAATTTGTGGTCTTTCATTATCTAACATTCCGACAATGAGAAGATTGACAATATATGTAGAAATATTAAATAATGGGATCATTATCAAGACTTCTTGAACAAATATATCCACGCATTTCCGCTGATTATGCCATCAGTAATGAATTTATATTTTCGGTTTCAATAAATCTCACACTACGGTTAAAACATTAAAGAATACCATTTGAATTATTTAGGGAAACCAGTGAACCAGTAATAGTTTTCAAATCCAATTTTCATTCTTGGGAAATGTAAGCCCTCACCTCCAACTGAAAAACCAAAACTTATAGGTGATTTAAACTAGGTTTCCATCCTTTCTAGTTCAAAGTGTGTCTTTGAAACTGCTTTACTCATAAATCTATTTAAATTACACAGTTTTAGATAGAAAATACATTCACAGATGTGTGGCTGTTATGCATAACTCATCATGCTTCTAACAATTTTCATAAAAGTATGATTTCACCTTTTGCTATACACCATTATGCCAAGGGTAATTTGGCCTTGTGTATTGAGCAATAATTCCAAACTTTTGGAGATACTATGTAAAAGATTTAGGATACTATCATGTTTTTTCATACCTTTCACAATATTCACCACCTTTGTCAGACTTTATGATATACACTTTCTCTATAATTGCCTCTCAATTTCAATAATGAATGTTCGAGAAAATATCCACGGATTGAGATTCGTAATGCAATTGATAGATGCACACAGTAATGCGAAAAATCATCAGGTGATAAACAAGTTTATCTTCAAAAATTGGACCGTAAAAAGTCTATAAAATAATCATAATCAACAATTAATAAGAACAAAAGATAGAATTGAGATAAATGATAATTAAGTTTACAATAGTTTCATACCTTCAATAAGATTCTCCTGTGGGTAAAACCTTATCAAGGAACAATGTGAGACATGAAAAATATCTGTAGATATCTTACCTTCTCATGCACATAACATTATGTTTGTTTAATACCACAACTAGAGTCGCATGTGGAAGAATCTCGTCCTAACATGTATTAACAAACTCAAATAATTATAATGTTCAACCTAATACATCGAAATAATAGTCGCCTGTGGGTAGCTATTATTTTACATGTATACGAAACATTTAGATAACCTTTATGCTTGTTTAAACGTGTGAACCAAAACTACTTGCAGCAACATTGTTCTTATCATTAAATCAAACTAATTAAGAGGACTCAAAATATACAACACTTACAAGAAGAAAGTTTAGTATCACTGTGGTGATAACTAAACAATCCAGCAAATATGTAAAATTGCAAATATTTATTTGAAAGCATGTCATATATAAATTGTGAAAAACATCAACATAACTTAATTTAGAAATATTCAAACATCATGAACCTTTCGTAACCCAAGATCAAGCATTGTGCAATAATGATCCAATAATGAAGATTCATTGAAGAAGACTCTTTAATGCAATGTTAATTAAATTCGATACTGGCTTTAAGGATTACGATAAATAAGGCTCTATAAGGTTGATAAAGATGAAGGTTGTTTAAAATAGACGATATGGACATCATTTTTAACAAATATAAAACTTATATTTGGCATCCAGTGTAAGGTTTTAAAACGCATGATTGTCCATTATATAGTATGTTATATTATGTTTATATGGATCCATCATCATGTTCGTTGTATCTATAATAAGGATGTCTATGGATCATGATTTATTACCATATATCTTGTTCATTTTCCCGCTGCACAAATTAGCATACTTGATGTGATTCATGTTTGGCGTGATGCATGTATAATGACGTGCTTTGATATGATCCACGCATAAAGTAATTAAAATCATGTTTGTGCAGCGGGAAAATGAACAAGGTATATGGTAATAAATCATCATCCATAGACATCCTTATTACAGATCCAACGAACATGATGATGGATCCATATAAACATAATATAACATACTATATAATGGACAATAATGCGTTTTAAAACCTTGCTCTGATACCAAATATAAATTTTATATTTCATAATGTAGGATCTTAGAACTACATGACAATCACATGTGCATGAATATGTGTATAGATAATATACTTGACGATGCCATTAATATTGAATCGCAGTAATCCTCTTGAGACACCCGTAAATCTTCTTATTGCGGAATACCTTGTGGAGCTCTTGGTTTCTTCCTCTTGACCTTTTACGTAATGAGTTGTAATTATTGAATACAATATTCATGGGTATTGTATTCCATTTATAGGCAGAGAAAGGACCAAGTTCCTAGGATTTTTAACATTAACTTTTAATACTCAACCGTCCATCAAGGGAGAGTTAATAAGGTATTAAATCCTTAGTGAAAATTAAGATAATAACTCCTTAGTAACCTAAGATGCATGCCTAGCAATGTCTTGATTATCTTAGATTAGCAAACATGGAACCAAGAGATATTTCTAACGATGTAGAAATAATCTTACATTGACAAGTCTTAGAATAAAAAAATATATTTTCTATGGGGTATATACGGAACTAACCATTTTTAGGAAAAAAAAAATCAGATTTTCAATAAATTTCAAATACCAAAACAAAGTTGCCACACCCAAAATTAAAAAAAAACATTATTTTCTTAACGTGTATCCAGGGATACAAGTTAACAAAATCCAAAAAAAAAACCCTAAAACAACCCCTAAACTGGAAAGTCCGAAAGTGGAAGTTGGAAAACGGTGACAGTCAGGTTCCAGGTATATGACTCGGAGAGGAATCGGACTCGACTCTCTTTGAGTCTCATAAAACAAAAAAAATAGCAGGGTGTTTGTTTTCTCCTGACTCCTTGGAACCCGAATAAAAATTACCAAATAGCGTGATAATGGTCGTAGATTATTTTTTGAATCGTACGTACCAAACGGGTCAGGTACAGAATCATACCTCGGCGAATCAGATGTACGAACCTAGTCAAACTTCATATTGTTTGTTTTCTCCTAACTTAACTGACTCGTCTGGGTCTGACTCGCTTGTATCCGATTGAAATTACCTAATTCATCTGGATCCGACCCAATATGTTTGTTTTTTGAGTCAGATCTGACTCAAAATTATGAGTAGGTGGTATTTTATTGCCAGACTCAAAACCAGTCAGGAGTTACGTCTAACTTGGATCACGACTCAAATCTTACAAAAAAAAAAAAACCGATCCAGATGCTAAGTCAGTAAAAAACAAACATGCTTTTGAGTCGGAAAAATGAAGCAACAAATCTGTCATCTGAATCGGGCCAAGTCAGTTTCATATACCGAGTCAGAACTTGGATGACTCGGAAGTCGAAACCGAACAAAACAATTTAAGCACCCTTTCCGTTTATCCATGTTGAACCAAATTCCCCTGAGAAAGAAAAAGGCAGTATTTTTAGAGAGAAAAGAAGAGATGAGCGGTAGAGGAGGAGGTTCAAGTAGCAGTAGACAGTGTCAGTACAAGTCTTCAACAGCTCACCAAAGTCTCTCAGTCGGCTCAGCAAGTTGTTCAACAACCAAACACCTAGTCTGGTCATCAACTTAAGGCTCCGACTATTAACTAGGATATACCTGCATTTCCTACTTTTATGTATGAATAATGTATCGTGTCTTTATACAAATAGCGGTTCTAAATCTCCACACCTTCGTGGAAGATAATACACCAAAATCACCTTCTCGTTTTGTATCAGTCCTTTCGATCTAAGCACAGCTTCCACAACAACCAACAAAAAAAAAAAAACCCAAACCCTAATAAAAAAACACCAAAACAATGGCAGACACTACAACAACTCTTCGCCAAGTTCAAATCCATCACCTAGTCACTTTGAAGCACACAGAAACCAATCATATTTTATGGAAGGCTCAGTTCAAGCCTATCCTAAAAGTCTATGATCTCACAGGGTTTATTGATGGCTCTAAAGAAAAATCCGCAAGAACACTTCCAGATAGTGAAGATATCAATCCTGCTTTTACAGCATATGAATCCCAGGATTCTCTCATAGTTGGATGGTTGAATTCAACTTTGACACATGAAGTACTCAACGTGGTTGCTAAGCTTGAAACCACAAAAGAAATTTGGGATACACTAGAGACGGAGTTTGCGCCTAAGACGTTTGCTCACCAGATGAATCTCAAAAACCAGCTGCATCACTTAAACAAAGGTAATAAGACTCTGAAGGCTTATTTAAATAATGCTAAACGATTGTTTGATCAAAGCTTGCAAAGAATCGGTTACACCGCACTAATGAGATGAAACATCCATTTGCAATGGATTAAATCAAACTTATGATCCCATTGTTACTACATTGAGCAGATGCTTGACAATATGGATCTCAAGACTTTCAATACTCATCTTCTCACCTTTGAGATGAGGATTGAACATCAAGCTATCCTGGATGCAAGAACCACCGGCAAATATTGTCTCTTCCAACTCGGATTCCACAACTAGGAATCCACCAAGATGGGTTAACAATCAGTCAAGAGGATCACCTCCTCCAAATAACAACAATAACCGTAGACCTCAACAACCGCAGAGAGGTGTTATTCAAGGAGAGAATTTTTTCCAGATTTGCAAAAAGAGGAACCATACCGCTGATCATCGTTGGTTTCGTTATGAAAAGAGCAACACCAATAATCGCAAACCTCCTACGGCTTATATTGCTTTGCTGGTGGTCCAGCTGCAACAAAGAAGGGGTAAATCGACACCGGGTGCAACTCACCACTTGACTATTCTTGATATCCGAACCTTTGCATCGTATGAGTATGATGGCACAAACCAAGTTAGAGTTGGTAATGGTAATGCGCTCGCAAATTGCACATATTGGTAACGCCACGTTTCCCCATAATACACGATGTTTTCTTTTAAAAAACATCTATCATGTTCCTAAAAATCAAACAAATCTACTCTTTGTTTATCAATTTTGCAAAGATAATCAGGTTTACTTTGAGTTTCACACAAAGTTTTTTGTTGTGAAGGACAAGTGCACGGGAGCCATACTTCTAAAGGGGAGGAATGAGAATGGACTTTACATATTTGATGGTGTTGGTGGTATCAATAGAACTCAGTCTCCAATCTTATCTATCTGCCAGTTTTCCTGTGTGGCACCAGCGCTTAGGACATCAATGCTCTCCACGATTTCCAAAATAGTCAATGATTTTTTCCCTTCTGTCTTGAATAAGAAGTTTTATTTTTGTCACTCTTGTCACATAAGCAAAGAGAAAGAAACTTCCATTTTTCTCTAGTACTCTTGTTTTTGATACACCTTTGAGTTTGATTGTTAGTGATATTTGGGTTTCTCCACATCTTTCTAGACATGGTTATCGTTATTATTTGCTTTTAATGGATGCATTTTCTCATTATACTTGGGTGTTTCCTTTAGTGCAACGTTCAGATGCATTATCTATTTTTATAAAGTTTCAAAACAAAGAAAATCTCACGAGTCATCGCATAAAGGTTTTTCAATCACGACAATGCACTTGAGTATAAAAAGTTTACATCCCATTTGAACAATTGTGGTATTAAGCATAGATTTTCTTGTCCTCATACATCGTCATGAGAATGGTTTGGCGAGGAATGACGTATACGTCATGTCCTTTGAGAGTGGTCTAGCTCTCTTATTTTGACACATATTCCTAAAGAATTACGGCCCGAGGCTTTTACAAACCGCAACTTACCTTATTAATAGGATTCCAAAATCCAAAACCGATCAAAAACTCCACTTGAGCTTTTGTTTCACAAACAACCCGATTATACATTCTTGCGTGTTTTTGGTTGTCTTAATATCCAGTGTCTTAAGTCCTTACAATGCCAACAAGTTAGAACCTAAATCTCTAGCTTGTATTTTTATAAGTCTGATTCGGCTCACAAAGGGTATGTGTGTTTTCATCAACCCACACACAAAGAATATATCTCACGTCATGTGAGATTTAAAGAATCCAATTATTCATTCTCTACTCCTCAGCAGCCGACACCTAAGCACTGTCAGATAACTAACTGCACAAGCACGGATATTCTTGCTTCTCCAGTTTTCAGACAACCTGCACAAGCATCTGTACAAAAGCAACACATTCCTTCCACAACAATTCAACATCCAACCTCCACTGCAGAAAATCCACCTCCATCACATATGCAAACTGCAAGCTCTTCTCTTTGCGATTTACGCTCGTTTGTCACCAACACTGCGATTATTCAAGATCAGCCTCTGCAACCCGATCCACTCAAAAGTGCCATCCAATGATAACTCATGCAAAAGCTGGCATTATAAAATCAATTTAGAAGTTATGTCTCAGCACAACCAAACATCCATTGAAAGATGATGACTTCTTGGAGCCTATGTGCTATTCCAAAGCCTGTAAATTCCGCAATGGAGAGATGCTATGGATGTGCAAATCAATGCTTTGATTCGTAATGGTACTTACTCATTGGTAAAATATGAGGATGAAATGAATGTGGTAGGATCAAAATGGGTCTACAAAATCAAACACAATCCAGATGGAAGTATAGAGAAGTACAAGGCTCGATTAGTTTCAAAGGGATTCAACCAGCAAGAGGGCATTGATTATGATGAAACGTTTTCTCAATTGGTAAAACCATGCACCATCCGACCGGTTCTTTCCATTGCTGTGATGAATGGATGGAGCTTACGTCAACTAGATGTAGAAAACACATTTTTGCATGGTGTCTTGGAAGAAGAGGTTTACATGAAGCAACAGCCGACTATGTCGATCCTAATTATCCCAATCATGTATGCAGATTGCACAAGTCCTTGTATGGACTCAAACAGGCACCTCGTGCTTGGTTTTCAAGGCTAAGTGGTCATCTTCTCCAACTTGGTTTCACGGCTTCCATTGCCGATACATCGTTGTTTGTGCAGAAAACCAAAGACTCCATCACATATGTCTTAATCTATGTTGATGACATCATTGTGACTGGCTCTGATCCTAAGTTAATTAACAAACTAGTTTCTGATATGGGTGCTGCTTTTGCGGTTAAAGATATGGGAGAACTGTCATTCTTACTAGGTGTTGAAGTACTTCGCCAAGGATCCAATTTAGTACTTACCCAAAGAAAGTATATCTCAGACTTCAAGAAGAAACTAGATGGCATCCAGCCCGGAAGACACCTCTTCTGCCGCTAATATACGATTTCGAAACAAGGCTCGAAAAAGTTTGCAGATCCTACACTTTATAGAAGTGTTGTGGGTGCGTTACAATATCTACATATCACCAGACCGGACATCTCTGTTGCCGTAAACAAGGCATGTCAATATATGCATGAGCCGTATGTGGAACATTGGGAGCTGGTGAAGCGCATTTTGCGATATCTCAAACATTCCATTGATTATGGATTGTTTATCAAACCTACTTAAAGGACTATTCTCTGCATGCTTACTCACGATCTTGATTGGGTGGCAATTTGGACGATCGACGGTCTACTGGTAGCTCTTTTTGTATATACTTTGGTGGAAATATCATCTCTTGGAGTGCACGAAAGTAGAAAAGCGTCTCAAGAAGTCTATGCAGTAGCTGAATATCGAGCGTAACGATTGCAACTTGAGAGATTATATGGATACTGATCATTGCTAAAGGAATTGGGTATTCAAACATCAGCCCCTTCCTTATGGTGTGATAACTTAGGAACTACCTATCTCATAGCCAATCCTATATTTCATGCACGTACCAAACATATAGAGATAGACTACCACTTTGTTCGTGAAAGAGTAGCAAGTAAGCTACTTCATGTCAAGTTTATAAGCACCGAGATCGGCTAAGCGAGATATTTTTACAAAGGGATTGTCCTCGCTTCGTTTTGGCTCATCAGAGACAAGTTGAACATTCGTCAACTCCGGTTCAACTTGAGGGAGGGTGTCAGTACAAGTCTTCAACAACTCACCAAAGACTCTTGATCGGCTCAACAAGTTGTTCAACAACCAAACACCTAGTCCGGTCATCAACAGAAGGCTCCGACTATTAACCAGGATCTACCCGCATTTCCTACTTTTATGTATTGAATAATATCTTGTGTGTCTTTATATAAATATGCGTTCTAAATCTCCACACCTTCGTGGAAGATAATACACCAAAATCACCTTAATAAAGCCAGAATGTAAATTGATATTTTATTGAATCATATCATCAATACAAATTTGGTAGTTAGTATTGATGGAATAGACATTCTTCCTCATGATAATCACATTTTCAGAGCTCTCCTTTGTTCCTCGGCTAGACTCGTATGTTCTTCTCCCCCTCCATTTCTAAACCCTAATTCGCTTCCCCTCTTTCTCACTCTCTAAGCATTAATTTGATTTTTCGGATGACCCATTTGGTGATCCTAATATTCTGGGAGACCCCTTCTGCATAGTTTGTTTGTCAAGGCGTCTTTCTCACCTCACTACTGAAGATTCACTTCATAAGGTAATCAAATATCTCCTCATCCTCCATTTCTTCTTCTTCAATTTCTGTTTAATTTCCATTTTGCAAATTCTGACAATTTGATTTCAATTTATGGATTTCTGGGTTTCGTTTTCTAGGCGATGAATAGATATGGGCGAATAAAGAGTTCGCGATTAGTTCGTGACATAGGTAAATTTCATTTCTGTAATTCAATTCAGCAACTTTAGTTTTTTTGTTGCCATTTTTATGTTCTTAGGTATACACACATTTGTCATAGTATGGAGAAGCATCACCCAGAATGTGTAGAGTATAATACATGTCTAATGTAATGGATGAACAGAATCGTGCGTTTTCTGCCTGATTTGTGCAAGTTATAATCTTATCTTCTATTGTGGTTTTAACTTTTGTTACTCTCTTTCTAATCTATTTGACAGTAACTGGTGCTTCTCGGGGTTATGCATTTGTTGAATATGAAAACGATAGAGATATGAGGCGCGCATATGAGGTGCGTAAGCTTTTGCCATGGAAAATATTCCAGTTGCCAGTGCAAAATTGTTTCAGTTAGAGGCCTACTTCGATATAATTTGTGTGGAATCCTTCACTTATGCTTGAATGAAATATATAAAGCCTGATCTGGTTTTTTTAGATTTGAAATTTACATACTTGAGTCGGATAATTATGCATTGTAATGTAAAGAAAATCATAGGATAGGTAGAATACGGGTAGATTCAAGCGAAACTTCAATAAATCTGAGTTCTAGGGTAGAAACTCATAAAAAACATTAAAGTCATATTAAAATTGATCATTAAAAACTACTTAAGCCGTATCCCATGGAGCTCTTTATATAGATAACTCCCTGAACATGAAAATAACCTACCAGAACCCTAAACTTGTTATCTAAGATAACTAAGACATCCATAAGCTAATAAAACTCTAAAAATAGATATTCTAGATACTTTTAGATATTCCTAAGATTTAACTAAATAATAAAAACAGAAAAATACAATAATATTTATTTTCCATATTTTGTCTGCATCATTCTTCCCTTGTTAGAGAAAATTCGACCTCGAATTTTTTCCTTTGTAGATTCTCTTGTGTATAACTTCATAGGAAACCGATCCTCGGTTCGTCCTTTTCTTTTCCAAGTAGTAACCTTGGGAATTCTTGAAACAACATTGAAAAGTGATTTTCATTTGCTTCCCATCTGAAGTCTCTGCGCCTTTCCATGATCAAAAACAAAACTAATAGCCTTAGAGAACCTTAAAGGTAATAAAGCAAGACAATTTGCACTCAATACACTATATGATGTATGTTTAGATTCCCGCGAACAAACACATAACCCACAGCATATTTGTGGTGGTAAAGTGTCAGCTTTGTTTGTAGCGACCACTAATTTCCACAATTTCAACACTAAATCTTCACAGCGGTTAACCCAAAACATACCATTGGTAATAAGACTACCAAGTTTATCTTCATAAGGTTTTTGTTTCATGTAACCAAAAACCATACGTTGATCTATTTGTCTTGATTCCTCACGCCTTTGAATAGCATATGGATTAACTATGCACTGCCCATTATTCTTGCTGGCAATATCATACTCCCTCCGTCCCACTATTAAGTGACCTAGTTCAAGTTTGCACAATTTTTAAGGCAAGCAAGGAGAAAGTATTTTTAAGCACTTTTACAATTATACCCTTAAATAGTGAAATTTTGAAGTGATTTATCTCTCAAACTACACCACGGATGTTGCATGCAAACTTTGTACCATTGAAAAGCATTTTTAAAACACCTAAATAGTGAATATAAACATGACTATCAAATTATGCATATTTCTTATATTTCTTATAATCAATTAAAAGGATAATTTTAGAAATATCTTCTTGTTTAGTGATATAGGTCACTTAATGGTGGGACAAAATCTAAAAGTAACTAGGTCACTTATTAGTGGGACGGAGGGAGTATATAACAGGTGAACAAGGAGTGTAGCCAATTCTGTTAGTCGCTGATCGTTCTTGTGCGTGTGTTAAGTTTAGAATAACACCCATCAACAAGTACTTTAATACTATAATCACCAAGATAATAGTCACCAACTTATACCGCTGATGTAGTATGAACTTGTTGTAGCTTTTCCTTGCTGTAGGTACTTGACAAGATACGTCGGACGTGAGCTTACCTTCATGAGTAACATTCATTATTTGTTATAGTGTGAACCTCAAACCAAAGATGACCAAACTTTGTAGAAGAATCCCAGAACCCAACCCATTGTTTTGCATAAAACGAGGTCGTCGAGATACACTCTTGATTTCGTTGTTGCATAAGGCTTAAATTTCTCTTGATAAGAGACTGTAAATATACTACCACCTTATTGTCATACAATCTAAAGCTCGTCTGGTCCTTCCTTACTAATGTCGGGCTGGTGACCATCCTCTCCATTTTTAGTTTCGTCAGCATGCTCTTGTGATGGTTATCTTGTGCACTCTTTCCGACCAGGCGTGAATTAGATAATTCCTTTATATCGAATTCAACGAATAAGTCGACTCCATCACTTAGCGAAAATATATCCATTCCTGACTCTAGGATTTTGTCTCCAATGGAAGGAGTTAGATGCACAGTTACACCACTAATAACTTTTGTTCTTTGGCCATCGCTTTAGCAGTATCCTTCATGTAAGAACCACTATCCTGGTAGGTTGTCATATGATTCATCTCGCTCTTAATTCTTACAATGAATCTTCCTCTATTGTTATCCTCTCGGAGTTAAAAACTACGCCACAGATCTTGCGTATAATTCTCTTTACATGTTTGATTATGCCGAGGCATGGTCTCACAAAAATACGATTTCAAAGAAGCGTCTAGGGTTTGTAAAAATTTGATTATTATGAAAATACTTCTATAAGATGGAATCAGCTGCCCAGACTTCGATCGTTGTGTGATCCTCGGCCATTTGGATCGATCTGGTCTTCCATGTGCCAAATCTCATCATCCAGGATATGTATCGTAGGCATTGGTAAGTCCCCAATCACAGCAACTTGAGTGTTCGATATACTCATCGACATGAAATACGCTGCCTCGGGGATCGTGTTCATGAAACAAAGTTTAGTTCACTTTGATTTGCATCATCTTCACCGTCCATCCGGTGGATACGAGGGTAGCGTTCACTGATCACTATCCTACAACTTCTTCAAGCACATAACATTAGTAACAAGATAATCCTCTTGGCTTGCCTTAGCAATTCAAGAGGTGCATGGTTGCCTTACGGAATCTCCATTGGGGCTTCCATAAGTTCTTTGCGTCGAATCGAATTAACAATTCGCCACAAGTCCTCAATCTGACGCCTCATCACAACCAATTCTATTTGATTCCTCTCCATGATGCAGAAACAAATCCTAGGATCTTTGACTCGATACCAATTAATGTAAAGAAAATCATAGAATAGGTAGAATACAGGTAGATTCAAGCGAAACTTCAATAAATCGAGTTCTAGGGTAGAAACTCATAAAGACATTAAAATCATATTAAAATTGATCATTAAAAACTACTTAAGCCGTAGCCCATGGAGCTCTTTATATAAATAACTCCCTGAACATGAAAATAACCTACCAGAACCCTAAACTTGTTATCTAAGATAACTAAGACATCCATAAGCTAATAAAACTCTAAAAATAGATATTCTAGATACTTTTAGATATTCCTAAGATTTAACTAAATAATAAAAACGAAAATACCAATAATATTTATTTTCCATATTTTGTCCTGCATCACATTGTCAATCTAGCGTAGCTTATGTTGTATTGCATGCTTCACATATTGAGTTCGGTTTTTGTGAGACAAATGTTTGGCTTGGGGAAACAGTAGTACCTGTATTAACTATGATTTTTGTTAAAGGGAAGCAAAATGAGATCCGAGGAGAGCGAAAATGTAGTTGACTCCTTGAAGTAGGACTGGTGTTGTGAATTTGACGAGTTGGACAAAACTACCCTAGTTAACCACACATTACTACACGTACTCGAATCAATTGACTTAACCCACTAGTAATCTTGATCCTCTCTTCTTCCCATCACTGTTGCTGAATGCTGATAAAAAAACTAAAATCTGGAACAAAAAAAAAATACTCACTTCATTCAACTGTTGCTGATTAATTATCCGATAACTTAAACTCAAATCTCAATTCTCATCATAATATATCTCAATTCTCATCATAATCCAACAGCAGTAGGATACTTTAACATTAGGAAAGGGGCATGGACATCACCGATGGGTTATGGTTACTAATTAATTCATGAACCAGGACTATTGTTGGACCTGCTTTTTCCATTATTGGTCTTCATAGGCATCAATTGTATTTCCCAACAACGCCATATTTGCAGTCTGAATATCGATCAAACATTAGTTGTACTAGTATGCATTGATTTGTTTCATTTTATTTTTGATCGATAATAGTTTTCTTTGTTTCTTCGTAGGAGAAGGCCATTAAAATCTTTTATCTGCTTCCTTGAGAGTCTACCAATAAAACTTTTTGTTTACTTGAGTTGAGAGTCTGCATTAGGAATGAGTCATAAAATACAGTCATAAACTCAACAACCCGTACAGTTGGGTGGAGATCGAATAACAAAGCTGGCGTCGATTGAAAATGGTGGTAACTGGTAACGGGTATGAATCTCATGACGGAAGTGGGTAGAAGAAAGGAACTAAACACGAAATGGTTAGGTTAAATGGTTTTTATCTTGACATGTGCGAAGAAGATGAGTAATTAGTAAGGGTATTTTCGGCTCATTCATGTAAATTTGTAAAACCAGTTCAATTCAGTGAGTCAACTGCGATTTCCGCTCTCCTCAAATCCGTTTTTGCTCTCCCTTTAACAAAAATCATTAACTATTGAGTGAAATATACACATTAGAGATATGACAGCAGGCATACCAGGACGGGCACACTTTGTTCATCAGTTTATAGCCATAAGAAGTGTAAGAGAAACCTGGTTCGGGAGATTCAATGGAAGTAGTATAGCTTGTTCAAACAGATGGTTTTGACTTGTGAAGATCTAGGGAATAGCATCACAAAATTTTCAGGATTCATTATGATACAGTATACATTTTAGTTTTCTGGGGTGGGCTTTTTAAGCAAATTGGCTGCTTTTTGAGTCTTTGGCTTGACATCTTTGCTTTCTGGGTGTTTGGCTGCCAAATTGAAAATTTAACTTCAACGTCTCGCTGAGCTGGTGCAGTATCTGCGTGTGTGTCAGTGTGAGTTCCAGCGTCTGCACGAGTTCGTAGGGGAAAATTTTGAAAATGAAGTGTCCTCGTTACCCAGTAAATGATATAGAAATGCTGACCTAATAATCGATAGTGAACTAGTAGCAAGGTACGGATTATGAATGATTCTTGCTTCATTTTTTTTATTCTTCAGGAAGCTCACCGTTCTAGAGTTGACGATTGTGAAATTTTAGTAGATTACAATCGACAGCAGTTGATGCCAGGGTGGATCCCACGAAGATTAGGTGAGATTTGATCCCGCCTGCCTTGAGCTTTAGTGTCTAATAGTTCACAAAGTTCCGACTTACTGTTTTTCCTTAAGAAAGTTGGTTCTTTTTAATTGAGGTTCCTATTCAAATCCTTTTCCTTACACAGGAGGAGGACTTGGTGGCATGAAAGGATCTGGTCAGCTTCGTTTTGGAGGACGTGAGAGACCGTTCCGAGCTCCCCTGTATGAAAGCTCATTCTTATGTTTTATGTCAAGCCAGAGTTGTTTTCTTTGCATGAATTCCTAGCATAATATGTAATCTGTTAGAATCATTTTCGAGAGGAACTGTTCCATGATCTTTTCTTTCTCAACAGGAAATCAATTCCCTTTGACGACTTAAAAAGGCTTGGCGTTCCACCTCCTCCAGAAGGACGATATGTGACACTTGACCAGGTACCATTCATTACCCATCAATTTAAGAAGGTTTATATGTGCACAGATTTCGATGTGCACCAAAATATTTATTTTATATGCAACATTTAAGAGGCATCCAATACATAAACCTAATTTGATTGGGGTCAAACATTTTAATTTGGGGCCAACAAATTTTATTTGCACCCCAAAACGATCAGGGCCTATTAATCCGACTATGAAAATATTATTTTACCCTTACCTAAAACTAGACATTAAAAATAAGTTAACCTTAATTAAAAACCTTAATTAGGCTTCTCTTCTTCATCTTCTTCTCCTCCAGTTCTCTTCTCCACCCACCACCATTAACGACTATTTTGAAGAAATTTTTTCTTCAACCGATTCATCGCGTAATCAAATGGCAAAATCAAAACCCAAAGAAAGTTATGTTTCCAATTAGAAGATATGTGAACTTAAACCCCACCTTGTATTCGTTAGTATCGAAATTTCGGTGTAAGAGTGGTTAGTATCGAAATGAAAACCCTAACGACTTTTCATTTGCATGCGGATTCTGAAAAATCGTTAGTGTATTAGGATGAAGATGACCGACCCTAAGTCTGCTACTTCAACATTTTGCCCTAGAATAAGTCGTAAATTCAGTATTAGGTTGAAAATGCCACGATCTGTTTGGCGACCCTTTGTTATTAGTTTAACAACTCTAGGTGAACATTATAAATGGTTGGTTAGAGTCGTCATGTATATGAGAATATCCCTATGACGACTCAAACACACAAAAACTTGCCTTTTTATACGGAGAGAGTTTGGATTCGAGAGTCGTCAGGTATTAAAGCAGATCAACTAACAACTCTAGAGTGAACATTATAAACGATCGTCATGGTTTAACACACCACCTTGACGATTTTTTCATCACCATTAAAAGTTGCGAGTTAGAGTCAGTCGCCATGTGTGTCATGATTATGACGACTCTTTAGGGTCGTTGGCGTATACAACACCGAGCTATTTAACCCTCACTGCGAGTAGTTCCATAGTGACCATCAATCGACCCCTTGGAGCACCATTCGGACAATTTCAAGAGTATATGAGGTTTACTGATTGTTTTGAGGTGGATTCACTTGAATCACTCATTTCTAAAACCCTAGTTTTCCTCTAAAACTATTCTTCTTCTTCTCAAAAAACAAACCCAAAACTAAAATTTCCCCAAATTTTAATCCCAAACCTGATTTTTATCTAAACAAAATTATCACACTAATCAACTTAATTAAATCTTAAAACTAATCACTCAGGCATTTTAGCCATTTAGAAACTATTTTTATAAGGGTGACCCAAATTAGGATTGGCTGACCTTTTTTTTTGCCCTCTAGTGCTTGGCCCCAATTAAAATGTTTGGCCCCCAATCAAATTAGGTACATAAACTGTCATAAAGAAATTGTAGTATTGTACAAATTAGTCTCGAACACCTTAATAACTTAAAAGGCCACAGACCTCAGCTTTATCATTGTCAGATGAAAGTTGTAAACTCCATTATGATGTTAGAACTGTAGGGTATCTACTAATATGACCTTCTTTGCTCATTTGTAACTTAAAACTAGACTTGTTTGTTGGTAATAGGTTCCACCACCTCCTAGAAGACGAAGGAACTCTGTGGATAGGGAGGAAGAACAGTCACACTCTCACAAGCGCAGTAAACATTCCCACCGATCCAGAAGGAGAAGATCCACCGGTAGGGATCACCTATCTGATGGCTAAAGAAGAAAGCGGATCGCAGCAGAGGATTGTGTGTGTAGGAAGCAAGTAAGTGATTCGCATAAGTTACACACATTGTAAAAACTAGATTGGCCGAACTAGCCGTTCATTACTGGTGTTTTGAGGTAGGAATATTTTTGACTTTGTTTTTTTACTTATATATAAGTTGTAAAAATTGATGAACCAAGAGATGTTGCATAGGCATTCCAAAGTCTAGCAAAACTAAGCATAGTTGTGGTGCTACTTTGAGTAATACACTTCAAATCTAGAGTTACCAATTGGAAATGTCATGAACTACTAAAAAAATTTAAAAGTATTTTCTTTAACCCGGCGAGTAGTACGGGTTTCAAACTAGCAGAAAAATAACAAAAACACCAACGTCAAGAATAGAATAAATGGCACTACTGTGTCCATGTAGAGTTGATAACCCAAGGGATAAACAAAGAGATGATAACCCAAGGGATGAGAGTCTTCAAGCTTGGTAAAACATGAGCATCCGAAAGCAATCTTGTGAGGCGTTGCTGTCTAGCAAGACGTGGCTCGTCCAACTCTTCTTCGGAACCATCCCATTCCTGTACCACACAGATTTCTTTTTCTAGAGTTTTCAGTGAAACTCTAGACTTCACATGAGGAATTGCACTAAAATACTTTCGGCCCAAATAAGAGGAATCCATGATTAGCCACCTTTTGGTTGAAATCTTAGGATCAAAAGAGACAAGATCCGACTTGTCATACCAACATAAAACTCTATTCTTCTTAGTCACCAGGAATGGGTCATAATCCTCTAAGAAACCAAATCTGTTTTCCATCTTAATCTCCAAAGTCCATTGTCGGTCTATATTCGTGTAATCCTTGGTATAGAACCATATATCGATACAATCTCGCCAACGGTGAAGAACACAAAGACATCCTCTCAATTTTTTGACCCTAAGATCAGAAAAACCACTTGCACTTCCATCCACATGGAAACATGGTGGTGATGGAAGAAACTCAAACATTTCATCTTTCAAATTGAATCCCACAATCTGCATTGTCTTGTTGTCCATCCAATGGAGCACTCCGTCAACAAGAATACCCGGTGATGAGCGTAAAGAGTGTGTAACCTCTCCAATGCTTCTCCACCCGGTGCCACCACCGAGACTATACACTTCCACATGTCCAACGGCGAGGCTCTTATCAGGGTAGTAGATTCTGACGACCTTGTATTGTTCCTTTAGCAAATCAAAGCCGAAGCCACTCACCACTAAGCTCTCCGGGCTGATAGATGCTGCTAACTTAGGAAGATTCACAGATTCTCTTGTGAAAGGGTTGCAGATATAAACAGGATCATCGACAACATTGTTAGGGATTGTAGAACAAAATAAGCCGTTGCAAGATCCAACAATCACATCATTGTAGGTTTTGTCTTCAGTTTCGTGGAACCTGTTTTGAATGGGAGGATGATGGAGGTCTGTGACAAGGTTACCATAAGTGAAACGCTTCTTAATCATGATCTTCTGAGTATCTGCGTAGTACAGTCTAAAAGAAGGATTTTCTTGGTTGTTTAGCCCGATTGCAAATATCATACCTTCCTTGATATGATCAAAAAATTCACGCCAAGTTGTGCATACTCCCTTGCATTGAATGGCAGACTCAACTGGTATGCGAGAAAGTATTTCGTAAGTTGCATCATTCGGATAATTCAAGAAGTTCGCCATCGTCTTCAAAGTTTAGTTTTTTTCTGTAAACTAGAAAAGCAAATTAGTAAGATGAGATTTTTCTTCCGTGCAATTCAGTATTTATACCGTCTAGTAGTACAAGCATATAAGTATTAGGATTCCCTTTTGCTGGGAAACACCTATATACGGAAGCCACAATGGAACAGGATTTCAATACTATAAGAATGTGGTGCACTGGTGTTCGACCGAATTGTCTAGGCAAGAAGGACGGCCAGAATTAGCCGCGGCCCAGAAAATAGATTGCCTGATTAGTCAACGGGTCAAAGAGAAGGAGAGCCATCTCAATCAGCTGACTGAGTCAGGGCTGAGTGGTCTGTGTTTCTGGGTCGGATCGGTCATCGGCTCATAGCCAGATCGAAGCCGATTCGCCTGAGCAGAAAAATGGCAGAAGTTTCCTCATTTAAAACGATTCCCGGCCATTTTTCAGGCCTATTTTTGGTCTTCTCCTGTTAAGAATCCTAACATACAGTAGAAACTCTATAAATTAATGCTGTCGGGACCATCAAAATTTATTAATTAAACGAGGTATTAATTAGCCGATAAATTAATAATTATTAATTTATATATTAATTAATATTTTAGTAACTTATAAATAAATTTTATATCATAAGTTTAGACAAAATTGATGCATTCGTCATTGTAAATTTCGAATCAACAAATAACACAAGTTTAGACAATTTGGATGAACATATAGATAGTGAAATCACTCAAGACTTGCAAAATTTGATCGAGAAATTGGGCTATCGCAATTCAATGAATGTCGAAGATGTCCTAAATTATCCGAAAGAAAATGATGTTTCACAGTTCTTGACTGATGAAAAAATAATCGAGAGCATTATGGGAACTGATAAAGATGTGGAGGAAGATGATGAAAGTTCTACAATAGAGCTCCTTCACGAAACGAGGCTATTAAAGCGGCAATCACATTGAATAATTTCTTGCTGAGCTATGAGAAAACAACACCAAATATTCTTTCAATGATAAGAAAAATTAGAGATGAAATTCAATGCGACATTGATTTTAGCAAAAAACTGGAGACAATTAAATCATTTTTCAAAAAGTCATTTTTCAAAAAGTCTTCGTAAATCACTAATGTATTAAATATATATATATATATATATATATATATACATTATTAATTTATATTTCATTTGGGGTCTACATAGGTAATCAAAAATGTATTATCTTATAATTTTAGCGAATTATTAATTTGGCACGTTGTAAAAACACAGATAGGACAAAATATTATTTAAGAGAGTTTATTAAATAATCGAGTATTAATTAAAAGAGTTTCTACTGTACATCTAAGTACTGCACCTTCAACACCATTCATCACTTTGCTTTCATTTATTCATTACTATAATCACATTTCAACAAAGATCATCAATTTCATCTCCATCAACCAACAAAGACCAACACCTTGTAAACCATTTGACCCATTCTTTTGCCTTCTTCTTCATTGAATTCCCGCCCGATCCTTCATCTCTGCCTTTCCGATTTTTCATTCAACACTCCCAAGAACATCACCAGAGACAAAACATCCCATCCATTTGCTTCTCTATCACCATCAACTCGGTCTACACAAAGATCATACACCTCAGAATCGATTCAAGCTCAAACCCTTAATTGGCCATCAACCCATCATTTTCTTCAATTGTGGAACCCATCAACCATATCCATCAGAAGCATCACATCCATCTTCATCTGAACCTTTAAAAACCCATTCTTTATCTATTGTTCTTCTTCGTTCCTTCTCATCTAATTTCTTCAACAGCGCCACCAACACATCGATCTCTTCTCAATCTCTGAACAGATCTAATTCTCAGATCCATCTTCAATTTCTGCTCGATTCAATTTTTCTTCTAAATCTTTTGCTACTGCATCTCACATCCCATGTTTTCCTGCTGATTCCACTACCATTAATGGCATCGGCTCATCTCGTTTTCATAAGCAAAGCAGAAACTGCTTTTGTTTCCGATTTAGTGCAAATAGAAATGGGAATGATTGAAATAAATTCTCGATTCAAGGTTATATAAGAGCAGTTATATTTGACGCCTTGGTCACCTGAGTAAAGAACCCAGGATAATTTCCCTAACCTTTGCTGTATTTTTAATACTTCTCCAAAAGAGAGTTGTCCCTTAACCTTGGGTTGGCTCGATAGTGTTCGCCTCAAATGACAACTGCTGTCCTTTTTTGCCCAATGATTTCTTTTCTTTTCCTCCGCATGACTCCAAAATACCTATAAAAACTCAAAACACACGCAAAATACGTAATTTATAAGAAAAAAATAAGCAAAGAAAGTATAACCAATGGATATTAAATCATGGTGTCAATTTTCAGGAGACTTATTCCCGAGGTTTAATGATTTGGTTTATGAAAATGAAGTTCAACCAGAGATTAAGTAGGAATGTATATGCAGAAAAACGGCTCTAAACCTTTCCATAGTTAAAAGTATATCTTTATCCTTATCAATAATATCAAAATGCAATACCTAAAACTTTCAAGTTATTCCCATTTTCTCAAAACAAATCAAAAATTAGAACACATAAAACATAAAAACAATGGGAACAATTTGCCAACCCGATTTTTCTTGATATTCTTCCAAAAATCGAAAACAAAGCCTTCTTGTCTCAAACAAGTTGGGGTAGGCTAGACATGCTCCTTTCGGAAAGAACCGGTTGAGTTACGAAAATCGCTCCAAACAATCTTTCTATCGATTCATCTAATAAATATATGACAAATGATAGGTCACTTGCCATCCTGGACACAAACCCACTTCTTCTCTTCGCTTTAGGTACAAGTTATCGGATGATACACATGCGACATTTCTTGATATTCTCCATCCACAAAACTCAACTAAAATTCAACTAGTTATGTAATCGTATATTTATTATGAAATATAAACCCAAACTTGTTCTATTGAAAATAGGTCAAAGCGGCTGGGTATATGAGTATATCGAGGTATATGTGTGATCTCATACTTATTCCAGACAAAATTCAATTTACTTGTCGAGCTTACATATAAAATACTTTTAACCTACTGACTCTCAGAATATAAGTCTTTGAAAATCGTATCCGTATAGCAATTGCCTATTGTGTACAGTCGGCCATAAATATAAGAACATCTGTCGATGAATTCTTGGTTGATGTTCTTAATAGATGAAGAACATCAAGGAATCTCGGCCATCATATAAGAGTCGTATCCTTCGATCTGCTCTCGAACCAAAAAAAAAGCTAAGATTTTGGTTTAAATCTCTTTTAGTTTTACATAATCAGTAATTTGTCATTTTAACAATTAGTTTAATATATTAACACTAACAAACTATGGGCTTCTTGGCCACTACACATATAGCAAAAATAATTGGATTGAGAGTTTTTTTATTTTACTTCAATATGACAATTTTTTGCTTATCTAGTATGTCTCAACTAATTTTTGAACCCTCTCGATTTTTTTTTCCCATAAAAAGGAGAACCTCATATGATGTATTAATAACGCCGAATGAAAATCGGAACAAATATTTTTCAAGATCATACACCATTCATCGAGCCTAATATATCTCCTCAATTCTTGACAAATTGTTAGTATATAATCTGTAAGATGATCTTCACCGAGTTTCGAGAAGAATATCTTCTGAGTGTTATGAGTCTTGAGTTGTGTAAGCGTGAGACAGACGCATTGTAAATTATAGTAGAGGTAATATGTCGTTATGCTGTCATGTAGGCAAAGTTTGCATTTGAAATGTCTATAAAAACACAAAGAGAATGTATTTGTGTCCGTAATGAAAATCAACAATTCAAAGATTAATGAAAAGGTTTGAGAGAGTGTCCAACGACATGATCTTTCTCAACATGGTATCGATACCGTTGTTAACCCTAATTTCTCAAAATATATATCTTCTTTTTCATTCATTATCAAAATGACAATCAACAAAACATGTTTTCAACTTTCAAATCACCTCAAAATTATCCAACACCAATTATAATCTCTAGAATCAAAATTGTTCCACTTCTTGAATTTAACAGTCTGTTCGGATTTTTGATGGATCGTTTATCCGTCCATTAAAGTATTACAGCGCATATCCGTCAAGGTCTCAAAATTATTGAAGCTCCTGGTTTGAAGATTCGGATCCATAATGATTTTGTTCAAATCCCGTATGCATCACCGGGTGAATCAAGATCAAGCTATCCTCTCTTGGTTATTTACATCTTTGAAGAAACTCACCTCGGGTGGTTGATTGCACCTTTTCTCATGAAGTTTGACTCGATTGGAACATAATTATAACGCTACTAGCAAATCGATTTAATGCAATCAAATCCGATCTCATTACATCAAGAAGAGTTCTATCTGACGTTAACATACTTCAACAGAGCACTCGCCTATTGCTTAATCACCTTCCTGCATCAATCGACCACCATACCGATGAAGATCTTTGCTTCTTCATATTCTGGGCTAAAGCTTACCTGCCGAGTTTAACTTTTTCAAAACATCAATGCACTCAACAACTCAAGAACGAACCTCATTACTTCTTCAGAGTCGCTTGGACATTTCTCTCGAGAATCAAGAATAAATGTCAATCTATGTTGATCTCATCACGCTTGCGGCTAATGTCTCTCAGAATATCGCAAGTTAACTCTACTCCCGTCGTAATCAATTCAAAAGTTCTCATAATCCTACCGTTAATCACTACAATCAGTCATACGATTATCCTCATAATTATGCTCCTGCATGACATCAATGGAATTCTCATCCATCTAGAGGAACATTCAATATATCTGGTAATTTTAGAGGTAATAGAGGTTGTATATTTAGAGGAGGATTTAGAGGTAGAATGCCTAATGGTGGTGGTAGATTTGGTCCACCTGCTCCACCAACAAATTTTTATCCACCAGCTATTAGATTCAATCCATCCAATGATTGTCAAATATGCAAGAAACCTGGACATTTTGCTCCAACTTGTCACTACAGATATGAACCATCTAACAATTATATGGCTCAAGCTTATAATACCTCGTATGACTACTTTTTTGATGATTATGAAGAATTCTGGTGTCCAGAACCTGAAGCCTTTGCAGTTTACAATGATGATCCTTATACTTCACAGTATGGTGTTTCTACATCTTGTTCTGGTGCTTCTACTTCTCATTCTAGTTGGATTCCAAATTCAGGTGCCACACATCATCTTACTTCCGATTTGGCCAATCTCAACTTACACTGGGTACCACTTAATCGATCAAGCGTGTAGGAAAGGGCTCCAGTTTGCACATAACTCATATTAGTTCATCCAATTTTGGAGATCGGCTCTAAAAAAGTTTGTTATGTCAAACGCTTCATGTACCTTCAATAACTAAGAATTTAATATGATTTTGTAATTTTAAAAGAGAATACCGTTTTTGTGAATTCTATCATGATGAATTCTTTTGAAGGATATGGTTACTCACAAGGTGCTTCTTCATGGTCCTCGTTAAAGATGGACTTCATCATCCTGGAGTTTACAGTAGCTCCAACTTAAACAAGCCTTTGCCTCAAGTACTTCCTACTCTCTCCAGTTGGCACAACAAATTAGGACATCCTTCATATCAAACTTTGAAGCATGTGCTAATGATGAGGTTATTAGTGATCATTTGTCTACTACTATATGTCATGATTGTCAATTAGCTAAGAGTCATGCTTTGCCCTATTCAACAATGTATAATGCCAAAGATTATGGTCCTTTGGATCTTATTCACACTGATGTATGGGTATCTCCTCTCGGTTCAATAAATGGCTACAAATATTATGTGTCATTGTCAGAGAATAGATTTCTATTCCTGTTGAGAGCGTGTGTGGTAAGCGTGTCACAATGACACGTATAGGTGAGCAAAGAGTGTTCTCACCGGCCAACCAAGTCAAGGGTTCCGTAGTTTAAATATTTTGTACTTTCCCATTTCTAAATCGAGAAGAAATGAAATCAATGAATCAACCAAAATTGAGATTTGTCCAAATGACACTTTATCTCTAACATGGTATCGATATCTAATTCAAAACCCTAAAATTACCTTCAATTTAACACTTCATTCAAACAAATGCAGAGCATACAAACAAACATATTTCATTAACTTTCAAACCTCCGTCCAAACTAACTCTCAACAAATTATCCTTTTCTTCCTGAAATCCTGATTGTTCCTCTTCTACGTAGCTAACTGTTCCAGACGGTTGATGGATCTTCCATTGTCCAAGTGAAATACTATCGCAAAACATCTCCAAACAGACAAGAAATTGTTTCCAAAGAAGGCTTTGTGGATTGAGATCCGAAAATGAGTTTGTCTTCAATCCGCTGTACAATTATTGGGTGAATCAAGATCAAGCTATTCTCTCATGGCTATTTTCTCAAGCCAGGTCAAGAAACTCACTCTGTGTAATCGATTGTGACATTTTCATGAAATTTGGGTTCGTCTTCAACATAATTACAATGCTACTAACAAATCAAGATTGATGCAATTGAAAACTGATTTAGTTCATTTAAGAAAAGTAGTTGATTCGATGCTAGTGTATTTTAACAAAGCACGATCTATATCTCATCAATTAGCTCAAATCGATCGTCCAATATCAGATGAGGATTTAGTTTTTTCACATTCTTCAAGGATTACCAGTGAATACAATGCTTTCAAAACTCGCCATAACTCAAAGAATCAAGAATGATAACCGATCACCAATCAATTATTAGGCCTCATGTTGTCTCAAGAAGTTAGAAAGGTTAGTTTGTACCCAAAACTAGATCTAACCAATGCCCAAAGAAACATATCTACTCCACAACATCACCTCATTCTTCATTACCTACTTTGATCAACAATATCGCACTACTCTCCACCTCACCATTGGCCACTAACATTATACAGATCTTCATCTCATTCATCTTCACAACCCTGGAATTCTCGAGAGAGGTACTTTTAACAGAGAGCGGTCCCTCAGGCGGTGGTACTCATGGTAATAGAGGTGGTTTTGCAGGGTGCTTTTAGAGGTGGACGATTTAATAATGTGGTCGAATCGTAACGTAGACCGGGAGGTCCTCCTCCCAATTTCTTTCCTCCACAAGATCCCCATCGTGATATAACTACTAGATCGAGTGTCAAACCAGATCAAACCTCGGGTCACTCAAAGAAAGGAATGCAGAGAGCAGATATGCTACTAATGATAACTACATGGCTCGTGCACATTACACTACTTCTTCATATCCCGTGATGATTATGATGATTTCGGTGTCCCGAAAGAAGTTTCTCTTACATAATGAGAATTCTCCTTCTACCATTCTGGATGGGGTGCCCCACTCAGTGCTACTCATCATATCACCTCTCGATCACAAATCTAAATATACATTGAAATATCAAGGACAGATCATGTTAGAGTTGAAATGGCTCAGGTTTGAACATTTCTCATATTGGTGCTTCAATTATTAAAAATGATACTTGCACATTTACACTTTCAAATGTTCTTCATGTTCCATCCATTACTAGAAATCTCATTTCAAGACATCAAAGCTTTCAAAGGAAAATAACTGCTTCTTTGAATTTTATCATGATAAATTCTATGTGAAGGATGTGACTACCAACAAGGTTCTCATGCATGGTCACGGTAGAGATGGCTTATATCACTTGGACTTTACTCTTTTGCTCAACTCAAACAAGCACTTACTTCCACTGCTCCTTCATCATCCACATGGCACAATAAACTTGGACATCCAAAGATACAAGACTTTAAAGAATGTTTTATCTTCTGGGTTCATGAGGTACTTGATGATCACTTGTCTAAACCTGTTTTGTCACTTTGTCAATTAGCAAAGAATCATGCCTTACCTTTTCCAAATAGTTCAAATTCTCGTATGGTCCTTTGGATTTAATCCACTCGAGATGTATGGGTTTCCCCTCTTTGCTCTATCAATGGATTCAAGTATTATGTTTCCTTTATTGATTTTTTTAGTAGATTTTACTTGGTTATATCCTTTAGCATATAAATCAAGTACTGACACCTTCATCAAGTTTAAATCTCATGTAGAGAATCAACTTCATAGAAAAAAATCAAATTTGTACAATCCGATTGGGGAGGGGAATACGTAAAATGTCTCTGCATATTTGGACAATTGTGGAATTGGTCACAGGTATCTTGCCCACATGCTCATGCTCAAAAATGGTAGAAATGAAGAAAACATACATATAATAAACCGGTTGAAGATTACTTTCTCATGTTTCCTTACCTCTCTCATTTTGGTCATATGCCTTTGAGATCCAAACTTTCTAATCAATCGACAATAACCTCAGCATTGGCTGTCACCTGAAACTTTGTTTCAAATTACCAGATTATAAATTCTTACACATTTGGTCAGGCTCGCTTCCTGCCTAAGACCATTCAATGCCTGGGCAAATTAGAAACCCGTGTCTGTTAAATGCATCTTTTTGGCCTCTGGTCGGCTCACACAAGGTATAGATGTTTCAATCCTCTTACAGAAAGCTCATTATTTCACAGAGATGTGGTGTTTGATTTAATGTTTTTCCATATGCATCGATCTTTCATGCAGATGATTCTTTCTAATGCCGCCTTACTTCGCCACTATTTTGCCCTCAAGTACTACTACTTGATTATTAAAGCCCACTATTATATCTAATTAAGTGGATACATCATGGCTCGACATGACACAATCTGCTATATCTCCTGACGGTTTTACTCGTATCTCATCGCCGCTTCTTCATCCTCTTGTCACTAATGCTCATTCAATGACCACAAGAGGTAAACAAGGTATCTTCAAGCCCAAGGTCTATGCTTTGAAGTTCAAACTGTTTGTGAAGATATTACAGTTTCTACATGCTACTCCGAGGCTTGCAAAGATCCCAAATGGAGAGCCGCCATGGGATGAAGAAATCACCGCACTTTTGCAAAATGGTACCGGCGTTAGTGCAAGTAGATTCAAAGTTACAATGTCATCATTTGTAAGTGGATTTTTGAATTAAGAGAAAAGCGATGGCACTATGAGAGATACAAGGCAAGATTGGTTGCAAAAGGCTACCCAATCAAGTTGAGGGAATTGATTATCAAGACACTTTTAGCCCTGGGTCATTTACAACAATTCGAATGATCATTTCTATTTCTCTTTACAAAGGATGGCATTAGACAACTTGATGTCAAAAATGCTTTTCTTCATGGTCATTTACAAGAGGAAGTCTTTATGGTTCAACCCCCCGGTTATGCAATAAGTTACTACCTAATCATGTCCTAAACTCAAGAAATCTCTATGGATTGAACCTTAGCACCCGGGCTTGGTTTGCAAGACTCGATCGATTTTCTTTGCAACATGGTTTTCAAGCTTCTAAAACTGACATCCTCTTCTTCAAAGTGACAGCTTTCTTCATGCTTTGTATGTGCTCATTTATGTAGATGACATTCTTATCCTTTGGTACTCAGCTCTTCCATTGACGACTTCCGAGTGCTCTTAGCAATGAGTTTGCCATAAAGGATCTAGGCGACCTTCACTTCTTTTCGGGCATTCAAGCATCAAGGAATTTTAGGTCTTGTCTTTCTCAAGAGCCAGTATATTTCCAACTTATTACAAGACTAAGATGACATTTGCCAAGCCTTACTCCACACCATTTGCACCTTCCAACACAGTGATGCATCTCCACTGTTTGAGGACCCTGTACTTTACAGGGTGTTATTGGGCGTCTGCAATATCTGCCATTACCGGACACTGGATATTTCTTATCTTGTCAATAAAGCTTGTCAAGATATGCAATCTCCTCGAAGCCCACATTGATTGCCGGTTAAAAGAATTCTCCGCTATTTACGGGGGTACTCTTGGCTAGGGCTTACAGGTTCAAGTGCTCTAGTTCACTTGGCAAGCCTTCTCGGATGCTATTTAACTTGGCTGGTGACCTGTTTGATCGTCGTTCGGGAGGTATGGCAATTTTTCTTGGTCCCAACTTGATTTCTTGGTGTTCTAGTAAACAAAAAGCATCGTGTCTCGTTCAAGCACTGAGAGCGAATATCGTGCATTAGCTGATGCGACTTGTAAAATAGTTTGGATTCAATCTCTTCTAATCGAGCTTGGATTTCACTCTCCAGGGCTCCAGTACTATGGTGTGACAATATAGGTGCCACTTATCTTCTTGCTAACCCAATCTTTCACAACGGGATGAAACACATTGAGATTGCCTTTCATTATGTCGAAGGAGAACTTTTGCAGCTCGTTTCTTTAGAAGTCATTCATCTCTACTCAAGATCAATTAGCTTGATATATTCAAAGGGTCTATCCTCTTCCGGGTTTGCTACTCTACGACTCAAGCTCGGTGTCTCGATTACTCGACGACGCCGCAGCTCATGGGGGTGTCGGAGAATAGATTTCATTCTGTTGAGAGCGTGTGTGGTAAGCGTGTCACAACCTGACACGTATAGGTAAGAAAGCATAGTGTTCTAGAGGCTACCAAGTTGGCGATTCTGTGTAGTTTAAATATCTTTGTACTTTCCCATTTCTAAATTGAGAAGAAATGAAATCAATCTGAATCAACCAAAATTGAGATTTGTCCAGCGACACTTTATCTCTAACAGTCATTCATAGACTCATTTAGTAGGTTTACATGGATATATCCTTTGGCATACAAGTCTGAAGTTCTTTCCATCTTTATCAAATTCAAAGCTCATATTGAAAAAGTTATTATCCAAAAAGCATTCATATGCACGTATTCAAATGTGACCGGGAGGTGAATATATAAATGTGTCAACCTACTTGGATTCATGTGGAATAGGTCACTGAGTGTCATGTCCTCATGCTCATGCTCAAAATGGTACACCCGAGAAAACAGGACACATAGGTGGAAACTGGTTTAGCACTTTATCTCATGCTTCCTTGCCATTATCTTCTGGGGTCATATGCATTTAAATGCTGAATTTTCTTATCAATAGACTACCCACTTCAGTCTACACAATGTCTCCCCTTTAGAATGTTTGTTGTTTGAGTTAAGCGATTATAAATTCCTAAAAATATTTGGGTGTGCATGTTATCTCTGTCTGGACCTTTCAATACTCATAAACTGCAACCAAGATCTCACAAATGTTTTTTTCTGGGTTATGTAGTTTACACAGGGATATAGATGCTAAATGCAAACAAACAAGATCATAATTTCTAGAGATGTTGTCTTTGAAGAGGCGCATTCCCTTATGCCACTGCTTTGATCTCAAGACTCGACATCTGCAACTTTATCTAGTGTGTGCATTGTACCTTCACACACTACCTCAGACTTAACTATTTCTAATGAAGTAACTATTCAGGTCCGATCTTCAAGAGTTCCCTCCATTATCTGCATCTCCTTCCTCACCTCCTTCACTACTACTAATGCTCATCCTATGAAAACAAAGATTAAACAGGTATATATTTAAACCTAAAGTATATGCATCTAAAGTACAATCTGTTTGTGAGGATATCACAGTTCCAACTTGCTATACTGAAGCCTGAAAAGATCCAAAATGGAGAGCTGCTATGGATGAAGAAATTAATGCATTAATTCAAAATGGCACTTGGAAGTTAGTTACTTCAGCTGATGCATATTGGGTGAAAGTGGATATTCAGGATCAAAAGAAATGTAGATGGATCTATTGAGAGATACAAAGCTAGACTAGTAGCTAAGGGTTACAATCAAGTAGAAGGCATTGACTATCAAGATACTTTTAGTCCAGTTGTGAAGCCTACACAAAGGAGAGAACAATACTTTCTATAGCTCTTTATAAAAGTCAAAGTGGATAATTGGATGTAAAGAATGCTTTTCGCATGGTCATTTATCTCAAGATGTATTCAGCTGTGCAGCCTCCGTGTTACTCTGATAAAGTTTTCCTCATCATGTCTCCAAACTTCAAAAGGCTCTTTATGGACTAAACAGGCTCCTAGAGCTTGGTTTGGAAAGGCTAACAAATTCTTACTTCCGAATGGTTTCAATCCTCTAAGATTGATATTTCATTATTTTACAGAGTTACTGCTTCAACTACAATCTATATTCTCATCTATGTTGATGATATCTTGATCACTGGTAATTGTCCTTCTACTATCACTTATTTGATTACAACCATGAACAATGAATTTCCCATCAAAGATTTAGGGAGCTTCACTTTTCTTGAGCATTCAAACTACTCATACTTCAGGTATTCATCTCAGTTAAACCCAGTATATCTCTAATTTACTCTCTAAAACTAAGATGAGTACCGTAATCCTAGTGACACACACCTTATTCAAAATCTCAACAGGTTGAGCGCTCTCCCCTTATTTGAAGATGATGTTTTGTATAGAAGCACCGCATTTGGGCTCTTAATATGCTACAATTACCATACCTGACATAAGTATTTGCAGTTAACAAAGCTGTCAGGTATATGCATGCATCCTCTCTGAAGCTCATTGGTGTCTTTGCATGTGAAGAGAATTTTAAGATATCTACAAGGTACATTGTGTTTTGATGCACAATTTAGGGAAGTCTCCTTCTCTACAACTCCAAGCATATTCGATGATTTATTGGGATGGAGATACATCGTGAGAAGATCTACTAGTGGTATGGCCATATTTTTGGGACCTAACTTAATATCCTGGTGTTCTAGAAAGTAGAAAACAATGTCCAGATCTAGCACAAAGGCAGAATATAGGGCTCTAGCCGACATGCCACTTGTAAATTGTTTGGGTTTAGTCTCTCCTCCGAGCTTCCAATTTCATGACCTACAAGACCGGTGCTTTGGTGTGATAATATGGGTGCTACTTACTTAACAACAAATCCCATTTCCATAACATAATGAAGCACATTGAAATTGCATTTCACTATGTCTCTAGAGCTAAGTAGCAGTAAAGTCATTGGAGTTGATTTTATTCACGGAGAAAAAATCAGAGACCAAGGGTTTACCTACAAAACGTTTTGTCTTCTCAGGTTCAAGCTCGGTGCCTCGCACCTGCCAGACTCCGGTCTTCAGGGGGCGGTGGGTGGGTGGGTGTTAGTATATAATCATGTGAGAGATGATTCTTGAGTTGAGAAGAATATTTTCAAAAGTGTTATGAGTCTTGAGTTGTGTAAGCGTGTGAGACGCACATTGTATTGTAACTAATAGTAGTAGGTAATATGTACGTTGTAACTGTCAGTAGCAGGTTGCATTTGAAATGTCTATAAAAACACACACAGAATGTGTGTTGTGTCTGTAATGAAAATCAACAATTCAAAGATTGATGAAAAGGTTTGAGAGAGTGTCCAACGACATGATCTTTCTCAACACAAATAAATCTCCCATAATTCGTGACTCACAGTCCTGATCTTACGGACATAAATGCCATATCAGATTTCCATAAGTGTCAATCAAAAATAAAGTGTCAAATTAGTTTTGAAACAAAACTAATGTGTATTGTTGATACATGAAAAATAATACCCCTTAGTTTTCCATAAGTGTCCTCATGATAATGTCACATTCTGAGCTCTCCTTTGTTCTTGGTGGACTCGTATGTTTCTTTTCCCCTTCACTTCTAAACCTAATTTTCATCCCCTCTCTAAGCATTGAGTTTGAATTTTTTTAGGAGACTGACCCATTTGTGTTTGGAACCAGGAATTTTAATTTGGGTGGGCTAATTTTAATGAACTATCAATTTTATTTATCTCAGGTGCAAAATAAAAAAAATGCAGTAAAACATGAAGTAGATCAGGCTTGCGACGCTATGTCTTTCCCTTGAAGCGTGTTGAGTCAGATTTGTTCGACTTATAGCTTTGTCAAACAACAACATGAGTTAGTCTAAAACGTAGCTAATTTAACATTATAGAATTGACGTTCCATTATATACGAAAACAGTCATCACACTGGGTACAAATAGTCAGTTGTCGAATTGCTCTCGTAGCAACAATTTGGGAAAAAGTAAAAATAATATTCTAAAAGTAATTAGAATATTCTAATATTCTAATTACGAAAGTAAAAATAATATTCTAAGAACGGGCCCCTAGTTAATTTCTGGTCATCCCATTCCCAAAGTTTAACGCGTCCGGGAGGTCCGAGGTTGAGTCCCCCAATGGCGTAATATGCAGGGAATTAACATGGAAGGTAGTGTTAAAGTTAATTTGCCCCCTTGTGACACAATCTCGCCCCCCCCTCCCATGTTTCGGCTCCCCTAAGAAGGTTTCCCCATGATTTGGTAGACTAGCACATCAACCTATTTCATTAATGTAGTAGTATGTCGTTGGAGCTTAGCTTGTTAGGCTTCCAACTAGTTTCATGTAATAATAATAATAATAAATTACGAAAACAAAATAAGAACCGACTTTAAATACACAAAATTGGTCAAAAAGATCAAAATCAACAATTCTGGGTGAAAAAGACACTTAGGTTTTAATCTTTGTTTAAATAAAAAAATTAAAAAGATATTGTTTTAAATGGACAAAATTTAAAAAATAGGCGGATGTAAACGATTTCATCCTGTCCATTTTCAAATATTTTTTTCTTATTTTTTTTTTTACACGGGATGCATCCAGTTTTCATCCTTGCTATTTTTTAAGTATAAGCCAAGATGAAATCAGTTTCATCTTTCTTATTTTTTTTGGCTATTTCACCCGTACTTTTTTTTACTGGCCCATTTAAAACCGTGTTTTAAATTTTTTTGGACAAATGACCCATTTTCTCCTTTAAATAAAGTTTAGAACTAGAGACCACTGAATCAAATTAGAAATGTATTGTTCTTGTAGCAATAATCATATAAATAATCAATTAGATGAAATTCATCCAAAAATAATGTAGACCCATAAGTTTTTAAATGACCGGTTGCACAATGATAGGCTGGCAGAACCCTAATTAACATTTGAGTGATTTCACACATCTTATACAAATACAAATAAATACCTCGTTGATTGATAAAATGCTTCAAATGCATACATTTCAAAGAAAAAAAAAAGAAATGCAAAGTTCATTGCTAACTCCATTGCCAAACGTTATAATCACAAAAGAGCTGGAAATTGATACTGTTACTATAAGCAATAACGAAACATGCTTTAAAAAAAAAGAACAAACAACGAAACTCTGTTAGAATATGAAGTTCGCGGGTAACTCCATCTCGCATTCTCCACCGTCCACTTTCTTTTTATGCGTGAACATCAAACTATAATGTATACCCCCACTATAGAGTACAGATGTATAATCATATATAAGTCGTCAGATCTTCTTCAAGATTAAATCTACACGGCTTTTCTTCAAGATTAAATCTACACGGCTTTTCTTTTAATAGCTAATGGGCTAATCCAAATCTTACCTGGGCTTTTCCTTTTTTTCTTAACAGAACCATTTTTTGGGGGAGGTAATGGTTTTTAGGGGACCGTAGTCTTTATTAGGCCATCTTCCCTATAGTTATAAGGGGTGTCTTTAAAGTGTGAAATGACTAACCTACCCTTAACCTAATTTAATTTAAAACTAACTTAATAACCACAATATATATATATATATATAACCACCACCTCCTCCCACCGCCGCCAGCCACCACTACCACCACCACCAACCACCACCACCTCTATATATATATAACTTAATTTAAATCATTAACATATTTACTCTTTTACCTAATTAAAATTATAACTAATCTACAACTTCTTCTTCCTCTATTCTACAATTTTCTTCTTCTCTTCTTCACCAATTTATGATCATCTAACCACGATCATATACAAATCTAATCAAAATCATCAATTTTAGCTTTGGTCGATTCATTGAATTTTCATTGTCGATTAATCAATCTTTTATAAACAAACCTATCCATAAGTATTTTCCACAAACCATTACTTCTAATTCGTTTTGATTGAAATTTTGAGCATTAGTCATCAAAATATGGTTTAAATGGAATTACAAAGGTGGCATGTTCGGTTAGGAATAGTTTAAAAAAAACTAGTTTGCTAATCAACATTCTCGAAACCAAGAACACGAAGAACACTTCGGTTATCACTTAATTAATTTTTTCTTAACTGAACTCGAGTTGGTTGGTTCGCAAAGAAGGCTAAAACTATTTTCTAATAGAACTTTACCAATATTACAAAAAAAAAAAAAAAAAAAAACAATCAAATGTAACCGAACTGTGCTATTTTTCCCACTATGTTGATTTTTGATTTAAGGAACTTTGCCCACTCGCAGTTCGGTTGGTTATAAAGAAGGCTAAAACTATTTTCTAATCGAACTTTACCAATATTAAAAAAAAAAAAAAAAATCCAATGTAACCGAACGTGCTATTTTTCCCACTATGTTGAGTTTCAATTTAGAACTTGTCCCACTATGTTCGGTTTGTTATAAAAAACCTTGACAAACCGAACTCTTAACTAATTGTGTATAGTTCAGTTAGATATTGGTTGGTATGAAGTTTGTGAAACAATAGAACTTTGTACACTAATGTGCAATCTTATTTTACATAAGTTTGGTTAGCTATTGGTTTTAAAACTACTTAGAACTTATAGATCCTAAAGTTCGGTTACATTTCGGCCAACCCAATATAACCTTTGTAATCCTATTTACAAAGTTCGGTAACATGTCCGTTAACCGAACTTCAAAAAACCTCCATTATTGGAGAGTTCGGTAACCTGCGTGTTTTGAAAAAGTAACCGAACTACACTTTCAAATGAGTTCGGTTACATGTTCTTCACACAAGGTAACCGAACAAGCCCAAATCTACTTAACAAATTCACATTTTTTTTGGAAAATTTGGACCAATTCAACCAACATTATCTAAGTTTAGAGCATACATGGGTACCTAAATAGTCTTCCTCCGGCTGTGGTTGGTAAAATCCATCGTTTTCATCTTGAGATTGGCTTTGGGGAAGAATACATTCACCATCTAAGAAATAATTCATCACTTGAATAGTCTAGCTTAGTGAACTCAATTTTTTTTTTATTTTCCATGTTTTTCTTCTTCATCTTCTTCAACTTTTCTCTCTCAATAATTCTAATTCTCTTTTAAAAATATGATTTTTTAATCTCAAATTTTTATTCAAAATCATTTCACTAATCACACTAACTAATCATTAACCAAAAATAATCAGAGGGTAATTTAGGTATTATCATAAATATCTAGATAAGGGGTGACCTAGATTTACTTCTAATATCTTACCCAAAATAAAAGAATGGTCCCCCAAAAAAAAAGGCTGGTCCCTAAAAAACTTTACAAGGCATAAATAAGGTTTTGGAGAAGTTTTGGGGGGCTGTAGCACAGGTAAGCCACCCCACTTCCATCACCGACTCCCATTTGGTGATCCTAAGGTTACTGGAGACCCTTATTGTAGTTTGTTTGTTGGGAGTCTTTCTCACCTCACTATTGAAGATTCACTTCATAAGGTAATCCGATCACAAAATTGGTTAAAAAGACCAAAATCAAAATTTCCTGGGTGAAAAGGACAGTCAGATTTAGATAATGTTTAAATGGACAAAAATTTAAAAATAGGCGAGGATGTAACTCAGGTTTTCGCAGTCCATTTTCAAATATTTTTTCTTATTTTTATTTTACAGGATGCATCCGGGTTTCATCCTTGCTATTTTTAAGTTTAAGCCAAGATGAATCCAGTTTCATCCTTGCTATTTTTTTTTTGTCCATTTCACCCATAAAACTTTTTACTTGTCCATTTGAACCGTGTTTTAATTTTTATTGGACAAATGACCCATTTTCCGTAATCCGATTATCTCCTCCTCCTCCATTTCTTCTTCAATTTCTGTTTAATTTTACCATTTTGCAAATTTTGAACAATTTGATTTTAATTTTTTGGGTTTCTTTTATAGGCAATGAGTAGGTATGGGCGAATCAAGAGTTTGCGATTAGTTCGTGACATTGGTAAATTTCATTTCCTTAATTCAATTCAGTGCAGCTTCTTTTGAAGAGATTATGTGCAATTGTGCAAGTTCCTATCTTATCTTACTGGAGTTCTACTGTGGTTAGCATTGTGATTAATACTTTCTTTTTAATCTAATCAACACTAACGGGTGCTTCTCGGGGTTATGCATTTGTTGAATATGAAAACGATAGAGACATGAGGCGCGCATATGAGGTGCGTAAACTTTTGGCATGGAAAATATTCCAGCTGCCAGTGCAAAATTGTTTCAATTGGGAGCCCTACTTCGATATACAATGTGTGAACCTTTCGCCTATGCTTGGGATAGATAAATTTTGGGTAATTGAAGCTACACTACAGCCTGATGTGGTAATCATAGTGTAGCTTATCTTGTAGTGCATGTTTCACATATTAAGTTCGGTTGTTGTGAGATAAATTTTTGGCTGGGGGAAACAGTAGTACCTGTATCAACTATTAAGCGAGATATCCACATTAGAGACATGAGGACAGGCGTACTTTGTTCATCAGTTTATAGACATAAAAGTGTAAGAGAACCCTGGTTCTGGAGATTCATAGGAAGTAGTATAGCTCGTTTAAGTAGATGGGAATAGCATCACAATTTTTCAGGTTACATTATGATACAATATGCATGCTTAGTTTTCTGGGGTGGGCTTTTTAAGCAAATCGGCTGCTTTGAGTTAGATAAAAATACTGTAGTATGTTGATCCTCAATGCATCGCTTCGAGTCTTTGACCGCCATCTTTGTTTTCTGGGTGTTCTGTTTGCCAAATTGAAAATTTAAGTTCAATGGCTCGCTGAGCTGTTGCAGTATCCGCGTGTGTCAGTAAGAGTTCCAGTGTCTGTATGTGTCCATAGGGGAAATTTTGAAAAACAAAGTGTCCTCGCTACACATTAAATAAGCGAGATACGGATTATGAATGATTGTTACTTATTTGTTTTGTTCGACATATATGCAGGAAGCTCATCATTCTAGAGTTGACGATTGTGAAATTTTAGTAGATTATAACCGACAGCAGTTGATGCCAGGGTGGATACCACGAAGATTAGGTGAGATTTGATCGTGCCTGCCTTGAGCTTTCAGTGTCTAATAGTTCATAGAGTTCCAACTTACTGTATTTCCCTAAGAAAATTAGTTCTTTTTAATGGAGGTTCTTATTCAAATCCTTTTCCTTAAACAGGAGGAGGACTTGGTGGCATGAAAGGATCCGGTCAGCTTCGTTTTGGAGGACGTGAGAGACCGTTCCGAGCTCCCCTGTATGAAACCTCATTCTAATGTTCTATGTCAAGCCAAAGTTGTTTTCTTGCATATAATCAAATGAAAACCCTTTGCGCGAATTCCTAGCATGTAATGACTGAGTTAGAATCATTTTTTGAGAGGAACTGTTCCATGATCTTTTCTTTCTCAACAGGAAATCAATTCCCTTTGACGACTTAAAAAGGCTTGGCATTCCACCTCCTCCAGAAGGACGATATATGACACTTCACCAGGTACCGCTCTTTTCATTGCCCAGCAAATTAAGAAGGTGGCATCCAATACATATAACCAGGAAAATGTCACAAGGAAATTGTAGTATTGTAGTCTCGAACACCTTAATAACTTAAAAGGCCACAGAACTCAACTTTATCATTGTCCGATGAAAGTTGTATGGATTAACTTACTGATTGTATAATTGTAAACTCCACCAAATGTCATGGGAGCTACTCATTTGACCTTCTTTGTTCATTCCCACCTTAAAACTAGACTTGTTTGTTGGTAATAGGTTCCACCACCTCCTAGAAGGCAGAAGGAACTCTGTGGATAGGGAGGAAGAACACTCGCACTCTCACAAGCGCAGCAAACATTCCCACCTGATCAGAAGGAGAAGATCCACCAGCAGGGATCACCTATCTGATTAATGAAGAAAATAGATCGCAGAAGAGGAGAACAGACTGAGCTTACAATTGGAAAACTAGTGGAAATGTAAACTTTGAAAATTGGGTGTAAATTCCTTTTTGTTTGTGGGTGTATTTAGTAGGAATATTTCTATGTTTTACTGGGAAAGGGAATCCTAATCCTTATAGGCTTGTACTACTAGACTGAGAGTCTTATTCCTATATAAATACAGCCGGTTTCATCATTAAAGAAAAATCTCATCTAGTTATTTGCTTTTTTTGCCTATAAAAAGTTTTTTTGAAGATGATTAATCCCTTGAATTATGAGAATGATATAACTTACGAAATACTTTCTTGCATAGCAGTTGAGTCTGCCATTCAATGCAAGGGAGTATGCACAACTTGGCGTAAATTCTTTGATCATATCAAGGAAGGCATGATATTTGCAATCGGGTTAAATAACTAAGAAAACCCTTCTTTTAGACTCTACTATGCAGATAATGACATGATTGGGAACAATATCAAGAAACATCGCACTTACGGTAATCTTGTCACGGATCTCCATCATCCTTCAATCGAAAACAGGTACCACTCAATTAATAACAAAAGTTACAAGGATGTTATTGTTGGTTCTTGCAACGGTTTAGTTTGTTTTACTATCCCTAACGGTGTGTTAGATGATCCTGTTTACATATGTAACCCTTTCACAAGAGAATCTATTTCCGAGGTTACCACCACCAATCTCCCCAGAGGGCTTAGTGGTGAGTGGTTTTGGTTTTGATTTGCATAACGAACAATACAAGGTTGTTAGAATCTACTACCCTGACAGAAACCTCCATGTTGGACATGTGGAAGTTTACACTCTTGGTGCTGGCACCGGGTGGACAAACATTGGAGAGGTTACATACTCTTTACGCTCATCACCGGGTATCCTTGTTGACGGAGTGCTGCATTGGATAGATTACAAGGCAATGAAGATCGTGGGGCTTAGTTTGAAAGATGAAAATTTTCAATTTCTTCCCTCACCACCTTGTTTCTGTGTGGATCGACGTGCAAACATTTTGTTTGATCGTAGGCTCAAAAAATTGAGAGGATGTCTTTGTGTTGTTCACCATTGGCGAGACTATAACTGTGTCGACATATGGTTATATAACAAGGATTACAGTACTAGTTCTCCCTACAACATAAATATACAATCAAGTTGGAGTTTAAATTCTCCCTACAACATGAATAGAATATCAAGTTATAATCGATGGAGTTTAAATTCTCCCTACAACATGAATAGAATATCAAGTTATAACCGATGGAGTTTAAATTCTCCCTACAACATGAATACGGAATCGAGTTATGACCATTGGAGTTTAAAGATCAAGATGGAAAGCACATCAATGATAGGGTACCGTATCTTGGAGGATTATGACCCGTTCCTGGTGACAGAGAAGAATAAAGTCCTATATTGGTACAACAAGTCGGATCTTGTCTGTTTTGATCCTGAAACTTCAAGTAAAAAGTGGGTCATCAGGGATTCTTCTGGTTTGGGCTATAAATATTTTAGCGCAACCCCTCACGTGAACACAAGAGTTTCATTGAAAACTCTAGAAAAAGAAAACTGTGTTGTACAAGAATGGGATGGGTGTAAAGAAGAGCTGGATGAGCCACCTCTTGTCAAACAACATCACCCCACAAGAGTGCTTTCAGATGTTGATATTTTACCAAATTTGAAGACTGCTATCCCTTGGGTTATTATTCCTTTGTTTATCTGGTGCGCAAATGCAGTAGGATGGTTTAGAACCTTTGGATGGTTCTATCAACTCTATAAGAACATAGTAGAGCCATTTATGACCGTCATGACGTTTATGTTTGTGTTGTTTTTGTATATGTGTTTGTTTATTTGTTCCACCCCTCTGGGTTTCGTTTTTTTCATCTTTGTGATATTATGTGCTTCTAGGAACGCAAACTGATTAGCTATTGAGTTTTGTTCAATTTTATCATAATCTTCCCAACAGTGATAAGAATTATCCTTTTTATTAAATTAAATTTTGACTATTGTAATTTTTATTTTCAACTCTAGAGAACAAAATGGTGTTTTTATATACAGCTCTTTGTGTTAGACCGGTAGTATTATTACACAATTTCAGCTTTGAAGAGTATAAATTTTGTTTTGCCTTTGATAATCCCTTTGTCTACATACAAAATGCATGAAAGCGCTTGGAAATTAAGAGGAAAAACCCAAAAGAAAAAGGTGCATGCCCTTGGACGATTAACTCATTCCTCGTGACAGAGGAAAATAGAGTACTGTATTAAGACAACAAGTCGACCTTTTCGGTTTTGATCAGGAGACTTTACCTAAAACCCCCGGTTATTCGAGTTTTTTTTTTCCTCCAATTCTTTTCCAGCTCGGAAGTATATTAGTGCAACTCCTTACCGAACACTGAAAGTTTCTTTGACAACTCTAGGAAAAGAAACAAGAATGCAATAAGTTTAACGAAAATTCTATTCTTAAGAATCTGTCGAACTCTTTAAAAACCGCATAGAAACATGCCAGGCCCCACAACAGGCTCTCTACAAATCCCATAGGGACGGGCCCAACTAATATGTCTATACGTTTTTTTAGCTTGTCCAGTTTCATGGTTCGTTTAAAACAAATGAAGAATTGAATCAAACATAAGTACTTCTAGATAATAACACTTTAAAAAAAATACTTATCGTAGACCTAAAAAAAGGAGCCAAATGCAGACCAATGAATCTATTGGTTCACGACGTTTAAAAAGGGACTCACCCAAAGCAGTTGAAATCGCTCCTAGGTCCTACTCGGTTTGGGAGCGAGGAGCAATGAGTTCAGAGTCTCCAGACTTGAAAATCGCCAAAATAGGGTTTATTTTGTATATTGTTATTTAAGGGGCATATAACTTGTACCTAATTAAAATGAAAATTTTAACACTATCATGTAATTTAAGCGTGTAACATTGTTATATTTAACTTATTTATCATGTTTTCAGAGGATTTTATTTTGATACATTCAAAGCAAAAATCGGAAAAATCTTCAACTCAGTTGCTCGAAAATCGATCCAAATCAGACTCCTTAATCCTAAAAATCAGAAAGCTTGGAATGGGAAATCGAATCAGTCATAAAACGAGTAGCGAGTACCCAATGAGTATCATCCTTGGAGAACGATTGTTGGTATGTCATAAGTCAACTCCGCATAATACTTAATATGGACTAATTAAAGTGGCAGAATTGAATCCAATACAAGCCGGTAGTATTTATGGCATAGACATTCTTAGTCATGATAATGCTATTTACAGAGCTCTACTTTGTTCTTCTACTGGACTCTGTATGTTGTTCTCTCATTCCCTTTTAAATTCTAATTCCCACCCCCTCTCGCACAACCTAAGCATTAATTTGATTTTTTACACATGACCCATTTGGTGATCCTAAGGTTACTAGAGATCCTCTTATTGCAGTTTGTTTGAATAAAATTATTCAACACCACCAACACAATACTGGTAGAACCAAATTTGTCAAAAAGGAAAATGACAAAACTTAAAATGGTTTGATCTAATAAGAACAACACGAGTATAATTTGTTTTATGTAAATTTAACCATAATAATCGACACAATAGTTGGTGAAACCAAAATATCACTTGAATCCAAACAGAGAAAATGCCGATGCATGTGAGTTCAATTTACCTTTTTGAGCATTTTTAATCGTTTTACTGAGTTGTTCATCTTTTTTTTTTTTTTTCTTGTTGAGCATTTTTCTTCACCATTTTTACCAGCTTTTCCGACATTGGTTTCTACTTTTTTGATTTTGGGTCATAACTTGTTTTATTTTATGATTTCTGGTTTATAATATGAGGTTTCAAGAGAAGGAAAGAGAATGGAAAGGGAAAAGAGTTTCGTGGATATGATTTTTTTCATAATTTTGAGAGATTAGGAAAGAGACTTAGAAAAAGATAAACGATGGAATCGAGAAAATACGTAGGGTTGATTTGTTCAGTTAGTTTTGGCCTGAATAAAATAAAGGGTGCTCTAGAAAGTTCGAAAATTTGTATTTTTGTTTACTTCATTTTTTTTTTGGTGGAGTTTTCTTACACGAATGTTGACGGATCCGGGGCTATAACGCACGCGTTACCACCCACCAGTAGATATGGAAAAGAGAAGGATCAATCAAGACTGTAGGCTGTACTGTTTAGATTGTAACCATCGAATCTTATACTCAATTCAGAGGTAGACTTGTAAACTCTGAATTCCATAGTATTTGTATTTTATAAATTAACTAAAGTCTAGTTATAAACGGTCAATGCATGGCAAAATCCAGTCCAGGTACCACCAAGCACTAACATTGGATAAATGTTAGACCAAAGCCTAAATCTAGAAAAGACCTGAGTATCAAAGACCAATTATCCCTAAATCAAAGTGTCAAGGAATATCTAAAATCATAGTTAGAGAACTGGTCAAATTAATTCATATACGTTACTATATAAGAGATAAATAATTTTTAGAAAAGACCTGAGTATCAAAGACCAATTATCCCTAAATCAAAGTGTCAAGGAATATCTAAAATCATAGTTAGAGAACTGGTCAAATTAATTCATATACGTTACTATATAAGAGATAAATAATTTATGAGTTCAAAGTTCGCGAAACATGTCAAAACAGCTTATGAACGTGAAAATTATTTAATGTATTTTACGATCTTTTTTTGTGGAAACATAATTTGTTGAACAAGGAATTTTCCTAAACCTTTTATGTGATGTATGTAAGTCTTATTGAACAACCATTGCTTGAATCTATGTTTCGAGATTTGTCAAGTACTAGCCTGAAAGAAACTTCTTTTTTGAATTCAGCATAACACTAAAATCATCTAACACATTGTAGATATAATTCTAGAAATAATAAGTAAATAGGATGTCAGTATTCACATACCCATGTTGATGAAGTTTTTACAGTTGTGGTCGTGATCTCCAGTATTAAATCTTCAAGGCTTATTCGATGAGTTTTTATACTCAACTACCATGCTCTAATCCTAGTCCAAGACTGATCTTACTAGACTATAAATCAGTGCTATACAAATTTCCTGCTTTTTCAATTTGAATGACTTATCAATTTCATATGGATTAAAGATAAATAAATATTCAACTCATTCTCCAATATGCTTATTCTTGATTTTCCAAATCTTTAGCAACTTGAATTCTCGGTTCCTTAAAGTTCCTTTATGATTCTTCATATGTTCGTCCAACACCTGTTGTTGAAGATCCGTAGCTTGATAACAACTTTCATGATTATTCAAGTTTGAGATTCAACATTTAAGAGATCAAATTATTTATGTCGATGCACTGTTATTGATGGTGGTTTCTAGCTTAGGGTTAAAATCGTAAAACAGTAAACCCTAGCAGACAGTGATGTCACAACATTTAAAGTAACAAGCATTTACTAGGCACATTTACTGAAACCTTTAATGTGTCCCTAAATAATTATCAGGGAATATTTTTCAAAATTAGGGTTACGACAAGCCAAACCCTAATTCCCCTATGTGCCAATGGCAAATCATGCCAGCCACACCGACCGCGTCAAAGCATGCCAAACCATGCTAGCCGCACCTCCGTGCCAATGAAAAATCATGCCAGCCACACCGACCGCGCCAAAGCATGCCAACCATGCTAGACGCACCTCGGTGCCAATGGCAAATCATGCCAGCCACACCGACCGGGCCAAAGCATGCCAACCATGTTAGCGCACCTCATTGCCCAATGGAGAATCATGCCAGCCACACCGACCGCGCCAAAGCATTCCAACCATGCTAGCCGCACCTCTGTGCCAATGGCAAATCATGCCAGCCACACCGACCGCGCCAAAGCATGCCATCCATGCTAGATGCACCTCCGTGCCAATGGCAAATCATGTCAGCCACACCTACTGCTCCATGCCAAACGCACCTCGCCATGGCCCCGTGCCGCGCCACCATACTAGCCTTCACTACGCGGCTATCAAAACGAAGGCGTGCAACAATCAACGGTTGCCCTTCAATCCCAAGGAGCAAATCTGGACGTCTAAGGTTACCAAACGAAGCTTGTCAAAACCCTATTTGGCCATGCACCTAGCCCAAGCTAGTCACGCCATGCGCCTATGGAAAACCCTTGGCCCCACATGGCAAGCCAAAACCATACCTAGCCCAATCTAGTCACATCATGCGCCTATGGCAAACCCTTGGCCCCACATGCCAAGCCAAACCAAACCTAGCCAAGCTAGTCGCGCCATGCCAAACGCACCTTGCCTTGGCCCTAGCCATACTAGTCACATCATCCAAGCCTATAACGCCCTTGCCTTGGCCCTAGCCACGCCATACGCCCATGGAAAACCCTTGGCCCCACATGCCAAGCCAAACCAAACCTAGCCAAGCTAGCCTCGCGCCCATGCCAAACGCACATTGCCTTGGACCCTATGCCACTAGTCGCATCATGCCAAGCCAAACGCCCTTGCCTTGGCCTAGCCGCCATACGCCCATGGCAAACAGCCCCACATGCCAAGCCAAAATCGCACCCTAGCCAAAGCTAGCCACGCCCAAGGCGAACCCTTGGACCCACATGCCAAGCTAACCACACCCTAGCCGCGCCACCCCTGTTGGCCCTCACTACGTGGCCACCAAAGCGGCGTGCAACAATCGGCTGTTGCCCCTTCAATCCCGGGAGCAAATCCTAGCCATCTAAGGTTACCAGGACGACACATGGTAACCTTTGGCCCGAAAACCTAAGTTTGGCCACACCAAACCTTGCCATGCCAGCGGCATGCCAACCTAACTGCGCCACACATTTGGCCCTCACTTCTGTGACTACCAAAACGAAGGCGTGCAATAATCAAGTTCCCTTCAATCCCAGAAAATCCTAGCCATCCCAAGGTTACCAGACGACACATGGTAACCTTTGGCCCGAAAACCTAAGTTTGGCCTTGCCAAACCTTGCCATGCCAACGGCGTGCCAACCTACCAAAGCGAAAGTGCCACCACGTTGGCCCTCACTACGCGGCTACCTAAAAAAGCGAGGTGCGCAACGATCAACGGTTGCCCCCTCCTCTCAAGATGCAAAATCTCGCAAAACCGTCGAAGGTCACCCGGTGCAGCAAGTTTCCCGAGCTTGACTTGCCAAGCCACAAAAACGTGCTACATGTTTTCCAAAACATTCGAGACATCAACACAAAGCTGGGGATCCTCTTTGGGTATTGGTTTGGCGGTTTACAACGTGCGGCGTACACTACGCCCGTCATAAATAAGTGTCATAAGGGTGAGGCGGTTAGTAAATACGGGAAGTTATGTGTGAAACGTTCATGGGACATAAAGCACATGCGTTAACAACTTTATGGGACATCAATTCCATAACGTTAGAAGTTTCATGAAAACCCGGTTTCATGCGTTAACCACTTTATGGAACATCAATCCCATAAATACAGTTACCACCTCATCCCATTTACTTCCCCCACTCCTTAATGAGACCAGTACGTTTTTACTCGACTTGTATAAATAGGTCTTACCTATTTCCATTGAACAACAAGTTCATATGGGAGATACAACACTCGAAATACTTACTTGCTAGCTCACCTTGTGAGATCTCTCGCTTTCGATAACAAGTCGTAGTAACCCAACTACTCTTCCAGGAATCAACTATTACGGTCTCACCACTTTCCTTGCTTCCCTCCAAAACCAACCCATTCTCCTCCACTTTGTGGCCAAAGTAAGTATGGAACGGCCATTTCTTGGTTTAGGCCGGACTTATGCAGTTGATCTCTCGAGTCTAAAAGTACTCCCTTGCAGTACATTATTTAGGGTTTAAATTATTTCTCACATGCACACACTTGATTCAGAAATCGGCAAAAACCATTTTCACCTACAAACAATTGGCGACCACGGCGGGAGGTTCGATCTTTCGGTTACAATGTCAATTTTCAACCTAGCGATTTCATTCTTCGACCCGGACGTGAAGATGGTAGAGGAAGGAGATCCTCTCCGACTCGGTTACTCAACTGGATGGATTATCAGTCATGACACGACAAGGGATGGCCCGGGGACTTCTCGAGAGGCTGGAAGCAAAATGATCCGCCCAGGGATTAACGGCGCGGTTATCGGACAACTCCTGAAACGACTCGGAAGGCGGGGACTTCCATGACCATGTTTCTCGAAAAAGAAAAAAAAAACTTGGTCCTACACCCGGAAAGCTTATTCTCATCAGAAGACTTGAGAAACCGAGTAAGTCTTATCTAGACAAAAATACGTGGTTTGCTTTTCAAGTTGATAAAAACCTATAGCCATGTTTCATCCCATGTCATCTACCAACACACGGTTCCATGGTTTTCATGGATGTGCGTCACTTTCATTCATATCAAAGACAATTCAATTCTAAACATTTCATTCAAAAAAAAATAAATATATAATCCAAAACCATCAAGGTAGCATTTATCTATTAATTAGAGAAAATCGAGGAAAATCAAAAACCGTAACCAGGCGTCTCATTTGCCTTTCAAAAAATAAAACCTAAAGATAAGAGGTCCAGAAGACAGATATATATTCAAGGGAAGTTTTCCAACAGCGGCTTGCTCCTTTTGGCAAAGGCCTCCCCCGTGCTTTGGAGAGCCGCCCTCTTAAGTTTCGACTTCTACACAACTTCTTGAGATTAGCTTCCTGCTTCTTCATCATCACTGCGGAAGGACCTTCAACTGCTCCGTCCAACGAACTTTCAACATCGGAGAGACCTTCCAACGAACAAAGGAACGTTGAACCGAAGCCCACTCACATGTCACGATGGAACTTCCGGCTCGAGATTACATCCTCGAAATTGTATGACCCGGTCCATTGCACATCTAATGATCGAAGACAAGGTTTCCTCACACGCTTGACCAAGCACATGTCGACTAGTGATCTTCTTAGTCGTGGCAATGTGACCATAGCTTTCCCAAATCTTGGTGTATAATGTCGCATGTTTAGGCGCACGCTAAATCCACCAATCAACATGACACAGGAAAGGGTCCAGATACGGAGGATTGAAGGTGGCACCACACTGAATTAGCAAGCGGCGGGAGATCCCTAACTAGATTTCACCCCCCAAAGTGCTCTCTTCCACCTGAGTCACGGCAGCGCCCTCGGGACGATGAATCTCTATGTCCAAGTCGCTAGCTGGCACAGTTTCCGCAGTGGGAAGTACGAATACATCTTTACTCTGGTGGTCTTCCACTTCAATATCATCCCCAAAAATGGTTTCCTCATAAAAATCAAAACTTAGTTTTTCGAAGGAAAAAAGGAAAAAAAAGAGGGGGAAAGAAGAAAACATGGAGGGACTCGTAATTTGGTTTATTTGACTAGACGAAGATTCATCCTTGTTATCGGAAGAAGCTTCTCTTGCCATGTTGGACTCTGAACTTTCATCCTTTCGGAATCCCCGTCACCATGGATGAGCTCGGCACCCCCACCCTCTGTCTCGAAAAATGATGCTTTCTGACTACTTGCATGTTTGGCCAAGGCGTTCGTCTTTCTTCAAGGCTCTGGGAGCAGAATACAAGGACACGATTTGAAAAGAAACAAGGACTATACGTGATCAGCGAAGTCGAAAAAAATCACATACCATCATGTTGGATGAACTAAAAATTAGTCAGGCATGGAATTTGGTGGAAGGCACTGCACGATTCTTGGACCGCTCCTTCACTCGGGGTTGTTCGTGTCCAGGCCAGAAATGCCAGTTTCCTTTTAGTTAAGAAGTATCCTTGGCTTAGCGGATGTTTATCCAAAATCTCGGCGGAAGGCCTACCACGAGTGTTCTCCACTACGGCTTTCTAAATTCCTGGATGAGGAATTCCCTCTGCGAAATACGTTATACTTGGAGGTAGTCGACGGATTTCGTTCAGAAAGCAAGAAAGTGAGGCTTTTGCCCCGGCGCAGAGCACTAGCGTCGAGCAGTTAATATCGCAGAGTTTCTTGGACCGGGACGAACAAGTGGGACCCCTTGGTCAAACCCATATGTTCGAACGACCCTATCAACATTGTAAGAGATCGCTTTGCAAGCTCCTCGAAAAGATGGCATGTGGCCGGGCGTGCGGCTACGCATGAACACCATCTCCAACGCTCGAGACCCTCACCATTGAAGACAAAGATATATTCAAAGCGAGAACAAATTGCTAGTCGAGTTATGGACGCATGCACGGAGCCCATGGACGAAAATTAACCGCATACGAGTTGTTAAGAAACTTAATCGGTTTCGGGACCCGGTTTTCGGCGCTTTGTTCGACCAAAAGATTTTGGAGCCACCCAAGACTCGAAGTATAATTAACGGTTTCGGGGCATACTTCTCGAAATTCTCCCACAACCATGCACTCGGAGAAAGGCGGCGTGAACATATGAATCCACTTCATATGGCCATTCGAGGCGCATGTCGAAACCGGTGATCCAGGTGTGCATACAGAGAACCAAGAAACAACCACCGGGGAGAGAGACTCCCCTTTGCTTATTTTATGGCAAATATGATAAGTTCTGTCTTATCTCTTTCTTGCCCGAGCGAGTCGTCAAAAATATCCCTGGATAGCCAAAGAGCCAAAAACGCCGCGCGACATGAAGTACGGATATTCTTACAGGTTGAGCTCCAACTCAGGAAAACCACGAGACACCCACTAGTCCATAAAAGCACTTCGTCTCGTTTTCCTTCCAAACGAAATCCATTTGACTTCGCAACCAAGGTGGCGCGAATTTCTTCTTCGTCTGCAGACAGCCTGACATCGAGGTTTCCAATTACAGGAAGATTTAGCAGCACATCCATGCTCTCCAAAGAAATGGTCACTTCGCCCCACCTGCATATGGCCGTATGGGTGTCTAGACACCATCTGGAAACAAAAGCAACCAACCCTGGAATGTATTTCCTAATGTGAAGCACTGCGGAATCCGCAACAGCGTCGACAATCTGCTCCCTGGTCAAATTGGTCTTTCTAGGGTTCATGGTCCATCATAAATCGCGTCCATTTCTCGAGAGCTGCCGCGGACTTAACGGGGATTCTAAAGTCGATATAGGAGGCACGATATTCTTGCTCTCTGAAGGCAAAACCTTATTCGCCTCACAGGTAGAGACAAATCGATCCTCTCCTTCGCTTTGGGCCCGAGTCAGGAAGGATCGACACGTAGCCAAGGGGATGGTTTCTCCCTAATCGTGGCTGATGCGAAGTGAAGAACTCGTCATCTATGTTTTTGCTTACCTCGGTCTGTGAGCTTGTTGACATCTTAACCAAAATTCTCTTCTTGTTTTCTGCTGCGATAACTACAATGGAACAAGAAAAACGGGAATTATTACACATAAAGTGTGTAGAAATTATTCTATTGGACGCAAGGGAGCCGCCTCGGGCACAAACTAATTGGTTTCAAAGTCCTTTCGTGCATACGCGAAAGTGAAATTTGGCAGTAGACTCTACATCACCACTACATGCGGCTAGGAAACTCACGCTCGACGGATAGACGCGACCATGCACGCGGCTACACCAAGACAAGGAGTAAACCCTAAAAACTAGGTTTTCATGGAAAAGGGATAACAATTACTATCACGTGCTTACTTTGCCTGGCTGAGTTGAGGCTAGGTCTGACATTACTACGGTCATGGAAGGTACACCTACAACTAGGGTTTTTCACCAACACAGAAAACAAAGAAAAAAAGTCAGGAGGAAATGTTGGAAGACATACCTAATCGCTCGCCTTCTTGCTACAAAGCAACAAAGAAGAAACAATAGGGCGTGAATAAAAGGAGAGAGCCAGCCATCCTTTTTATAGGCGTGATACTTGGGGTCCGAACAAGAAGGATTTCCAATTTTGATCCAAGGAAGGAAAAGAGGAAACCGGTCCCGCAAAGACCAATTTCCATGTCAAAGACCACTCACGCCATTCCACGGCCCCACCACGCCTAGCCGTCCTTGCACATTCCACCATTCCATTGTCGCGGATCCCCTGCCAAGCCATTCGCTCCATTGCCGCGGCCCCACCACGCCTAGACGTCCTTGCACGTTCCACCATGCCATTGTTGTGCCCCCTACCAAGCCATTCGCTCCATTGCCGCGGCCCCACCATGCCTAGCTGTCGCGTATACGTCTCGTCTTGCCTAGGCCACCTATGCCAAGCCGCTGCTCAGTAATCGCGACCCTATCATCCACGTGCGTTTACCTTGCAAGACCACGCCACCTCTTGGCCCCTCGAGCCAGAAAAGCCGTCCATCGTCGCCTTCCAAGACCAGCACCCCCTTTGCCTTGTAGATGTACGGCAGGACCAAGTTTGGTAGAATTTCATCTCACCACTCCGGTCTGCATTCCTAGTACTGACTTACGCGGGGCCGCCAACACGGGAAGCCAAGCGCTGACGGACCAGGAAAGTTACGCCTTTGGCGCGTTGCCCCATGGGCGGTAGCTTCCCCGTCACGCCATGATGATGCTACGATCGGGCCTTAGAGCTAGGCAAATGCACGTTCATTTGCCCTTTGCAAGCATGCTCATGGGGCATGATGCAACTAACAGCTTCCACATATTCCAACACCCTTTTTCCGCAAAGGGTTTATTAAGAAAGCAAAACTTTTCTTAATACGGCAAAATACGGCCTTTTGAGGCCCTAAACGATGGAATTTGGCTAAATTCGGTGACCATATGTCTTTGATCTTTGGTAGTTTCCCATCAAAATGGACTCCTCTTGAGCTAAATTACGACACTCGGGTTTTAGCCTATGTGAACGCCTTCATAGGAAGTATGAGCATCAGAGGAATGGAATGCAACTAGCCTCATCAAGTATGGCCACAATCCTCTCTAGCGTCGGCTGCCAAGCCGGGATGATATGAGAGGCCAAAGTGCGCAATCATCTACAGAATTAGATGATATGAGGGACTGACATCTTTGGATGGCAATCACGCAGCTCATTGCTTTGCCTTCGTACCCTTCCCTACTCTAAGGGATCAAGCACAAACAAGTAGTTTATACTCGAAGGACAAGCAACTTATTCCAACTCGTTTGCTAGGCCGTATCAAGCAACAATGGTAATGGCCCTAGTCCGTATAGGCCGTTCGTCAAATACATCAAGTGATGCATCAAATCAGTGCAGTAGAATGGCATAGTGATGCCTGCATCATATGCTCCATTCGTAAGGCTGCGCGACTAAGAATGAGTCTGAGCATCATTCATGCAGTTCGGCCAAGCTATAACAGAGCTTACTTGGTACATAGTCCACATATGCACCTTCAACCAACTACCCCTCTATATATGTCTTAATGGAATTAACAAGTATGGAAGGGGACCAAAAATCTTTCATCAACTCTAGTTTACTATTCATGGCCGTTTGCCATGTATTTTCTGAGTCTGCTTAGAGCCCAAGATGGTTGTTCACTACCAATGCCAACTACGATGTCCGGCCATATTGGCGGGTCCCTTCCTGCTTAGATGTCCAGGCCATGTTGGTCGTCAACCCGTGCTCCGACCATATTAGTAGATCCACTTCCAACCCCGATGTCAGAGCCATGTTGATGTACACTTCCAACCGATATTAGTCCATGTTGTCCAGGTACACTTCAGCCCGATGTTCGGCCATGTTGTAGATCCCGCGCCAACTCCGATGTAGGCCATGTTGGCCATACACTTCGACTTAGATGTCGGCCATGTTGTCAGGTCTGCGCCATGACCGATGTCCGGCCGTGTTGTCCGTCTGCATTTGTAACCATCGATGCCAAATATTTGGCCGTCTGCACCTAACCCGATATATGTACACTTTATTGCCAGCCGATATCGGCATGTTGGCGTCCAACTAACCCGATGTTAGGCCATGTTGGCCGGCTCTGTTTGTCAACACATTGGCCCTACGCGACGGAAAGCTTTGGATGAAGCTTCATCTCCAGGCCCCGTAGCGCATCTTTTAGCATGCGCCATGCTAAACTCTGAGGTTTTACATTATCACCCTTTACAAAAATTTCGTCCCCGAAATTCCAAAACTAAAACTATTGTGGACAATCTCTTCCGAGTTGGATTTCTTGAGCAAAAAGTCCCATACAGGATGCTCGGAAATCACGGGTTTTCTTGAGTTGTCATGAACAACAATTTAGACCTTACGAGCACATGTCCCATACCACCTTGAGGGAATCCAAAAGTGCCCACAACAAAACCAAGAATCGCAATTGTGATACCAAGAGGATATCTCGACCAGGTATCGGAATGCGCATCCCCATACTACGCACTCGAAATACCTAAAGTTTACAAGGTTGGAAGATGTCATCGAAATGACAAATCAAAACCCTAGCAACCTTTGTGAGGACCAATCTCTAATGCAGTGCGGTTGGATGCAAGCCATCGTCCCTGAAGGATTTACTTAGGGTTGCCACTCGTAAGTGGGATGCTAGCCAGGCACGACAACGCACACCCTTGGCCGGTGCCAGCGTGTGGGGATGATCGGTCCATTGTCTGACCGTCCCAGACGGTCTTCCGGATGCTCGTAAGCGGGGTGCCATAGAGGCTTGGCAAACTCACAATACTTATATAATCTCAACTCGATTTGCAAAGTAATTGGCCCAGCATTTACAAACTCTTTCCCGCGCAGAAGTTGGCCTACTTTTCAACTTTAAGTTTCCATGATGGAAAATACTCGCTAATGAGTCCACCAGCACAAGTCACAGGTATTCTCGGAACTTGCTCACATTACCAAGCGTGTGGATGGGAAATTACACCTTTGGCGCGTTACCCGCGGGACGTAACTTCCCTAGATGCGCCATGATGATACTACGATCGGGCCTTGGGGAGCTAGGCAAATGCACGTTCATTTTCCCTTGCAAGCATGCTCATGGAGCATGATGCAACTAACAACTTCCACACCATTCCAACTTACCCTTGTTCATGAAAGGGGTTTATTAAGAAAGCAAAAACTTTCTTAATACGGCAAAACCGACCTTTTGAGGCCTAACGATGGAATTTGGCTATACGCGGTGACCTTGTGGATCTATAGATCCACATGTCTTGATCTTTGGGTCGTTTCCCATCAAAATGGACTCCTCTTGAAATTTAAATTACGACACTCTAGTTTTAGTCTATGTCGAACGCCTTCATAGGAGTATGAGCATCCAAGGAATGGAATGCAACTAGCCTCATCAAGTATGGCCACAATCATCTCTTGCGTGATCTTGCCGAGCCAGATGATTTGAGATGCCAAAGTGCCGCAATCATCTCTAGAATTAGATGATATGAGCGACAACGTCTTTGGGCAGAGCAATCTTGCAACTCATTGCGGCTGCCTACGTACCCTTCCCTACTCTAAGGTATCAAGCACAAACCGTAGTTTATCTCGAGGGACAAGCAACTTATTCCAACTCGTTTGCTAGGCCGGTGTGCCAAGCTTGATAATTGGCCTCAGTCCAGGTATGGGACGATTTAGTCAAATACATCCAAGTGATGCATCATCGAGTCGTGGAATGGCATAGTGATGCCTACGCATCATATACTCCATTCGTAAGGTTGCGCGACTAAGAATGAGTCCTGAGCATCATTCATACTAGTCCGGCCAAAATTTATGAAGCACTTGGTACATAGTCCACATATGCGCCTTCAACCAACTACCCCCTCCCATATATGTCTTAATGGAATTTCTACAAGTATGGAAAGGGGACCAAAAATCTTTCATCAACTCCCGTTTACTATTCATGGCCGTTGCCATGTATTTTCTGAATAAACTTAGGCCAAGATGGTTGTTCACTACCAATGCCAACTCAGATCAAGCCATGTTATTAGTCCCCATAACTTAGATGTCAGAGGCCATGTTGGCCGGGTCACCCTTGAATGTCAAGCCATGTTGGCCGTCCCGCCAACCCGATATCCGACCATGTTGGTGGAGTCTGCCAACAGATGCTCTGTTCATGTTGGCAAGTCCCACGCCTATGATGTCCGGCCATGTTGGCCGTCCACTGCCAACCGTGTAGACCATGTTGGCCAGTACTTCCAACCCGATGTACTGGCCATGTTGACCAATGGCGCCAACCCGATGTCCGGCCATGTTGGCCGATCCACCGACTCCGATGTCGGCCATGTTGGCCGTCCCAGCTACCAACCCGATGTCTAGGCCATGTTAGTCGATCACTTGACAATGTCCGCCATGTTGTCGTACACTTCCAACGATGTCGGCCATGTTGGCCGTACAGCCAACGATATCCAGCCATGTTCGCGTCCACTGCCCAGTGATGTCCGGCCATGTTGGTAGGTATACATCAACACATTGGCCAAGGGCCAATGTTCCTTTTCCTACGCAACGGAAGCTTTGGATGAAGCTTCATCTCAGGCCATGGCACATCTTTTAGCATGCGCCATGCTAAAAACACGGGGTGTTACAAAAACTCTCTTTAGCACTCAAAAAGGTTAGTCGGATTCACCTGACCATCTTTGCAATGATTTACACCTCGATTTCGTCCTTGTCTTTCACCATCATATGCTTACCTCGCAACAAGGCTTTTGTTAGGAGGCTAAGAAGGGACTTAATGTTGATGGTGGTTTAGCTAAGGTTAAAATCGTAAAACACTAAACCCTAATGAACCGGTGATGTCACAACATTTAAAGTAATAAGCATTTACTAGGCACATTTACTGAAACCTTTAATCTGTCCCTAAATAATTACCGGGGTATCTTTTTGAAAATTAGGGTTACGACAAGCCAAACCCTAATTCCCCTATGTGCCAATGGAAAATCATGCCAGCCGCACATAAATAGCGCCAAAGCATCCTGGTAGCACCTCAGGTGCCAATGGCAATTCATGCCGGCCCCAAGGCGCAAAGCATGCTAACCATGCTAGCCTCATACTGTGCCAATGACAAATCATGCCAGCCCACCCGACCGCGCCAAGCATGCCAACCATGCTAGCCACACCTCTGTGCCAATGGCAAATCATGCCAGCCACACCGGCGCGCCAAAGCATGCCGGCCATGCTTGCCCAGCACCTCTCCGTGCGAATGGAAAATCATCGACCACACCCTGCGTGCCATGCCAAACGCACCTCGCCATGGCCGTCTTGCGCCACCATGCGGCCTTCCCTCGCGACTATCAAAACGAAGGTGTGCAATAATCGCGGTTTGCCCTTGATCCCAAGAGTAAATCTGGCCGTCCTAAGGTTACCAAACGACCTTTGCCCCAAAACCCTAGCTTGGTCACGCACCTAGCCCAAGCTAGTCACGACATGCGCCTATGGCAAACCTTGGCCCCACATGCCAAGTCAAAACCGCACCTAGCCCAAGCTAGTCACTCCATGCGCCTATGGAAAACCCTTGGCCCCACATGCCAAGCCAAATCAAACCTAGCCAAGCTAGTCGTGCCATGCCAAACGCACCTTGCCTTGGCCCTAGCCATGCTAGTCACATCATGCCAAAGCCAAACACCCTTGCCTTGGCCCTAGCTACGCCATGCGCCCCATGGAAAACCCTTGGCCCCACATGCCAAAGCCAAACCAAACCTAGCCAAGCTAGCCGCGCCATGCCAAACGCACCTTGCCTTGGCCCTAGCAATGCTAGTCACATCATGCCAAGCCAAACGCCCTTGCCTTGGCCCTAGCCACGCCATGCGCCCATGGAAAACCCTTGGCCCCACATGCCAAGCCAAAATCGCACCTAGCCAAAGCTAACCACGCCCAAGGCGAACCCTTGGCCCCACATGCCAAGACTAACCACATCTAGCCGCGCCACCATTTGGCCCTCCTGCGCGCCTACCAAAACTAAGGCGTGCAATAATCAAGTTTGCCCTTGATCCACGAGCAAATCCCTAGCCATTCAAGGTTACCCAGTTGACACATGGTAACCTTTGGCGAAAAACCTAAGTTTGGCCACGCCAAACACCAGTTCCAACGACATGCCAACCTAGCCGCGCCACCACGTTGGCCCTCACTACGCGGCTACTAAAACGAAGGCGTGCAACAATCAACGGTTGCCCTTCAATCCCAGAGCAAATCCTAGCCATCGAGGTTACCGGACGACACATGGTAACCTTTGGCTCTAAAACCTAAGTTTGGCCACGCCAAACCTTGCCATTCCAGCGGCATGCCAACCTAGCCGCGCCACCACATTTGGCCCTCACTACGCGGCTACCAAAGCTTAAGGCGCGCAACGATCACGGTTGCCCCTCCTCTCAAGATGCAAAATCTCATTTGTCGAAGGTCACCCAGTGGCAAGTTTCCAGAGGCTTGAATTTCCAATCCACAACAACGTGCTACATGTTTTCCAAAACATTGAGACATCGGCTTACAACCTTGGGGATCCTCTTTGGGTATTGGTTTGGCGGTTTATAGCGTGCGGCGTACACTACGCCCGTCGTAAGGAAGTGTCATAAGGGTGAGGCAGTTAGTAAATACGGGAAGTTGTGTGTGAAACGTTCATGGGACATAAAGCACATGCGTTAACAACTTTATGGGACATCAATTCCATAACGTTAGCAGTTTCATGCGTGAACCACTTTATGGAACATCAATCCCATGCGTACGGTTACCACCTCCTCCCATTTACTTCCCATCCTTAATGAGACCAGAGTGCGTTTTTACTCCGACTTGTATAAATAGGTCTTACATATTTCACTTTGAACAACAAGTTCATATGGGAGATACAACTTTTCGAAATACTTACTTGCTAGCTCACCTTGTGAGATCTCTTACTTTTACGATAACAAGTCGTAGTAACCCAACTACTCTTAAGAATCAACTATTACGGGTCTCGCCACTTTTCCTTGCTTCCCTCACCCAAAACCAACCCATTCTCCTCCCCTTTGTGTAAAAGCAAGTCTGAAACTGGCCATTTCTTGGTTTGAGCCGGACTTATGCAATTGATCTCTCGAATCTAAAAAGTACTCCCTTGCAGTACATTGTTTAGGGTTTAAATTGTTTCTCACCTGCACACCCACAATTACCGAAATCAGCAGAAACCATTTTCACCTAAAAACAACAGTATCTTTACCTCCTTAAATTTATTGTACCAAAATATATTAATCCGCAAGTAATCCACCTCCCCTTATATATTGCTACAAATAGCCATATCTATTTCCTCTGCACGATTTTTTCTTAACAACGGTGATTAATATTGGTTCAATTCCTGAACTCTAATGGTTTTGTTCTTACCAAAAAAAGCAGGAGTATTCCTAACTTTAAGTTCTTTCTTCATTCACAGTTTATGCCTCTCCCAGATCTCCTTCTCCTTTTATCTTCCTCACAATTAGTTTTCGGCTAAATATATATATATATGTATTTTATTTTTTATTTTTTCTTCCGAGTTTCTCTTACTCTCAGGATTTCATAATTAGGGGTTTTCTTATTGCATTCCAATTTTTGAAAATTGACAGGGAGAGACAAGAAAGATCAAAAGAAGTTAGAGAAGATAAATCCATTTAGTTTACATCATCAATTCATCTGTTCGTTCTCATCAAGATTCGGGGTTCAAAGGAAATCAAATCATTTGGGAATCAATCGAAATTTATGAGTATGTCAAACCTACTTGATTCCTTAGAAATTGGTGTTATTATGATGTAAATCAGATGTGATTTAGCACAATATTTCTAAGTTCGCTTATGAATATATTGTTTTCCATTAAATGAATTGGTGTTGATTAGTGTGTTATTTGTTTGTAATTTAAAATCGATTTGCAGGGGAAGAAGAGGTGTGTAGAGATAATACTAAGTTGTGTTTTTTTTCTCCTTCGGTTTTCACCATAATCATTCTATCAGCACCAGGTCATTGAAACGAAATATGAACAATCATTGATGATTTCACGGGTTTTCTTTTTGAGGTAAGACTTCAAAAGAAAAAAATTGCTTTATTTTTTAAAACTTTTAAATCCTGATTATTATTATTTTGGTGATATAATTTGAGAAATTCTTAATTAGGTCCTGAATTTTGTTTGTTGGTGTAGAAGAAGATGTATTCAGTACTGGTGGAATTTGGGTACTACATAATTTAACCATTCAATTTCAATATGAGGTTCATCTTAGATTTTTGAATTATATAAATTAGAATTGACTAACATACGCTTACGGATTTCCCGCTCCCGTATTCTTTTATCTTACGTTTTTTTGTTCCCTGTTCTCTTTTGATCTCTTTCTTTCTCATCAAATTTTGTCATCTTGAATCACTGTTTTGTTAATTTGTTAATAGGTACTGAACGAGAATTCTCAACCAGGCGTGGATTTTATTTCTTTCTATCCTCTTTGCTTCCGATGTTAATATATCGACTATGTACTTACTAATATATCGAATATGGAATTTGGAATCTAACACTTCACCACCGTCTCACTGTGAGTCCCCATACCTCTGCTTTGATAAGTTGGATAATGTTAGTTAATAATTTCATGCTATAAAATCAAGCATTTTCAAAGAATGCAGTTCCACACCGGTAATGGAATTGTTCGGGTGTAACCAACTCACTAATATCTATAAAATAGTATAAGCCTTATATTGCATTACCGTTAAGTTGATCATCTTAGGAGATCGACTCTAGCGTATTGTGTTTAGCTGAATGGTCCTTAATTATACTTGGATTATTGCAGGCTTTATTTGACGTTTCTCAATGGATTTTCGGGGTCATAGGTAGCTATATTATGACATTTCTCATGAATATTTAGCGAGACCTCATACTTCCCACTATAAAGGCTTGAGAGCACGAGACTATTAAATTATTACAGGTAAATCCTCCGTTTCTATAGTGGTTTCTACGTCCTATCCGAACAGTCATAAGTGTTTACAATTATGAAATTTTTATGATAGCAATGTCATCGCCAAAGCATCAACGAATTTAGTGATTTCTCTTTTCCCATGGCTAAGTTTTGTCTTTACATTACTTTTTTTTCGTTACAGAAAAGGAGTAGGAGTCACAAAACAGGTATATTGAATAATCTCCATCATCGCGATGCTTCTCTTTCATATTCTTATGATGGTTTGAGGTCTAAGGATTCTCTGTCGATTCCATCTTCTGATGACAAAGACATGGATTCTGTAAAGAATAATCCTATTTACGTGTCTTTGAATTTATCAACAATGCACAAATTCTTTAAAGAGTCACAATGTAACCCAAGAATATTGTTAGCAGAGGAAAAATTGCGAATATTGTATAGTTGAATATTCTTTTTTTTTTTTTTTTTTTTTCTCATTTTCATTCACTCGATTTCTTCCATGAGTTCATTATATTTTGATAAGGTTAAGGTTATTGGTTGGTGTTTTTCTCTTTTTTCATTCACTCGATTTGTTTCATGAGTTCGTTATATTTTGGTAAGGTTATTGATTGGTTTTGTAAAAAATTTTATAACTGGATGGTTACATAAATACTCAAAATTATACAATTCTAAAAGAAAGAGTTTTACCCCAAATCAAAAATCTTAAGTATGCATCGGGACGGGGCGAGGCGAAGACGATCCACACCAAATCAAAAATCCTAAGTGATTCGTTTAAAACGATGTGGTAGAAAGCAACATGCGACTTACTAAATCAAAAATTCTAAGCATGCATCGGGACGGGGCGAGGCGAAACCGAGCCACACCAAATCAAAAATCCTAAACATGCATTGGAACGGGACGAGGCGAAGCCGAGCCACTCCTAATTAAAACTACTAAGCCACGGGGCGTGGCGAAGCCCCTCGACACCAAATAAAAATGCACGACAGGGCGAGGCGAAGTCACATCACACCAAAAATATGTTTTCTTTTTCTGATAGAAAAAATATGGTCGAAAGTAAACAAATTATGGTAGATGGTTTTCGGATACGCCCGGCTCTCAAAATCTAGTAATACTAGTTTGTCACCCGTGCGATGCACGGGTCTGTTTCTTGCTTATGAAATACTGGATGCTTATTATAAAGGATATTATGAAAAGGGATACAAATCAATTAGTATGATATTCTTATTACAAATAAAAATCAATAAGCTAATATATTAGTCGGTCTGCAGAAAGAAAAAAAATGGGCTAAAACAAATATAGACTCCAAGGATCCAGTGCAATGGAAATGAATAACTGGTGTTCTTAAACATACATGTATAACGCAAGGCCTGAAACGACAAAAGTTACCTATACAAAGAAAGTAGACAATGGAAGTTAGAAAATTGAGGAATGTAATTGAAACAGAAAAAGAAAAAAAAAATCGAGGGTCATGAAAAAACTACCTGAAACTACCAGTAACACTGAGTAAGATCAACATCTCTATTTACAGTATAGGTGCTATAAAACAATTATTTGTAACAAATCAACTGTGATCTATTTATAGAAAACCTGAATTTAACCTTCGAATTTAACCGCTCAACTAAACAGCAAAAAAAAAAAAAAAAAAAAAAAAGAGAATAAATTACCATATGTATGGAAAACCATATGCTAGAGCCATAGCAAATATGATTTTGGTATATATTCCATAGTGAAAGAGTTATATATTTGATGCGAACTTGTTGACAACGACACTTTCACAATCATAAATATGAACACACTGCAATAAGAATAACATTTTTTTTGTATTTCCTTTTCTCAAAGGATCCTATTTCACAAAAAAAATAAAATCCTTCATAATAAAAAGCACCAACAAGTATAAAAAGTTAGAATTTGAAAAAGCTAACATATAAATTTTTAAAGAAGGTCTTGATTACCTTAAAACAATGGATCGTTTTGTGCTGTCTCGGAGACGATTGCAGTAAAACCGAGACTTGTTTACAATAATACTTTTAGCAGAGCTTGATGCTTTGCTACGGTGCTACCTTGACATTTTCAGAAATAATATTTACAATACAATAAGAAGGAGAGAAAATCACCTAAACTGGTTTCGAATGCGAGAAGTAACATCCATCGCCCGTATGCAAAAATGAACGACAACCACCGATCAGACGAAAAAAAATTTGCAAATAAAGTAAGTATATTATTCATGGGAACAAAACCCTAAAAAACATGCAGAGGAAAAAAATTGTGAGCCTCGGAGACGATTGTAGTAAAACCGAGACTTGTTTACAATAATATTTTTAGCAGAGCTTGATGCTTTGTTACGGTGCTACCTTGACATTTTCAGAAATAATATTTACAATACAATAAGAAGGAGAGAAAATCACCTAAACTAGTTTCGAATGCGAGAAGTAACATCCATCGCCCGTATGAAAAAATGAACGACAACCACCGATCAGACGAAAAAAAATCTGCAAATAAAGTAAGTATATTATTCACGGGAACAAAACCCTAAAAAACATGTAGAGGAAAAAAATTGTGAGCCTCGGATTTTTCCCAAGCGTTTTTATAGAGGAGAAAATATTATTATTCTTGGATATTTTTTTTTATTTTTTTTTTTGGAGAGGAATATTATTATTATTATTCTTGGAATTAACGTTCTATATTTTACCAACAAAATCGTAAAGAAATTTCCTTCTCTAATTTGTAAATAAAATCATAAAAGAAGTTTCCTTCTCTAATTTGAAATGAATTTTATAATTAATAAAAGAAATCTCTATCGACTCATTTTAGGAAAATATCTGCAATATCGTTATTTTTGGTCAATTATATTAAAAAATATCTATAATATTATTATTTTTGGTTATTGATTAATGTTTTATAGCCTCTAACATACATGGAATGTTTTCACTTTCGGTAAAAAGAATAATGCAGAAAAAATAATAAGAAAATTTTTATTGAAACAAAATTGAATTTTTCTTTTAATTTGTTCCCCTCACCAAATGGTATTTTCTGGTTTTGTTTTGTTGTTCTTCTCATGAATGTTTGTGCTTTTATATTGCTCAGGATGTTCAAAGGTGTTCTCAACTAATTCATTCTACTGGAAAATAAGTATATCCAGTAGTCTACCATATTTCCAGGTATTTTTATTTTAATTAATTCAGTTATTGATGTAAATTTGCTCAAAAATTTATTTAGTTTATCAAAATTGTAATTTTAATTGTAATTTTATCTTCATCAAAATTGTAATATAAGATTGCAAGTATGATTAGTTTAGTTATTGACAACTTGAGATTGTAATTAGGATATTTTATTTTAAGAAGTGTAATCGGACATTGGACATGTGGATTTTTTTTTTAGTTTCATGATTTTTTAATGAGATGATTAAATCGTGACATTTTATTTTATTGATCTATTTTTTTTTAATTCATATGATAATTATTATTATTATTGCAGATATTATTATTATTATTTTTTTTTTTTTAGTTTCATTATTTATATGATTGATCTAATTTTATTATAATATAATGATGAACATTGTATATTTTATTTTATTTTATCATGATCAAATCGTTTTTTCGGTATCATTGTATTTGTTTTGTTATGTTTCCAGATTAAATAAGATTTAGTAATTTTAGGTAAATATTCTCTATAATGTGATTGGCTAAATAATATTTCGTGGGCCCAAAAAATTATCGTGAAATTCTATTAGCCAAATTTAGAATGGCCAGACAAATAAGTGAAACAGATTAACCACGTCGCTCGATAAAACTCTATTTTTATATAGAGAATATTTAGCCTCCTTTCAAAATAAAACAAAAAATGAAGGTCAAGAGCACATTTCCCAAAATGGGAAATCTAACAGGCCACCGGAAGGCACGATAAATTTCGTAAAAGTTGCTATAGCTCACGGAAGGCACGATAAACTTTGTAACGATATTTAAGCCTACTCTAGCGGGGGCACAATGAAATTCACCACTCACGCTCTCCCTCCCTCTACAGTCTACACTCTGAAACGAAGCTCCTAAGATCTCAGCCACTGGAAAACGCCATTAATGAAAATGTATATTGTTCTTACTAACTCCCCCAATCTTTTTTGTTTTCATACTATGATTATAATCTAGGATTTTGAAATTCTGATTTACCAAAATATTGTTTTTTTTGTAAGTAGTTCTCATTTTGATTTTGTGAATGAATTTGCTTTAGGGGTTTCTTTAATTGTTATTAGGAATCAGTTTTTTTTTTTCCTTTTGATGAGATATGGATAATTCATTTCTCGTCGAATTCAATCGCTCATTAAGCTTCCTGGTTTAATGAGAATAAACCCTAGAATTATGGATTTTTCTTTATGGTTTTGATCCAGACTCGGAGTTTTCTGGTTTGTCATAGTTTTTGCAGTTGCCAATACTAATGGAAACAAGGAAAGGTAGACAAAATCCAGTCGCTATTCCTTGAAACTTCATAGTCTAAACAAGGGATATCAGCAAAGCCACAAAGATCTATTCCTCAAGTGAGTTTCTTCTTCATTGTATTTGATTCTTCAAATTCAAGACATTTGGTTCTTTCTGATTATATTGACACTTCAATTGGTTCTGATATTAGTTTCTGTTTGAACAATTTTACAGACTTCAAAGAGGACATTGGATGCTACAAAGATTATTGCGAAACAAAGACCATTAAAAAAGTCACGGGATAAATATTGGATCCCATTACATTATTGGGTTCATTTCAACTTTACTCTTCTTCACTCCTCAGCCAAAAATCAGTCACTGTTTCCTAAACAGTCTTCTCTGTAAGTCTTACTAAGTTCAAGCAGAAAGGGGTTTTGAATCTGATGGGGAATTTCGATCTTATACCCAATGAGATTACGGTGGACATTAGTGCCGACGGAATCTGTACTCGAATGCAAATTGGTTTGCACAGCTTGGAGAAATATCGTTTCTTATCATCATCATTCTCAAAGATGCACTTTCATCATCAGCTTAATCAACATGATTCTGGTAAGATGGGTTTCATTGGCTTGACTTTTAACAGATTTAGAAGGTTTAACGTCAACTCTCCGTTTGGGAAGGATACTAGCATTCTTGGATCGTGTAATGGATTAATCTGTCTTTATCAAGACAGATAATCCTTACCAGGGAAAACCTATATCTGTAACCCCATAACCAGAGAGTGTGTTATGCTTCCAGAAATTAAGAGAGTTGGAATGTATGCTGAGACAAGCGGATTTGGTTATGTTTCTTCAACTAATGAGTATAAAGTTGTAAGAGTAATGACGCTTAGGAACGAGACCGAGTTTGTGGAAGCTTACATATACACTCTAGCGAGTGGAAATGGGTGGACAAACCTTGGAAAGTTCAATTTCGTAGCATATTTGGAAGAAGGTAACTTTGTCGATGGAGTCCTTTATTGGCTAGACTATAAATCAGAACCGATCGCTCCCTTCGATTTGGCTGAGGAAAAGTTTTGTCAACATCTGTCATTTCCTTTGCCACCAGAGGACGATGGTTCAGCTGATTATAAAGTAGGGGTTTTGGATGGGTGTTTGGCTTTTGCTTTTAATCTGCATGTCAATGGAGCTGATTGTTGGAACACGTGGCTATTGAAAAAGAAGGTTGATAATCAGGCATTGGGTTGGAGTAAACTTATCAACAATCAAGACTTAGAAGCTTCAACCTCAAACATATTTGTAGATCTTGAAGAACGTTTTATTAAATTAATTCCTCACAAGAACACCTTTGTTTCGTTGAAAGAATTAGGGGAAGAAGATACGAAGATGATGGAGTCAGTTGAAATTGAGGAGACAGAAAGCCTTGCTCAGCCTTTCAACCAGCTCACCCTGGATTCCTACTTATAAACAGGTAATCTTCGTTGAGATTCATTTCGAAATTAGGTATCAAAGTAACCTTTGTGTGAACCTAAATGCTAATCACATTGTCATCATGACTAATATATGTGGACTACTGTTATTATGTCTTTATATCATCCATTCAACTTTATGGGAGTGTTTTCTTACTTTCTTGTTTTAGGTTAAAGCTATATTTCTTTGTGAACTTGGCACTTTGTTAGTGACTTTTTTCGTTAATGAGTGGGAGTCGAATAACTAAATGCTGACACGATTGGGGAAAGTGAGGGATTCCCAGTAGTATCGAGGGAAAATATATCTTGTTTTTGCATTTAAACAATATTTGATAGATAATGTTAGGTGGCCGTAACAATTTCCTGCTATGTTAGTGTTATCATCACTATGATATTGCTAAAAATGGTAGTTCCGTACCAAAAAAAATACGCTGATGGTTCTTCATTCATCCATAAATTTCACAAGAACCCACAAGCAGAGTTCTTTGTGATAACCTGTTTCCATTCTGTCATTAATTACTATTCATGACTGCAGGTGCAAAATTGCAGTTGACAATCTTGCTTTGTTGCGGTATTAGTGTTGAAATATAAGGTACCTCAGTTTGAAGCATTTATAGGCACAATATCTGACTTTTAGATTTATATTGGTCTTTTATGCTCTCCGTTTCCTATTTCATCTGAACATTGAAGCACATTTTTTGTCCATATGGTCAAAAATTAGAATTTTACAGAATCACATTGACTGAGATTTCACAAAAACACCTCACTAGCTAGAGGTTATCCATGACATGCAGAATTTAGCACTTGAAATGTGGCACAATCAATTTTAGTTAGTCCTAGTAGAACCATGTAATTGGGAAAAGGACAACATAATGCTAGTGAACTTTCATGAATGTAACTCAACACTATTAACTGCTGTTTAACGAATTGGCAGCTGTGATCTTAAAGACCTTCATTTTGACAAGGTTATTTAGCAGAGGTTTCCTTGAAGGAAGGTTGAATTGGTGAAGCTAAGAGTGTTTGTGACTAGTAATCTGAGGTATTAGTGCTATCTAGCGCGGCAGCGTGGGAGAGCACATTAAGCTAGCAGCATGGTCCCATCCGTTAGAACATAATTTTTTTACAGCAGCACGACACAACAGTGTTGGCGTACGTTGTTGGTAGATGTACAGATAGAAATTTAGATCCTTAAAGTTGTAGAACTCAACCTGGTATAGATAAGTTTTGGACTTTGCTAACATAAAGGGTCATAACTCATGGCATTTAGGAAGGGTCACTGTTATTAATATCTGGAATCTAGATGGATACTAGATACCTATAGAGTCATAACTTTGTCTGTGAACTGGTAAATTCTAATATCTTGCTGCCATAGCATGCATCATGATCAAGACAGGCTTGTATTGACTTTGACCAATTTTGTCAACTTCACTGTCAAGTCTGCTAACACAAACTTGTTCTGAAATGCAGGATCTGAAGGGAAGAATACTATGGCTCCAATCTAGAAGGAATTATGGAGTTCAGATGTGATTCCTAGGGTGCGAGTCTTTCTTTGGAAATCCAAACATTTGATTGATTCTTCCAACAAGGGTGAACTAGGGAAGTCTTATCGTCAACCATTAGCACCGAAAGCTCTTCTCTTCTCACCTTATCTTAATTTGTTTTTTCTTTAAAGCAATCTGGTTTGCTACAACTGGTATGGTATTCACCAACTGACATGTCTATATTACTCTCCGAAACTGGGTAATGTTTTGTAATGAATGACGCCACCAGATATTATCATTTATCAATCTTTCTGGCAATATATTTATGATAAAGAGCAATACAACATATAGAAAGGTCTATGTATTTCATACATAATCATTTTCGTATTTTCAGATACCATCATGAATTCTAAATTAGGCGACAGGACTAAACATTTAAACTCATTCTTCCTTGAAGAACGTACAGAATCATAAATGACTCCCAAGCATTAAAACTAATTCACTGCCCCAAAGGCAATTAGTTTATGATAACATGGTATTAGTATTACTTAGTCGAAAGCAGGTGAGAGCTCAGGCGTTTAGGATGGCAAATGATAACAGAATCATGAGATGTTGTAACAATGACATGACTTGAACACACCCCACCTCGATTACTTGAGTCTTAGGGGTTTGAGCAGACCCTGTCACCTCTTGAATAAATGTAGCATGCACCATGATTCGGTAAGTAAGTTTGCGTCTGTCAAAATGATCAAAAAGATTTATACCGACATTTCAGGGTACATAATCATTTCTCAAGTCCTTTTTTCTGTACAATATCCAGTTGTGATGTAACTAGAACAAGGAAAAAAGAAGACGATGGCCACAAATACGACATTAAAGAGCTGACACAGTATTTTTAGATATCATTAGCTGATTGGAAACCCGGAGGATCATTAGCTAATTGGAAAACCGGAGGATCACTAGCAAACTGGAAATCCGACAGAAAGCAAATAAAGCCAAATAGGGACTGACATGATGAAGAGTTGTAACATGAAAGTGGCACAGTGTACATACTAAGACCTCATTCTCCATGTTGAGAGATGGAATTAGAGTTCTGTAAGGAGGAATTAGGTGATGCCAAAGTTTGCTATAATGATAGGAGCAGTGGTTCGTGTCTTAGTATCAGCAGATGCTCTTAATCTAACCTATTTCTACTGATATTTTTAAACTGCTCTAACTCAATAGAGCAAGAAGCTAATCTGCTTGGAACTACGAAAAGTAAACATCATGCAACGTTAACAAATTAGAAAAATTATCCAATAAGCATGCATTATAGATTATACTCACACTAATAGCATACTTCAAACATCATATATAACAATCTGAGAGTAGAAGAAAAAACATACCTAGAATTGAGGTATTAAATCTGTGCACCCCAGCTAGTTGGTATCGATGATGGTTATGGTAATGGTGATGCTGAAGAGGTTACTTTGGGTGTTGGTGGTGTTGCTGCTCCTGTGGGTATGGGTGATGTTGCTGGGGTTGCTGTGGATAATGGTGATCTTGTTGGTGTTTTCGGGAATGCTGATTCTGCTGCTAGAGTTGGTGATGATGTTGCTGCTGTCGTTGGTTAGCAATGGCCATAGTATTCTGCCTAGCCTCTGCCAAAAGATTAAGTTGTTTGGCCACAATAGGACCCAACCCAGCGTATAGGACACAAGATAATTACATCTTGCACAAATTCAGTTCCACCAAGACTAGTTTCCGAATTCATCATCTTAACTACAGCATTTACCAATTGAGACATAAATGGGGGTAAAGAATGAACCTGACATACCTCCTCTTTTGCTGAATCTTTAGAAGAAATATCTTGCTGGTTTTCTTTCTTTCCTTCAGCAATGAATGAATCATCCAATTCTGTACCCACTAGTTCTTCTTCAAATTCTTGATTACTATTCTTCACAAGAGTGTTTGACTGAGAAATGGGTTCTTCCCAATTTTCCCTAATCTTCTTCTCCGAGTAGTACCAACACAAAATTAACATGAAAACCCTAAAAAAGTAACTTCTTCTTGATGATCCCTACTCTAACTTTATCAAATTTCTTATCTGATTCTTTCTTTTTCTTCTTTCAAAATCGATACAAGAAGTATCTTACTTTTCAATTTGAAGAACTGGTATCAATCAACAAAAGAATTTATACTCAAAACCTAATCTAAACTAATGAAAACCTGTAATCTTCTTCTAAGGAAAGTTGATTCTTGACATACCACGATTAAATGCCCTTCTTCCCTCTTCACCGCTACAGCAGATGATGATAATAAGAGCAATCACTACAAGCAAACAGACTAATCCTAGAATAACAAGGGTAATGGAATCCATTAGAGAAATTTCAGTTTCTTGATGAAAATTAGTGAAATGTTTAGGTTTTGTTGGAATTTTTTGTGGATTAATGAAAGTTAGGGTTTCAATTGGTGATACAATGCCGATTCTGGAGTAGAGAAAAAGAAAGAGAGAAAGTAAGAATGGAGAGAAGAGATTTATAAAGGGAGAAAGGCGAGGGGAGTGAGTTGCAGAGTTGCAGAATTGTACTTGCACTTGTTTTCTGAATCGGTTTTGTATCGGTACTTTTCGTTATGACAGCTGTATACGTAAAAGCCTAATCAAAATGCGCCACGTGGTTTTGCTGGTATCATTTCTCATCGGATACCATTCAACGGCTCGCATTTTAATCTATTGAGAATTAACAGCAGTGTGCACAAATTGCTGAACCAATATCACGTTATGTCGGTAACAACGTTATTTCGGATTCGTTCAATTTTGTGTTGACGCTAGGAACAGCTGAAACGTACATCTTGGTGTATCGGATACTTATTAAAATTTGCCACTGTTGAGTTTGAATTCTTTGGAATAATTGGGGATGCGTATCGGATACTTATTAAAATTTGTCATATTAAAATTAAAATAATCTGCTTTATCTAGTACTCGTCCACTCCTAATGCACCATTAGGGCTGCACAAAACCGAACCTAAACCGTGAACCGAACCGAAACCGATGCATTATTAACCGAACCGAAATGAAGCAATCCTACCGCACGGTTTAGGTTTAGGTTATCGATTCTTGGGGAACCGACATACCCAGGTTTCGATTCGGTTTCTTCTTAAAACCAACTGATGTGTCTTCGGGTTGTAGACCATTATTGGCGAAGTAGGATTGAAACATATAATAGTAGAGATCCCTAATACAAGTTACCCTAAACTATTCTACTTAGGTCTCTCATATCTTTCTCTTCTCATTTGCGCCTCCCTTCAACATCTCTCTCTCTCTCTCTGAGCTCATCTGATCTCTATTAAGTTGAAACAATGGAGGAAAGAAAAGACGAGACCAAAGTCGATCTAGAAAGGATCTCTAAATAAATCATCTCCTCCTCCTCCTGACCTAGCCAACAAAAAATTCTTTAAGGTTTTATTTTTCAAATAGATTTTTTGATTCTTGTAATTGTAGCAAGTCTTAATCTTTTTATGGGTTTGTTAATAATGAGTTTTGAAGTGGATTAAAAAGGTTACACATTTTTTTGATTTTGTATTTTTTTGGTTTTGTTTAGAAGGTGTGTATGAAGGAATAAATAATTTTAGCGAAACGGAATCCTAGGATGCGGTGGTGAAATCGAGATGTTAATGGTTGAAATCACTCATAAGTGCGAAAGAAATAAGAGAAAGATGAACGGGTTTGGGGCTTAAAACTCTATTTTCAAGGTATGGGTTTTGTTTTTTTTCTAATTGGTAATTAATTTTCTTTGATTCTCTCTGTATTTTTAGTAAAATTGTTTGATTCGATTTGTAAGCGGAAATTAATGGGAAGAAATGAAAGTTTTTAAAAGTTCAGATGGTGAATTGTTTGATGTGTTTTGGGTGTTAATCTCAATAGTTTCTATCATTCGAGGTTGGATGGAGTCATGTCAATCTATACCATCAAGGTGAGATATCTCTAATGTGTTACATTTGGTTGTTTTCAATCGTTTTGTATTTTATGTTTTTGTTTCTTTGTTGATGAGTTTGCATGGTGTATGTTGCTTGATCAATGGCATTTGGTGTGAATTTATAGTAATGTATGTTGAAAATCTAAAGTTTGTTTCCGTATACATATGTATAAAGTAGTTATCCAAATTGGGTTCAAACTATCACTAGTTTTAGTAATTAAAAGTGTTGTTTGGTAAAGCTTGATTAATCGGTTAGTCAATGACATAGAGTGGCACAATTTTAAGTGGTTGTTCAAGTGTGATTTGGTGATAAGTGAGTCACTCTTCCTCTTCTAGTTCTCTCGGGCAAAGACATTACGTTTTTATTTTGTAATTCTATTTTATTTACTTTTAAGCGGATGGCTTGTTTAACTTGAGGTGTATGGTTTATCATGTTTGCGGACTTGCGGTTTTGATAATGTGAAGATTTAAGTCAACACCTACCGCAAGTTCAGTTGGAGATGCAAGTGCAAGCTTGCCCAAGCCATCTTCCCAGTTAGGTTGCGAGACCATCAAATTTGCTTATTGTTTCTTCTAATAAGCGGCCACCTCGACCTCCACATAATGCAAGTTCGATTTGGAGATGCAAGTGCGAAATTTGGGAGGATATTAGAGAATTTGTTGTTGGAATATTTTTGCTTTGCTTTTGTTTTAACTACATCTTGTTTGTGTATATGACATTTTAAAACCATCTATTTAACTAGGTTAATTCATAACTTATCTTTAGTAAAATGATACATCGGTTTTTGGTGGCGGGATATTCGATTAATCAAACCGGAGGGTTAACCGAAGCAGGGAGGCATAAAACCGAATGAAACCGAGGAGGCTAAATGGTTTCATCGGTTTTCAATATTGGAAAACCGAGTACTTCGGTTTCGGTTGTTTTTTTGCCAACAACCGTACCGAACCGAACCATGTGCAGCCCTATGTACCATTGCTGACATCCTATTGATAGGTGTAGAATACCCGTATTTTTCTATGAAGAGTTTATGCTTTCTTTGCTATTTTTCATGTGAATTATATCTTATGTGTGCTTTTGAGTTTTATAGGTGTTTTGGAGTCATTGGGGCAAAAGACCAATTGGAACTCGTTCAAATACAAGATTTCTACTTTTCATTGTGTAGAGGGCTTGAGAAGAAGATGAAGACAATGGCGAAAGAACGAGTCATTCGGAGCTCGTATGGAAAGTTATGGGCAAAAGAAGAACTCGGAATGGTGCAGGACATTTCATCGGCTAATACTAATGAGAGCCCAGCCACATGTTAAGGGAGTAGCCAGATTTGGTTAAGGGAAATTATTTGGAGCAGATCGAGGATAGGGCAAGCAGGTGACTATTCACTAAACGGACTACAAATTGTTAAGGGAACCTCCCCTTCATAACTAAAAGCTAGGTCGAGTGTTTCTTTAGTAAAAGCACCGAGATGAGAGTGGAGATCGATTTGGAGAGATTTGATCTTGTAAAAGAAGATGATGATTGCCATGGGTTCGATGGCCATATATCAAGGATTACAAGCTCCATACGAGACCAGCAAAGAGAAGCAAAAATGGGGTTTGTATAACTACAGTGATTCGAATCGAGAAGAGATTCTTCTTTGTCGGCCCGATGGAATGGGAGCGAAGAAGAGAATACATGAGCAGTGATGATGATGGGATGTGTGTGTGAATGTTTACAACTGGGTTTTGTATGCTAGCGAGGGGAAGGAGATTGAAAGAGCTTGGGAATCAATGACAAGCTCAAATTTGTATTAATGAGTAACACACATCGGGTGTTTGTGGAATTACCTAATCCCGGGAACAACTAAGGGGTGTTGGTGCTTTACTAGTGGTCATTGAGATGGTGGAGCTGGTGTTGGCTACGATTATGGCGGTGAGGAAATGCACGAGATGAGGATTCTGAGGATGGTGGTAATTTGAGCTGAATTTGTTTCGAAAAAGATTGAATTGGAGGAGTGGTGGAGATGCTGGAGAATGGAATGGAAAGCTGCAGAGTGTTAATTATGAATTTGTGGTGGTTAAGAAGTTTGTGACTAATGCTGGTTGAGTGCTTTGAGTTGATGGCTTGTTTGAGCTGCCGGAGGTGTCATTTGTGGTGCGGGAGTTGAGTTGTGAAGGAAAGCGGCCAATTACAGGAAGACTCATTGGGGTTGTAATGTCTTTAAATGGTCTTCTTTGTTGTATGCATTGGAGAATTAAAGCAGGCTGGATTGCGGGTGCATTGCGGGCATGAAATTCGTTGTTGTGGTAGAGCGGCCGGTGATGGCAAGGGAGAATGTGCGGTTGTTTATTTAGTGGAGTTGGCATTGTGGTTACGGTGATAGTTGCGGTTGAGCATGGTGAAGGCGGCAATAGATCGGACCAATGTAGAGGCGAGGCGTGCGGGGAAGGTGGAGTTGAAGCAGGAAACGGTTCAGTAATATTGGTAAGAAGATTTGTACGAGATGGTGGATCTGAGGAATTGTTGGTGCGTTTAACCGATGCTCTGCATTGTGGGTGGGTGGAGTTGAAGTCGGGGTTGGAACGGTTTGCCTGAAGTATGGCTGAGGTGGACTTGGTTGCGACTTGGTGGTGACGAGGTACTAGCTTGAGAACACGAGATGTCTGTGAATGGAAATGGAAGGTGTTAGTTGTGATCATTGCTTTGATAGCAATGATGTTGGAGGCGCGGCGGAATGGTACTCGGTGGAGTACATGCGGTCACAAACAGGACCCAGATGAGCATGGTTGATGTTTGTGCATAGAAACAATTGAAGCCGAGGTAGGCGCAGTGTCTTTATTGAAGTTGAAAGAAGTGGCACGGAGAGTCGAGTCCGAGGTACGGGCGGCTCCGGCATGTGGAAGTCGCTGGGTGTGTCCGGGTTTGTGGTTATGATTGTGATTGAAGTGTGAATGCTTGTGTTCTTGATATGAATGGGACTGCAATTTAGTGTTGTGCAATGAGTACAGGTCTTTGGATTGCGGAATTGATGCAGTGCAGTGAGAATGGCTCAGCGTGTCGTCGAGAAAATAGCAAAACGGAGCGAAAGTGGTAGGCCGGGGTGAGCATACAGTTCGGATTTGTCGGATTTCGGAGTTTAGAGTGTCGATCGCAATATTTAGGTGAATGCGAGGGGGTAAGGAGTCGGGATGCAAGAATTAATGGCCGGATATGAGCTACGGACCACGCTTTTGGCGCGTTTTGCAAGGAATGAGAAGTTGGGTTTGATGGTTTTTGTGAATGTATGGTGCGGAGAATGAGAGTTGAGATGCGGAAGTGTAAAATGTCTTGTGAAACCGGCGTCGGTAGCCGGAGGCAAGTTCGGGTGGTTGGAGATAATTTTTCGTGGATTCCGGCCGCCGGTGTCCGCGTGATCAACGTGTCGACAAATCCAGGTGACCGGTTTTAGACCCAAAATTCGAGAGACATATTTTTCACTCCCAGGGCTTGGTGGACCAACTTGGAGACGAGGTTTTGAGAAGAATTAACCTAATTTGGGATAGTATCCTTATGGGAGAAAAGCATATAAATAGACAACTCTTTTCTAAACCTAGATATATCTCCATTAGGGAGCTTACTTTTGTTCTAGGTTTCATGATAGTCTCTTCTTTGATGAAATATGATGATTTCCAAAAACACAAGTAACTAAGTTTTTATTATTGGTTGAAGATGTAGTTGGATTTTGCACCAAGTTATGATTTTATGAATTAGTTTTCTCATCAATATTGTCGTTTGATTTCCTCGGGTTCTGATAATTGCATGATTGATGGATTTGCGATATGATTGAATGTTTGTTTAGTCGAGTCTAGAATTGATTGAACTCATCCATATCTATAGCTATTTTAGGGTTTTCATCGACGATAACCTTGAATACTAGTAGCATGATATGATTCTAGGTTGTAGTGATACATCCTTGTATTCATATGTAGAAATTGACCTTTTGTTCGAATTGTTTTGCGCATGATGTATTTCAATTGCATTGATTAGCACATTTACCGAAACTTAATGCTCCTAGGATTAGACTTGATTAGCGCAAGGCGTTAGGTTTATTCTTTAGGTAGATTTCACATACGCTGACCCTAATGTGTGTGTTGATAACTTTGGAAATTAGGAGTATTCTTGCAATAAGGTATTCTATGGCTTTTGATGATAGCGAGATTAATACTGAATTTATTCATATATTCATAAACTTGTTTACAATTGAAGATGAAACCTTTATCCAATATTTCACATTCTTGATTTGCGTACTTTATTTGCTTTTGTTTATTTTTATTTAACAATGGAAATTCTTCGGGTGTTTTATATAGGAAACCATAACAATTTGATAACCTAGACCTCTACGTGGGATCGATCCTTTCTTGCCCTTGCTATATTTATATTTTGAGTAGTAAGAAAGTGAAAATTATATTTGTGTCGCCTACGACAGCGATCACCTATATGTACCGATAACAAATGGTAATTTCACTTTAATAAATCGGAGATGTTCATTACTGTAGCACTTTTGCAGAGCGATTGTACTTGCCATTGTGAATATGTTGAGCTTTGTTTATTTTTCTTGGGCGAAGAATTTAACAGATTATCTATTAAATAGATTAGTTGGAGAGATGATAGACAAATGCTAAATAGCACTCAAATAGCCACTAATTATAGTTAACGAGATTGACACCCTAATTTTTGCTTGTTTTTGAGAATAAGTGGGTCTCTTCCGTAAAAATAACTTGGTTTGTGAGTATTTATACAAACAAATCTTGATAGACGATTCTGTTTTGTGGATTATGCTTTCTAATCCCAAAATGTAGCACTCCGGTGAGGGGATTTTGCAATTATCGGTTTACTAATCAAATATTCGTCGGTACTTTTAAATTTACAGGATGTAATACCAAGGCGTACGGTCGAAGTTGTTTTTGCCATGAGGCGTACAATTTTTTGTTGCCCCCATGCACCATCAATGATCGCTTTTTTTACAATGATCGAACATTAATAATAGTGAACTATCAAGAGAATGAACATGTACAAGCATACAAATGAAGAATGAGAGATTAAAGATGAGAATTAGAAAACGCACAACTTCACTCCTAAATCCTGTAGGTAATGATTATCTAAGGAATGGGTAAAGACTTCCATTTTAGCAGAGACTATTGATATTTTGTCCGGTATACAACACTATTATAACAATTTGATATATTTTTATTTTTAACGAAACCCAAATAGCGAGAACATTTATTTTGTTACCCCCCTTGGCCTTGTTTTCCCAGTGGGGCTTTCCCTGTTTCTGTTACCCGAAAAACACGATAAAATCTCAAAGATGTGTATATTAATCCAAGATTGATCGAGCTATGATGTTTTAGTTTTGGTTATCAACAATAAAATAATATGACACGATAAAGCAATCTAGCCAGATTTAATTTCAATAATTACTCTTAAATCAAATGATTTTAGACCAACTTTAAAAATTATTTATTTCAAACTTCCAAGTTCATAAGTATTTATACGTGTAATTCGCCTAACAGATTTGATACCTAATAATATCAAACTTCCAAGTTCATAAGTTCTTATATGCTGAATTCCGTCTAAAAAGATTTCGATACCTAATTAAATATGATCATTAATTATATATATGTCGAAGTACTCTTTTTCTATATGTTTTTTTAAATATTTACTATAACTTTATGTTAACCTCATGCCGTGCCGTTACGGCACGGGTTATTTCTAGTCTTTCATAAAAACAATCATGAATATGAAGAAATGTGAGAGAGAAGACAAGAGGAACAACAATTTGGGAGACAATCCAAATCCAATCAAACAGGTCATGAGTTCTCTCTCACAAGAAGATTTCCAAGTTAATTTATCTCTGATACAATTAAGGTTTACTTGATTACAAATATTTCAACTAAAACCTTTACATCTTCCTTATTTCCTTAATTAGTATTTCCTTATTTCCTTAATTAGTATTACCTTAGATAACCGAGTTGCCTTTAATTCATCTAGCTTAGTTAAGAAATCATGTCGTTACCTTAAATGCTGCGACTTGGGTAACAAGTTAAGTTAGATATATATGTGTGCTAGCTACATTAACGTAAATTATGAATCAAGTTATTATTTTTCTTCTTTTCTTTTCAATATTTGGTGGTTGATCTCAATTCAATGGATCAAAGCTTTGTTCTTCCTTAATATTTGTTGAACCTAATATACTATTATCGGGACGGATAGGTTGATTTCTCTTTCGATTTTTGCAAAATATTTTTCTCTTTCGATGTTCATCATGACTATCACATAGGAGTGAATAAGATCACAACTATGATGACCACTCTCGATACAACATTCACTAAATTCATGGAAGCTATTCTTTGAGACTCGAAGCTGAAGAAGAATCTAAAACTACTTGATGGATGCTTTGTTTACTAAGCTACAAAATTCAAATAACACAAACATCGCTACATTGTTGGATTCTCATAAGAAATACATGGCTTCTCTAATACGAGCTAACAGACAAGGACACAGCTTGCAGCTTATTGATAATATTACCGGGAATATGACATCAATTCTCTTGGCGTGTTTTCCTCTTAATTCTTCCCCTGGTTTTCAATTGTCATCTTAATATCAATGGTAACAATGGTTTTCATAACCACAATATTGGTTCTACTTTGAAAATACTTCAGGCATTCGAAAGCATCTATTAATTTGAACTTTCCAAGTTTCGATGGTACGGATACAACGGGATGGATTTTTCAAGATGATCAATATTTTCGTATACATAACATAGCTGAAAACCTCAAAATATCTTAGATACTGCGCACTTTAAAGGCGAAGCTAATGCTTGGTATAGATTGATTCAAAGTAAGGTAACATACCCAACTTGGTTGCACTTTTGTTCTCTTTTATGTGATCATTTTTTGATAAAATTTGTCAATCCACGTATGGCTTTATCTTCAATGTCACAGAAAGGATCAGTACGTGACCATATTATGGAATTTGAACAAATTTTGAACTTTGTTACTGATTTACCTGAAGATTATATTATTGATCTCTTTATTAAATCCTTGAAACCTGAGATAAGATCTGTTATAGAAGTGCTTGAACCTACAACCTTATCTATGGCCTTCAAAAAAGCTTTAAAACAAGAAGATGTGCTTCTTACAACTTCTTTTATAAATTTGTTGCTAGACCTAACCCTTTCGAGATAAACATATCTTGTGAATCCTAGAAAAAGTGTAATTCCTCCAGGAGCAAAAAGATTATCATTAGAGGAGCAAAGGGAAAAACGAGATAAGGGTTTATGCTTTAATTGTGATCAGCTCTATACACCTGGTCACTTGTGTGCTAAACCAAGATTATTAACTTTGGATACGGCTCCAACCAACGATGAGCTCAACATTATTAATGATGAAGAAGAAAACTGCGGAGAATATGAAGAGATTCACGGTGGAAGTCTGCAGTTCACTAACGATTCGAAATCTCACTTCATTCTCTTATGGGATCTTTCCTAAAACTATGAGGATCACGGGATATATTCAAGGAGAACCTCTTACAGTTCTCACTGATTCTGGTTTCACTCATAATTTTTTACATCCATCAATTGCTACGAAACATGGTCTTTCTCATCAACCTAATATCACTGCCTTAAAAGTTATGGTTGATAATGGTGGTTTTTTGGAAACTCATGGCTCTTGTACAGATATTTCTCTTCAGCTACAAGATTATCGATTCACTACTGATTTCTTCCTCGTGAATGTTAGTGGATGCGATGCTGTTCTTGGTGTACAATGGCTTCAAACTTTGGGTGAAATCATGTGGGATTTTCAGAAACTTCATATGAGATTTCAATTAAACAATAATGATTATTTGTTGATTGGCAATTCTTCGGCTTCAATCATGCTCTTGGATAGTTCTCCACTAAAAATATTTTTGGATTGTGCACACAATGGTTTTCTACTTCAGTTTTTACTCGTACTTTGTCAACAACATCTTCGATAAGGTACCTGACTGAAGTTTGTAATTACTTTTGCGTTATTCGGATATTTTTGAACCTATAGACATCCTTACCACCTTCTAGAGTTCATGATCATCGCATACCTATACTCCTTAACACTATACCAGGTAAAATGTTAGACCATATCGATATCCATACTTTCAAAAGCTGAGATTGAGAAAATTTGTGTCCGAACTTAAGAAAGGAGGTTCATTCGTCAATCTCCAGCCTTATTCTTCTCTTGTGTTGTTAGTTCGAAAAAGGATAATAGTTGGCGTATGTGTGTTGATTATCGAGCACTTAACAAGTTACTATAAAGGACGGATTTCCAATTAGGTTATGGATGATTGATGGGCAGAATTGAGCTATAATTTTTCAAAGGTAGATTTGCGATTTGGTTTCATCAAATCAGATTTATGATCCGATATTCACAAAACAACTTTTTAGAACACATGATGGTCACTATGAATTCTTAGTAATGCCACTTGGATTATCTAATGCACCTGCGACATTTCAGAGTTTGATGAATGATATTTTTCGATCTCACCTTCGAAAATTTGTTTTGGTATTTTTCGATGACATATTGATTTACAGTAAATCTTTGTATGAGCATCTTAAACATCTGGAAATTCTATTACTTCGAACACACAAATTATTTTTAAAGAAATCTAAGTGTGACTTTGCAAAGTCATCCATTGGATACCTTGGCCACATGATCTCAGCTGAAGGTGTTGCTGTGGAAGAAGATAAAATTTCAAGCATTAAGAATTGGCCTATTCCTTCTACAATTAAAGATCTTAGAGGCTTTTTGGGTTTGGCAGGGAGGATCTTATCGCAAGTTTTGCGTGATTATGGTAAAATATGTGTTCCATTAACTAAGTTATTGAAACAAGATGGTTTCAAATGGTCTGAAAGCTACGAAGCATTTAATCAGCTCAAGTATGCCTTAACAAGCACTCCGGTTTTGGCATTAGATTTGTGAAGGAATTTTGTTTTAATTCTTGTAATGGAGACTTAATGCATTCTAACAAACCTATTGCATATTTATAATCCTTTATCGGAAAGAATTTGAATCTATCGGTTTATGACAAGGAGATGCTTGCTATTGTCTGTAGTGAATAAATGGAGACCTTATCTTCTTGAAAGACATTTTAAAATCTATACACGGATTGGTTAAATATTTTCTTGAGCAGTAGGATTGTCTTCTGTTGAACAACAAAAATGGTTTTCAAATTATTAGGCTATGATTATGAAATCATATATAAATGTGGAGGCTGAGATGCTTTATCAAGGATGGCTAGTTCTAAACTTTTGGCCATCAACTTGCTCCCATTTTTTGGAATTAACAAATTGTTCAAGAATGCCATCTGCAGATGTTGTCTTAGGTACTCTTATTCAAAAATTATGCCAAGATTCAAACTATAAGCGTAATTACTCATATATTGATGGAGTTTTACGATTTAAAAGACGTATTGTTGTGGTACCTACTTCTGAATGGTGTAAAAAATTACTTATTGAGTTTCATTCAACTCCATTAATTGGGTGGACATTCTGGTTGTTTAAGAACCTATATGCGTCTTCAGCAAAAAAATTATTGGAAGGGGATGAAAAATTCAATCAAGCTGTTCATACAACAATGTAATGTCTTCCAACGAAATAAATATGAAGTTCTCGCTCCTCCTGGACCATTACAACCATTATCTATCCTTACTGATGTCTGGATTGATATTTCAATGGATTTTATTGATGGTTTTCCATTATCTAAAAAGAAGAATTCAATACTGGTGATTGTAGATCGTTTATCTAAATATGCTCACTTCATAGCATTATCTCATCCTTATTCTACTTCAACCATTGCTGATGTCTTTATGAGGGAAATTATTCGTCTTCATGGAATGCCTAAAACAATAACTAGTGATCGAGATCCTATTTTCATGAGTAACTTTTGGGAATCACTTTTCACCTTACAAGATACTCAGCTTTGTCGCAGTTCAACATATCATCCTCAAACGGATGGTAAAACTGAGGTCACAAACAGAACTTTGGAATGTTATTTACGATGTTTTACTGGAATCAGACAAACAGATTGGTTAAAATGGCTTCCATGGGCTGAGTGGTGGTATAACACCAGTTATCATTCAGCTATTAAGATAACTCCTTATCAAGCTTTATACTGTCGAGCTCCATGATCGGATTTTATATAGTGGTAAGAAAGGTTTGTCATTCACTCGGACTCAATGAGATTGATTTTAGAGTTAATAAAGAAAAACAATACAAATAAAGAAAATATAAATACAAAAATATTGTCACAGGATGAAGAATTTACTGGGACTCAGGATTCCACTGCTTTTCATGTTCATGGGGTTCATAAATTAATCCTAGACATTTATAGCTCAAAATAAAAGAAACAATAACTTTATTCTTTGCCAAAGTAGATTTCATAAAACATTAGTTGTAAGTTGTGAGCATGACGCATCAAAAGTAATTAAAACCAAGCATATATGCGACATCAAACAAAATAACAAATAATTAATAGAAATCATAAAACCATTAAATTCTATGCAAATAGTTATAAAAGAATTATTTTTATTACCACATGAACGAAAAACAGCCTTCTCCGTCGCCCCAGTGATGGATTTAGCACCTCATGTTGTAGACACTCTCAAAAGATTATTTTATGGCTCGAAAAGTGTTTACAATGGTGAAAATGAAGAGAAATAACAAAAGCGCGAGTTTGTAACGATGTAGTGAAGTTACAAACTCATCTGTTACAAAGCGATTGTTGTGAAGCTGAAGATAACCGTTGCTAATGGACCGTTATAGACTACAAAAATATAAGACGCTTAAAACGATTTGTCGTTCACGGTAATATGTTCTTCATGTTCATCTTCATGCGGCGGCAACAACGTAATTGCTTTCAACTCTATTTTCTCGCTCTGTATCCTCTCCTCACTCTCCATCCTCTTCTGCGGCTCCCCAGAACTACATTTATACTCTACAGGGCCACATTAACTCCTCCAATCTTCAAGAATATTTCGTAATAAATTCATTATTATTCACGGGATTTCACGGAAAGATAACTTCCTTTTATGGATTCTCACGGTGCCAACTGGTGTTTTACTCTCTCCAAACACGTTACTCCATATTCAGTTAGAGAAATACTCGGTCTTTCCACACTCCCAATTGCCAAAAAATATCACCGAGAATATTTTGTTGCCCCGTTGTTTCGTCAAAAACTCCTCCTTTATCGATTGTGACTCATCACTACCACGTTTAGATAGAACAGGCCCATACCAATTCATTTCGTGCTCGAGTCCGCCTTAAACTCCTCACAAATACAAACAAATCATTAGGAATAAACCCGAGAACAACATTCCCTCGTTTTCTTCCAACAAAGCAATTCACCAATTTTAATCGAATTCAAACCCATTACCGTGCCTGTTAAGACAAATCTAGTCATCCCAACAAATATCCTCCATTGAGTCTCCTTTAATCCCGACCAAAATGCGAACCCTAATTCTACCAGTTGAGTTCCCGCCAAAACTTGGAATTTGAATGAAGAAGATGACCTCCCCCTAACAGAGATGGGGGTGCGTTTAGCAGGTGACTCCCTGGGGTGCAAATAGTGATTGAGGTGCCCCTTAACCAAAGTGAGAGTCCGCATAGCAAATGTCCTCCGTGGTGCTTTAGACAACTTTTCGAGCCGATTTTTCCAAAAATGTTTTATTCCCCAAAAATACCTACACACATAAAACGCCATAATAAGTACAAAAATGAGCACTAACAATATAGAAAATTGAGGACAACTTAGACACAAAAATGTGTCTATCACTCCACAACAATTTCAACTTATCTTCCTGGAACAACTCTTGTGCATGCTGTGGATGAGTTACTAAGAGCTAGAGATCATATTCTGAGAATTCTTCACTCTAATTTGCATGATGATCAAGCTATAATGAAAACTTATGCTTACGGTCATAGAACTTGACGTTCTTTTGCTGTGAATGATTGGGTTTTCCTTCGTCTTCAACCATACCGTCAGAATACAGTCCATGATAAGTATTTTTCTAAACTATCTCCAAAGTTTTATGGACCATTCTGTATTGTTGAGAGAATTGGAATGGTGGCATACAAATTAGAATTACTAGTAACAAGTCGCATACATCCATTCTTCCATGTTTCTCAGTTAAAATTGAAACTTGGTTCTTCAGTTGTGGTCAATGCTGATCTATCAACTACTGTGGATTATGAAAAATGGGAACCTGAGTAGCTTTTATTGGAACGTAATGTTCAAAAAGGGTAATATTGCCGGAACTAGGTGTCTTTTTAAGTGGAAGGATTGTTCTAATGATGAATCCACTTGGGAAGATGCGGATGAGTTATCACTCGATTTCCAGAATTTTAGACTTGAGGACAAGTCGTGTGTTTCAGGCGGGATGGGATGTTGGAACTCCGACACTACATCTTCCTTATTTCCTTAGATAGACAGTTGCCTTTAATTCATCTAACTTAGTTAAGAAATCATGCAGTTACCTTAATTACTGCAACTTGGGTAACAAGTTAAGTTAGATATATATGTGTGCTAGCTCTGTTAACGTAGAATTATGAATCAATACAAAACTCAAGTTATCATTTTTCTTCTTTTGTTTTCAATATTTGGTGGCTGATCTCCAATTCAACGGATCAAAGCTTTGTTCTTACTTATATTTGTTCAGAACCCTAATAACAAACAGAAAAAAAATTGATTTTTTGTCTTCTGGTATAGACTATATAGTTCTTTTAGTCTTCGTCAACTTTTCAACATCATTCTCTTTTTTTGTAAAATGAAATAAAAATTAGCATGTGTTCTAAAATAAATAATGAATTGTTGATTTCTTTTTCCTAACTCATTCCTCAAGAACAAATTTTATTCTACCATGCCTCCCCTTAACCCACACTATGATTGGATCACGTACTGATTTCTTTTGATTTACTGCCGCATTCTCTGTACATTAAGTTCGTATTGCTAAGTTGTCCAGAGGTATAACAACACCTTCGGTTCTTACTCCTAAATTATCCAAAACTTGATCTGCAAATTGGAAGTTTGAATGCATCCTTCTTTCAAAGCATCTTTTCCTTAAAAGAATTTTCGGGTAACATTCTAGGATAGAGAAGAATCATACGGAAAGTGAACCACGTAAAAATAACACTCTCACAAACGGCCCAAAAACGGAAACCCTGTTTTTCTCTTTGGGGCGGGGCCCACCCGTTTTGTGTCTCAATGGTTTTTACGTGGTTCACTTCCCACGGTCTGTACGGAATTACTCATTTGGAAACACTATACTTTTTTGAAATGCGTACATGTCATAATACAAGTTTCTAGGGGCCCGCAGCCCCAACTTTGTAGTCCGGGCTGCTCGTTTTTAACGGGTCTAAATATCCTAACCCAGTATAATTTATCAACGGGGCAAGAATGGTCTGGCAGTGACATCTAGATGTTTTACTGGAGAAAGGGGATCCTAATCCTTATATGCTTATACTACTGGACTCTGAATCTAAATCCTAACCCTATATATAAGGAGTCTGAACAGGGTCTTTCACTAGCTACACATCTGCTTTTCAATGCAAGCGAGTATGAGGATTAATCCCATGAATTTGGATAATTATCCTCCTGAAGTAACCTACGAAATACTTTCTCGTGTACCAGTTGAGTCTGCGTTTCAATGCAAGCAAGTATCAAGAACTTGGCGTGATTTCTTCCATCATATTAATGAAGGTATGATATTTGCAATCGGGTTAAACAACAAAGAAAAGCCTTGTTTTAGACTTTATTATGCAGCGAGTGACATGATTATGAACAATATCAAAGAAGGTCACACATACGCTGACCTCCTAGCAGAATTCCATCACTCTCCCATCCAAAGCAGGTATCGTGAAAACCCCAACGAAAATTACAAAGATGTCATTGTTGGTTCCTGCAACGGCTTAGTTTGTTTTACCATCCCCAACAATGTTGTAGATGATCCTGTTTATATTTGTAACCCTTTCACAAGACAATCTGTTGATCTTCCAAGATTAGCAACAATCAGCTCAAAGGGCTTAGTGGTCAGCGGGTTCGGTTTTGATTTGCATAACAAACAGTACAAGGTTGTTAGAATCTACTACCCTGATAAAAACCTCGATATTGGACATGTGGAAGTGTACACTCTCGGCGGTGGCACTGGGTGGAGAAATATAGGAGAAGTTACATTCTCTTTGTGCTCAATAGCGGGTATTCTTGTGGACGGACTGCTGCATTGGATGGATTACAAGGCAATGAAGATTGTGGGGCTCAGTTTGAAAGATGAAAAGTTTCAACTAATCCCATTGCCACCCTGCTTACATGCAGGTGAAGCTGCAGATATAAAGCTCAAAATGTTAAGAGGATGTCTTTGTGTTGTTCATCACAGGCGAGAATATAAGTTTATCGACATATGGTTCTATACCAAGAATTCTAGTTGTTCTATAGAACCAAGTTATGACCGATCCTGGAGTTTGGAGATTAAGCTGAATACCATAACAAAAAACATTACCTCGGATGATTACCCATTCCTTGTAACGGAGAAGAATGAAATCCTATACTGGTATAACAAGTCGGATCTCATATGTTTTGATCCTGAAACTTCAGCAACAAAATTGGTCATCCGAGATTCTTCGGATTTACGTTGGAAGTATTTTAGTGCAACTCCTCACGTGAACACTAGAGTTTCGTTAAAAACTCTAGAAAAGGAAAACTGTGTTATACAAGAATTTGATGGGAGTAAAGGAGAATTGTATCAGCCCGAGCCACCCGGTGACCCACAGTTGATCAGAACAGCGCTTTCAGATTTGGCTGTTCAATATTGGGAGGCTGCAAGATGGGTTTACCCTTGGATTTTAAAAATCGTTTTGTGCATTTGCTTCGTATATGCTGGATGGTTGGTTTTGGGAGGCTATCCCATTGGCATTAACTATGACAAACTGGTGACATTTCTCTTTACTACAGTATTTTGTATGGCCTTTGAAATTATCGCATTCTTTATTTTAGAGGAATACATATATAGGGAAATCTAACATTTCATAAAAGATAAATAAATCGTCTTGTAATAATTTTACAGAATCGTTTTGTCTGGCAAATTGAGCAGTTGAGTTTTATTCAATTTTACTTAAGTCGAAAAAAAAAATACAGGGAGATAAAACAGATGTGAGCTGGTTTTTCCAGTGAAAGATTAACGAAAGATACTATTGACTTATTTGAGTGGCAAGGCAGACAGACAGGACAGACCTGCAGTGCAGTCTCCTTCCGCAAAATTCCTGTTGGTTTTCCTCTTCTGCTGAATGCTTAGAAGAAATATGTAAACTTCATAATCCAAAATGTACTGCATTCTCTGAAACCTACACCATAACTCAAAATGTATCACTATGGCCCAAAATGTTGCAAAGGTGGAGGAATATTTCTTCAAAACTGTGTCTGTGAAAATCGAAGTAAGACCTTGTTTAGAGTGAATAAAAATAGCATAGCATTGCAGTCAACAGCTAAATTGCTTCATTGTTTTTTTTCTTCCCTCTTAGCATTAATTTGACGGACAGATTATGCAACTATAAGCAAAAACCCTGCAACAAGAAAATTGTACAAGCTGGAAAAAAACATCATCTACAGACCCTACTCTGATGCTGCTGCTGCTGCTGAATTTGACATAAAAATGAAAATAACAAAAAAACTGGAACTTGAAAAAGCTATTGCAAATCTTGCCTCATCTTCTAAGGATCCACTTATCTTTAGTGCTCAACCTGAAACACCTTTGGACAATTTCCAACCTCACCCAGATGTGTTAGCTTGCCAAATCAAGAACAAAAAACTGGAGTTAGCTAAGAAGATTGTTGGAAATTACAAGAAAAACTCTCCAAGGATGAAAACTGCTGCAAGAGCTAAAACTATTAGTACCTCAAACACTGAAGATCAACACACTGTGGACCTTGATAGCATTTTACCAACCTCCCCTCCACCAAAACCCTTCCCTTTCAACTCCTTACCAAGCCTAGCTCAAATTAAAGCAAGAATGGAAGCTGATCAGGCCAAAAAGAAAAAAAAGATATGAAAGGCCAAAAAGAAATCTCATGTGTTTGAACAGCTTTCTTCACCAAATCCTCTAGATACCATGATGGAAACCAAAAGAAAGAAACCTATCCAAGCTGAAGATGGTATTGAAATCAACTCTTTTGACTCTGACTGTCTCAAAAGGTTCAAAGATCAGGATAACAAATCTGCAATGTCTCTTGACTCCAACAACAACATTCGATGGCTAATGGTGACTTGGGATCTTCCTGTTGCTAATATGGTACATTTCTATACTCTTCCTCTCCCGCACTCATTTCTTTTATATCTTGTAATTATATTTTGCTTCTATCTGATCATGAATACAATTTATGACCATATCACTAGAAGAATAACTTCAAAATATCCTATGGTGTCCTATTTTTGGCAATTCTTTACCTCTTTGGCATGGAATTGTCAAGGACTGGGAACACAGGATGCTAAAAGATATCTAAATGATATGTTGAACAAGCTAAATCCTGACATTATCTTTATCTCTGAGACTAAACAAAAACAAGAAAAGCTCAAAAACACTATGAATGAGATAAATGTCCATAACTATTGGTTTTTTAACCCAGGAGGTGCTAGTGGCACTGCTGGTAGATTAGCATTGATATGGAAGAGTAATCTAAACATTGAAATTCTTGATTCTTCTCTCAATCATATCAATGCTATTGTTAGGCCTGTCAGTGGCTCTCCTTGGTTATACACTGGTTACTATGGTAGCCCATATGATACGCGATAGTAAACTCTTCTCTTGGAAAATGTTGGAAAATCACGCCATTAACAACTTACCTTGGTTGGTTATTAGAGACCTAAACATTATTCTTCATGACACTGAAAATTTAGTGATCATCCTATAGATACCAATGAAGATACTATCTTTAGCAACAAAATCCTTGAGTTGGATCTAGTGGATTTGGGTTCCACTGGATGTCCATTTACTTGGTCAAACAAAAGAGATAGCCACAATCTTACTGAACAAAGATTGGATAATGGTCACACCGATTGTTGGCTCCTGCTACATCCCAATACTACCATCACCAATATGTTTGATATTGGCTTTGATCACCACCCCATTCTACTCAATTCTAACCCCTCCTGGCAAACTGGTAAAATTCCCTTCAAGTTCTTTATTCCAAGGTTAGATCACAAGGACTGCAAGGAAATTATATGCGAGTCTTTGGAGAAAGAACTCCACGGCTCTAGTGCTTATCTTATAGCTAGAAAGATTAAAGACATCAAGTTACATCTCGAAAGTGGAACAATGAGGTCTATGGCAACATTAAAATTAACATTGAAGAATGCAAGCAAAGACCTTCGGTTACAAACAAACTACTTTAGAGTCGATAGAAATCAAGCCATCAAAGTAGCTAGATATCACCTCAAAGATTGGCAGGATGTTGAAGAAAAATTTTGGAAAACAAAAAGCAGGGATCAAATCATTAAGCTGGGAGACCAAAACACAAGCTACTACCACAGAGCTACCAAGTGCAGAACAAGAAAAACAAGATTTATATTATCCAAGACCAATAAGGGCAATGGATTACAGATTATCAAGAGATAAAACACTGCTTCACTCAAAATTTCTCCAAAATGGCTACTGATGAAAGCCCTCTCATCAACCCAGAGATTATCAACCTAATTCCCACCATTATCACCTCAACTGACAACAATATGCTAAATAGAATCCTAGACCACAATGAAGTTAAAAGCATCATCTTCAGCATGGCTAAGGACAAAGCTCCAGGACCATATGGCTTCCCCCCTTCATTTCATGCCTGCACAACCCCATTTTCATATACCTTGTAATCTCAGTTTGCTGTCATCACCATCAATGTCATTCCACAGCTTCTTGCTTGCAGTCCCATTCTTTCATTAACCCTAGAACAACTCATAAGCTATCTCAATCTCCATCTCACCTGCAATGCCATTTCACATCCAAATAACCTAACCTACATCTAGCACACAAACACCAATTCATTCGCATCACTTCCATATGCACTGCTTCTTGGCTCAGTTCCTGCATTCTCAAACCAATATCACCAGTGGTATCTCATTCCCATTGCTTCGCCACCAATTACACTGCCACGCTCAGCCAAAACTCTTCTCAGCATCGTAAATAACATCAAAACTGCTCCATCACTCTGTAATTGCATCAACTGCAGCCTAGGCCAATACCAACTACTTTCAAATGGTATCACAGTCCCAGTCTCAGCTGATGCTTCAACCCATTTCAGTTAATATCTCCCTTCTTATTCTCATATCACACAGCACCACCATTACGATTGCGATATACTTTATTTCCTTCAACTCCATTTTCTGCCTAGAATTAATCCATAGCAGACAAAGACATTACAGCACCATAGCCTCTCATACTTGCCACTGTAACATCGGCCGCATAAACACCCTTGCAGTCATCACCAATTCGCATTGCGACTCAGCTCACAGAACTTGAACTTCCAACTACACCACCATAACTGAGTCTTTGCACAGACCACCCAGTCCATTGCAATAGCATCACACAAACCACTAGAGCTTTCCGGATCCACGGACCAACAAAAAATTCCACGTTTATTGACAAATTTCAATAACCAGTAACCCTAACGCCTCCTGTTCTTCCACCCGATTCTTCGGTTGAGAACCTAAAATCAATCCAAACTGAAATCTAACCAAAACCCATCATTAATCGACCAGTATTATCAACATAACCTCCTTCAATCGTACTCTCCCTTAGCAACAACAACTACAACCTTCTTCCATCCAATTTTCACTGAATTCGAACCCTTAAGCTTCACAGAACCTAATTCTCGCCAATTCATCAACAAGAAACTCAACTTCTCCATATTCATCAAATTCAAATGCCAACCCAAGCTTTGCTTAGTGTTCTCACACACGATCACATTGCTGCCAACATAACCCATCTCTCCAATTTCTTGTAAACTTCGAGTCTCAGTTCCATTTCTCCAACAGCAGAGTCAGATTCAATTTGTGCTGTTCTCAAACTCAACCCTGTAATAACCCCCATCTGCCTCCTTCATCGATTTGTAATAGCAGCAAAGAGACAGAGATAAGAGGAGAAAGAATTGGGGAAGAAATGACTTCTTCTCGACCTAACCAGGTCTAATTGAGTGGGATAGCTATTTGCACCGAAATTTACTTGGGTACGGCCACCCAGTGGTAGCCCCTTAACCTGTGACTAACTCCAGATAGCATCCGCCTGTGAAATGATCTCCTTGGGCTTATTTTCACTTGTTTTGTAACAATGACTCCAAAACACCTAATAAACTCAAAAGCAAATATAAAATACATAATTCACAAGAAACTCGCAAAGAAAGCATAAACAATAGATATAAAATTAGGTGTTTTACAACACCTATCAAAAACCCAACCGTAAAAAAACAATAAATAAAGAGCAATAAATACCCATGCAAAAATTATTTACGGTTGGGTTTGGCTAGACATTTTCCCAAAGTAATATGTCTTTTGTCATATTAATAACCAGTTACGGTTTGGAGTTCATCCAAACCTAATCGTAAATAGGGCTTACGGTTGGGAACGAAGCTTCAACCCAACCGTAACAGGACCAGTAAGTCGAAAAATCCAATTTTGAACGAAGCTTAAACCCTCTCTACCATCTTCATCCATCTCTTGGTCTCCAACATGAGGGATTAAAACTTGTTTTCTCTATCATACAAAGATTCACCCACCTCAAACTGGTAACTTGTTTCATTCATTTTGGTTGAGTGAATCAAAATCTAGGGTTTGAAAGAAATCTCCAAAAAATTTATTTTTTTTCTTCTCTCTAGTTTTTCTTCCCAAAAAAACTTTGTCCCAAAATTCATCAAGTATATAACAAAATTCATTAATTTAATTATTATCTAATTAAATTAAATTAAAATTAACTAAATAAGGGTTGTTTAGTCATTACAAAATTATTTGAGATAAGGGGTTTTTGAAATTACTTATGGGTGACCCGTTTTTGTCCTATTATGTGACGCCCCTCTAATGGAATGTGACGCCCCAATAATAGCCTTCATTTAAAGAGGGATTCATGCCTTTTCGTGATGTCTTTCCATCATGAACAGACGCTTTCAACGGTCATCCATTAATGGTGTCTCTTGAAGAAACCATATGGGAACAGACAGGTTTTGTGGAAATTTCTAAAAAACTGAATAGGCTTTCAAATTCATTAACCGAAAAATTTCCACAGATCGCCTTTCTTCGCATCATTAGGGGCATTGCCCCTAGACCCCCCATTGTATCCACCCGTCAAGGTCGGAACAACCGGGAGGGGCTTCGCCCTCCCGGATAGTGACAAAAAATATTGAAAATATCTAACATGTATAACGTGCACCTTTGAGGATAATAGTTACTGTTTCAGAACTTATTCATGGCAGAAAGTTCTTGTCAGATCGTTCATATCTAGAATCAACTTAGATTGAGAATAAGCAGCGTTAGATTGTTTAATCTGCGAACTCATAGGATTTATTTAAAAATCATTTGAGATTCAGAGCTAATGTCACAAATTTATAAATTTTGTAAGAACATCTCCAACGAGGGTTTTGTACCCTTAAATAAGGGAATTGCCATGACTAATGGGGTTGGGAATTCCCCGGAACCCAGTTTCCCTACCCGTATATAAGGGAATTCGATTGGAGATTAAGGGAATATGGGAAGCGTTTTGAACAATTTGCTGATAGGAGAACACAAACTCGATAGGTGAAGAGAGTGATCGGTATTCTGAATACCGATCCACATTCATTATCTGGGTCGACTTTCCATTTGAATTACGGGTCCCACGATCTGTCAGGCGATCGGTGTTATTTTCTCCGATCGATAATATATTCACATGAGGAAATGTTTGGTGTTTTTTCGAGTTATGTCGGCTTATGTTGGGCATGTCGGGTTATTTATGGGCTTTCAAGTTCTGCATTTCTATTCTCACCCGACCAAAAAAGTAAAGTTTTGTGGAAGACCGAAACACACTAACCAAAATCGCATAGATCAGATCAAAACATTATACACTGACATCGTAAAACCGACTGTTATAGACGCCGACACAAACAAAACGCTACGAAGAAAAAAACTGCTACAAAGAAATAAAAAAACGTTACGGATTAAAATAATAGTGGAAAGATCCTCGTTAGACTTTTCCCCGATGATTAATAAATAACGCGATCGCCTTTCATCGATGTACACTATACCGACCGATATACAGTTTAATTTTCCACTCATTAGACATGGCGTTACCTTATTGCTTTACAGGTCGATAATATTCGATGCCACGTCGGATTTTTGGGGAATTTCCTTTTCCTCATTGGAGATGGTCTAAGTACGTGCATAGTAAAACTAAAAACGAAATATTACTAGTAGTAGTCTCACAGCAATTTCCAAGTTCCAACAAACCAGGACTAGTACGTAGCACTTATTGAACGAAGCGGCGATAATTTTATTGGGTGCATGCATGCATTATAATCTGCTTTTGGTTTGGTTTGGACTATTATCTGGGGGCTGGGGTCATGCTTAGCTTTTCTCAAGTACGACAGTTATATTGTTTTTATCAAATAATTCAAAATTAAGGCAGCTGGTGAGTTATGTCCGCCCGACTATACTGACTGCCTTATGTCCGCCCGACTATACTGACTGCCTTATCAACAGAAGATGCCACTTTCGTATGATCTGTGAATGTCAAGGTGGACCGATATTTCTTCATACACAAAATTGGTTAAAAAGACCAAAAACAACATTTCCTGGGTGAAAAGGACAGTCAGATTTAGATATCTTTTGTTTAAATGGACAAAAATTTAAAAATAGGCGGTGATGTAACCAGGTTTCATCCCGTCCATTTTCATATATTTTTTCTTATTTTTATTTTACACAGGATGCATCCGCTTTCATCCTTACTACTTTTAAGTTTTAAGCCAGGGATGAATCCGGTTTCATCCTTGCTATTTTTGTTTTTGTCTATTTCACCCATAAAATTTTTTACTCGTCCATTTGAACCGTGTTTAAAATTTTTTTGGACAAATGACCCATTTTCCGTTCTTCATAGGGTGAATGGCTCGTGCTTGAATGCCATTCCAAAAGAGTTGCCGCGAAGTTCAACCTCACAGAAATCTAATTTGCAGCTTTTCTGAAACAGTAAATTAAGCAACATTGCTAATAGGGGTATCAAATTTCTTGGGGTGTACCAATACATGGCTTGAGGAAGTTTTGTCCTATTATATCATATATGAATATTGGTACACTCCCAAGCAATTTGGCACCCCCATCAGCAGCCATGAAATTAGGGAAGGATACATGTGATATGACTTTGGAACTCAAATCATATGTATTTCAATACCTTTGCACTTGCAGCGTTTACCTCATATCCATTATAAGGATTATCACCCACTCCAGGTCTTACGCTATTGCGAAGGATTCCGAATTTCCTCTGTTCTACCCTAAAAAAACCTCCCTAGTTTGAGACCTATGCCTTTTATTTGAGGCCTATCAATTTCTTTTCTCAATTTGTGCAAATGGTACGGGTGGGTGAAAAGACCAATCTAACCTAAAATTATCCCTAATTCTAACTCATATAAATACAAATTATTTCTATTTTAGCTAGAAAGAAAGAAAGAAAAAAAAAATCCATATTCTTCTAATCCTATAAACTCTAATATAATAAAATAAAATAAAATAAAATCTTTTGTCCAACTATCGCAGATCCAACAAAGATAAGGTAAATTTCCATCAACTCGTTCTAGTAAACTTAATTATTCATTGATTTATGCATCTAAAATTAACCCATTTTAGAAAATCAAAATCTTTGATTTCTACCTGTAACTGTTTTTAGGGATCCATCGTATCCACCGATTAAGGTTATTTTTTCACCTCCATGATGAACATGCTACATAATCGGTTTATAAGTTGATTATCATCGACCTATTCTGGGAAAAAATCAGTATATATAAAGACATCACCAGAATCGGCTTATAAGTGCATGGACATAAACCGATTATGTGTACTAATATTTTTTGAACTTTGTACTGTTACAATCGGTTTTTATGTACGTGGTTCATATGCCGATTATGTCATTTATCTGTTGAGATTCTGATACAAGAATCAGTTTTTATTTATATGTCTTATCCAGCAATTCCTAGGGTTTCATTTCCTGTTTATTTTTCTAGACAGAATCGGGTTACACCTACATTCTTATGGACTTCGGTCACTTGAATTTTACAACCGACAAATCCAAGTGATTGATCTTAAGAGGGAGTCAGAGAAAATGTTTGTCAACAAATAAAATGTTGCATTTTATCGAGAGACCAAACTAAAGAAGTCTTTAGCAATTGCAGATTAGCTTTCATATAAGGAACTTTGAGTGCTCGACAGATAGGAGGAGACAAGATCAGTTGGATCTTGATGAGCAGTTAGAGAAATGGATGAAGATTTAGCAAAAGTTGTTGCTGATGCTTTTACAAATGCAGCTGCTGTCGATGTTGTTGTTGTTGATGGTGATCCTGCTGCTCCTGATGCTGGTGCTCCAAATATTGCAGCTCCATGATGTTGATGCTCCCTTGTTCTAGCTAATTGAGATATTATAAGATTAAGTTTTAAGACTTTCAATGGTTTTTAATTATCATAAGACTTGGGGTTTTTAATTTAACTATTGCAAAATGGATTTATGAATTAATACACTTACGATTTTAATTATAATTATGGTATGCAATGGATTTATGGTACAACGAGTTTATACATGCTTCAAACTTTATATTACAAATAGAAGCACACAATCGTCTATATGACTACACCTATGAACCGATTGCTTAGGTTTCATCCCATAATCAGTTTATGTAGGTATTCGTATGATCTGATTCCAAAAGCCTTTGAAATGTTAGTTTTTTTTATCCTTTTCTAGTTAAAATCGGATTACGTGTGCAATAATATGAACCGATTATAGTCGGTGGAAAGTTCAATGTTTATTTTATTTTATTTTATTTTCAGACCTACAATCGGTGAATGTTGACATCTCTAAAGATCGTTTCTCTTTGGCATAAAAATAAAATAGGTTTACATGGGCATTTATGAGGGCCGATTTTGCTCAATTAATTCTTTTTTCGGAAAAAATAAAAATAGTCGTTGGAATCTTTTTCTAGATAGAGAGGCTTTATTCCCAGACCCAATTTGCTTCAAACTTGCGTATTCAATTCACTCGTACTCCATATACTCTACAAACACACATTTCGTACTTCTACATACAAACATATCATCCTTTTATTCCACCGAGGATTTTGCCATAATCAATACATGGTACGCCGAAAGTCGAGTTGTAGACCTTTGCCCTATAAGGGTAGAACCCGAAACCTTTAGGGCGAAGATATATAACCAATATAGGCGAGATTACGGGAATCCAAAGAGGAAAGGTGTTCAACAAATTCATGATAGGTACCAAGTCATCCAAAATGTGATAGTTGCTTTTATAGCTATCCAACAAAAGATCTTTAAAAATATCCATTTAGGCTTGTCCCTTTAGAAATTTAAAATTATTTTTATGGTTTATTTTACATAAGCTAAGTTCTTTGGTCTTCTAATCAAACTACACTAACAAAGTAAGTTTGTGTTGCGTTTCTGTATAAGGAAGTGTAATAGCGCACTACTTGGAGGAAAAGGGAGAAGCATTCACATTTATTGAAAGCTATCACTTCATGGTATCCAAAATTCCGGAGTATGCCCTGGACATAATAGCGGGCTTTATTGAATTGGACTCTGATTTGTCCGGCGAAGATTGATAGTTTTAGAAGTTTTTGTGTAGATTTTATGGGTAGATCTCTATGTAAACCCTCACGAGACTATAACTCGTCCACTAAGGTCGCATAGGAGTTCAAAGTCTTGATGCACGTGCTAAGTGAATTCATGATTCCTACGAAAATGAGTAGATTTGAAAAGAATGAAGATGTCCTAAAAAGTATGAATGATTTTTTTTTTTCTTATGAAAATGCAGCAATCGGTTTATATAAGACTAATTAGAAACCGATTGCAAAAATAAGGTTTTATATACATACCAAAAACGCTGGGGTGCCAAATACACCACCAACTTTTCGTTCGGCAACTTGTATAGACAAAACCTAATACAATTGCAAGTATACCAACTTAATGATCCTTAACAATATAGAGTTTATATCTCTACCTTTTCTCAATTAGTATGTATGAGACAATAAGTCCGTGAACCTGATTGTTAAGAAGAGTACTTGGGCGATCTCAAAAATCAATAACCAAGATTAATCTAGTTGTATCAAAATAATCCAATCGTAATTCTGCCAAGTAATTAATTAAACTTGTTATCTACCTTTCAAGATGTGAATTCCACAAGAACGGGTCTTGTAATCGATCACAATTAGATTGACGTATCTACTTAGACTGGATACGTACAACTTGCGTAAATCCAATTATAAAGATAAACAATATAATGCGGAAAAGTAAAAAACACAAGACACAGTAAATTTTGTTAACGAGGAAACCGCAACTGCAAAAAACACGGGACCTCATCCAGATTTGAACACCGATATGTGTTAACAACCTACATACACTAGCCTACTATCATACTTCGGACTGGAATGTATATGAAAACGAATCAACCCTCCAAGCGATTTAGTTACAACCGCACTCCTTGCGTCTCTTGAACCTCGCAAGGGTCTATGCACTTATTCCCTTAGCTGACGTCCTTTACATCGTAAGAGTTGCTTCAGCCGCAGTGAAGACTTTTGATACCAATCTGCCTCTAACCGATAAGCTTATTTGATTTTCGTTTAGATCGAAAGACTAAGGTGTGGAAATCTGTTTGCAATAGACAAGCTACCAAACCTCACAAATCCAAAACTTACGACCCCCAAAGAGCAGCCTGGATTCTTAACCACCTCTCAAGAATAATCTTCAAAAAATCACTTAAGATCAATTATCAGATATCTATCTTGAGGAATCACAAAGTCTGAGACGAAGAGAATTTTGCGATTTCTATCTATCTTGCCTGAAAGAGATTATGAAAACCTCGATAACAGAAAAGCAAGATCAGGATTCACGAACTATCAGGGTAAAATATAGTTGGACCTGGCTTCACGAATCCCAAAAACGAATTCTTTTAGTTGTAAACCTAATTATGTTTCTCAGAGGAAACCTAGGTTCATAGAGGATGACTCTAGATAAACTATAACACAGAGTGTCAAGGATTGAATTTCCCAGTTGAAAGAGCAACCCTATTTATAGATTTTCAAGACCGAGGGTTAATTAGTATTCAAGCTAAGATAACTTTGGAATCAAGAAAACACCTTAGGTCTTGAAAATATAATGGAATATTATACAATGTGGACCGGTTCTGGAACTGTGTATAATGACTTGTTCGTTTTGGCATATATGCCATGTGAACAATAAGCAATATGATATTCATAAAAACACTTAAGAGTTTAATCATGATGCACACACATAAGTGTTTAAGTGATCAATGAAATCTTAAAAGTGTTTAAGAGAGTCATAATGTTAAACATATTAAAAAAAAAATAAGTCTTTGAGCATCTGCTAAGTTTACTGGGACAATTAGTGAGACAGTTCGTGAACTGTAAGGCTAGTTCACAAGTCAGGGTGCTACGGTTCGTGAACTGGGTTCGCCAACCCTTTCTCGGATCGAGAACTCGGATGGAGTTTGCGAACTGGGTTCACCAACCGTTCTTGGATTATGAACTCAGATGGACACTATTTTCCAACCGGATTCGCCAACCTTAAGCCTTTCATATCAACACTAAAAAAATCAGTTCACCACGGTATACCAACCGGGTTCATGAATTGTTCCCAACTGAACTTGTGGTTTACGAACAGGTTTGCCAACCTTCCTGTATTAATGAAATTCAGATATACATATATATATATATATGGTCTGCAAACGTATTTGCCAACCTACCATGAACATAAATATCAGAAGTTCAAGAACTCTTTCTTATGATGTTTGAAACATTCCCGAATGATAAAATCAATTATATGGGCTATTTTCAATTGATCCACAAATCAATTCTCAAACAATAAATTTTTTCGAACTAACATCTATGCTAGAATCATATTTCGAGATTTTTAACGAGACAATAAGCTTGACTCAATTTTTTTTTTTTTTTTTGTAAATATACTAGAAGTTGTAAGACATAGTCTTAATAGATAGATTGGTAAGATAATGAGTAAAATAGAATCGGTCTTCACATACCTGATATAAAAGTTATTCAAATGTCTTCTTCGATCTTCAGTCTTCGAGGGTGATGTCTGATACTCAACTACCAAATTCTAACCTAGTCCAAGACTTGACTTAGTAGACTAGAAATCAAGAAATAGTTTTGATCATCTAACACTGACAACAAGCTTGAGATAACAAAACTTGTGGGTTCAACCGAGCATTGCTCTAACACATACGTTAACAAAATTTATATGTCCTTCGTGAATGAAGATCACTAACCCAGAATCGATCCACGTGTGCATGAACATAAACCGATTCTAGTTGATGTTTTGCAAAAAAAAAAAAATCACTTGTTCGATGTTTTGAAGTTCGATTATCATTAGTTAATTTCACATTTAGCACTATTAATGAACACCTAAAATGATCAATTAACACTAATTAATCGGGGGTAAACTAGGCATTAAGGAAAATAGTTGGCTAAAGGGTTTTATGAAATTACTTCCTAATGATCTTTTTTGTCTATTAGTGATAGGCCTCAAACAAAAGGCATAGGCCCCTGTTTGTGGAAAAAACGGTTTGCTAGTTTGTTGGTAAAAAGTGGTGGAGTAGACAAGTGCTCGATGAAGAAAATCATCTAAACCTTTTAAAATATGTACTGCATGGGAGTACTTTGAGTTCGAGAGACTAATTTGTAGGACTCTGGCCTAAATCAAGATATTGGTCGTTCTAAATTCAATTCGGTCACAAGGAAGGAAAATGATCAGTCTATAGGAGGGAAGCTAAGAATGTGTGGAGATCAATGGAGATTGATCAATTGTGAGTGATGTGTTGACTATTTTGAAGATGATTTCCCTATGTAAGATGAGAGAAAACTTTTGTGTTTGACATGGTTGTTAGACGACTCATGTCTGATTAGATGAATTTAGTTCTTGCTAAATTATGTTAAGTCATCCATATAGTTGGTTAAGGAACATATTTATTGTAGCACAGATCTTCTGTAAGTAGTGACGGTTGAAGAAATTTGAAGAAATGGGAAAGTGGAAAATCGCGTGTGAACCAGTTCTGCTTTACATGGAAGACTTGGTTGATTGAACATTCACTATTTCATTTACTCCTTCAACTGCCATCACGACTTACTGATAACATTTCTCATTATAGATGTATTTCACATTGCACGTGTTGTAGGCCGCCTGACCAAAACCCTAGTGAATATCTTCCATGTGATATGAATTGATGTCTCATATGAAAGTCTGTCTTGCAAACGTATTTTATGTGGTCAATCATTGAACTAGTTAGACTATGAGTCTTAACATGATGAATTGAACATAGTTCATAGTTCAAGGTTATGATGGATAAAGCATGAAGTGTTTGCTGGAACATCAACATGCTTTGTAGACCATATAGTTGAGTTTGATGGGTTATTGATGATTGTGGTATACCATTGTGCTAGCTGAAGCAGCAATGATAGATGAATGACTTTGATTGACAATTATAGGTTTAATGAGATTGATGGATCAATCATAAACCATTTTGTTGTTGCGTCAAGCATTTGACAGGAAGTCATATATAAAGATGATCATAGAAGGTTTATCTCGATTCACATGTCATGAGTCATCGAATAATAAGGAGAGATTATAATACTAAAATAATGGTCGAACCAAGTTGGTGAACCAAGTGAGTGTTGATTGATGGACCAATAAAATACTGATAGATGGATCAATATTCAAATATTGACAGTTGAATCAATATTGCTTTGCAGGGCAATTAATAGTTGAATCAATAAAATATTAGTAAAATACTGATAGTTGGACCGAACATCAAATTATTAAGTAAAATATTGATTGTTGGATCGACATAAAAATTATTGGTGCTTGAAACTATTCAGAATTATGTTCAGCTGAGCATTAGGTTCAAAATCTTAATTTGATCGATGTATGATCTACCAATGATGGAATGATGATCGACCAATGGATGAGAGAGGGAGAGACCATGGTGATGAGTCGACCATATGGGCCCAGGTGCTCGGTTGAGCATTCACCAATGCCAGTTGCAAAGCATATGGTGAAAGAATGATTAATTGATGTTTAATCATAATTAAAATAGTGCTCTGTTGAGCATTAGGCAGTAAAACCTAATTATGGAAGAGGGAGGACCGACCAAGGGTGTAGGAACCGGATATTAGTGGTCGTGGGACCAATTGATGGTGTATGGATGATGGTCCAAGTTGTTGGAGAGAGTTTAAACTAAATATGGATTGTAGATGATTAATTAGGTCATTAATCATTGATGGAGATGGGACTGACTTTTGGAAGCCAATTAGCCGACCATGTCTGTAGGATCAGAATATCGCGACATCAATACCTTGCGAGATCAATAAACAACAACATTGCAAAGGTATCGCAGAAGAATAATATAAATGACGCAATGAATGACGACAGCCAAAACACGAGAAAGATGTGAAGACCTAGCGAGGTTTAGGAGTGTCGCGAGATCATATGCTTGTACACTTGCAATATTTCGCAAGTCATTCCCGAAAATAAAGGACAGCTTAGCTGTCATCCATTATGTAATACCCTATATAAAGAGCCGAGCAGACCTATTGAAGTAGAGAGTTCTTTTTCGAGTGTTGGACAAGTCATTAGGAGAGAGAAAGTTTTAGAGTGATTGTAATTCTATAACTCATTTCCATTTCATATTGTAAACATTCAAGAATTCAATCAATAAAAGTTATAATTGTTCATCTTAAAATGGCCTAATTGTGTATATTCTAGTGAGGGGTGTAGTGTAGGATTTCCTGCAACTACATATTGGCGCTAGAAACAGGGACTGAGTGAAGATCGACATTGTGAATTGGAAGAATTGGGAGTAATAGGGAATAATTTCATATAATTTTCAACAATTTACTAAGACTGAGAAATGGCTAGAAGAAGAAATGCATCAGAACAACCAACAACTGTTAGAAGGAGTAGGAGGCTTGCTGGAGAAAGGAGAAATGAAGTAGGTGAATCCTCAAGGAAAAACACAAGAAATAATGAAGAAGATCAAATTCAACCACCAATTCAACCAAGATCTGAACATGCTTGTGGATTATGATAGGGTGAGCGTGCATACATGGAGATAAAATTCTATGGAGGAAAGAGAAGAAGAACAACAATTGGTAAACAATGGACAAGAGGAGAGAAACCGAGAAGAGACTGGAGAAATAATTCATGGAAACGAAGAGATCGCAGCATTAGAGGCGTTGAGGCAAACGATACATGAAGAAAGGCGATTAGAAGCGGAAGAATGCGCAAATTTAACAAGACAAAATCATGAATTAAGAATGGAAAACATGATGTTGCAAAATAGAAGGTCGAGAAGCACTACAAGGTCAAGATCAAGATCAGTTAGAGAAGAAATAAGGAGAACATTACCTATAGAAAATGTTAATGAAGAAAATCTAGAAAGAGAGCCAAATGCCGCTGAAGGACACTGTGAAAGAAGAGAAATGATAGAAGATCGTTATACCCACGTCCTAAGACTCTACAGGATGGCCGAAATGATGGAAATCAAGGAAATAGGCAGCGTTAGGGGTGGAATAATCCAGCTGATGAAGAAAATCAAGAAGAAGGGAGAAGAATATTGCATGGGAGAGAAGCACGGAGGAAACAAAAAGAGATTGAAGATGAAATTGAAAAATACTATGTTGAACATGCACGTCTAACTTGCGAAAGGGAAAGATTAAGAGCAGAAATGGAAGAACGGGAACTGGAAGAAGCAATTCGCCAAAACAATCATGATAATCGAGAAAGAAGGCGAGAACAAAATCGCAACAATGGTAATATCAATGAAGAGTATGAAAGAGTACAAAGGAGAATTGATAGGCAACAAAGAAGAGAAAATGATAGATATAACGGTGTGCGAATTCATGAAAGAGATGAAGGAGAAGATCGCAGAGAAAGACGAGAAGAGAATAATGAACAAGAAAATCAAAGCATACATGAACGCAGGAGAAGATAGGCGGAACTAAAAAGACCATTAGATTCGAATTCTGATGCAAATGAACAAATCTTGATAGAATTGGCAGAAATGAGAGGAATGCTGAACAGTAGAAGGGGAGGAGGAAGAAGACAATTGGATGAGGCCATCGAAGAAGCTGCGAAAACTCCTTTTACACTAGAGGTACAACTAGGAGGAATACCCCCAAAGTGTAATTTACTTGCGTTAACCAGCATTTTTGATCGAACAACTTGTGCAATACAACACATCAAAGCTTATGTGAGATGTATGTTACAATGGGAAAATCATGATGCTATATTGTGCAAGTACTTTGCATCGAGTTTGACAGGAGAAGCACTGAAATGGTTTGAGGGTTTACCAAGAAACACAATCACGTCATTCAACCATTTACAAGCTATATTTTTAGGGGCGTATATAAGTAATAATTCCTCGCGATCGGGTATTGAAGATGTATTTGGGCTAAAACAAAGGGTTGGCGAAAGCTTGAAACATTTAACTATGAGATGGAAGACAATGTGCAGCGACATGGCTGGACGGGTGGATGAAAGATATCTCATTATGTCATTCATAAATGCTATGTTCGCAACCAATTTGTTATATATTCAAATTTTTAGAGTCAAGAATACAATCACAATAACTGAGTTGCGAGAACTACAGGAGGAATATATTGCTCTAGAGGAAAGGAAAAATGAGATGCAATCATACCCAGTTGCGAATACAAGTTCAAATGCTGCGAATGCAAGCTTATTACCCAAATTGACAAATACGGTAGCGAGCACCTCGCAAGGGCAACAAGAAAGGATGACAGGTGATGGTCAGCAAAAGTTAGTAGCTATAGGAAGTCGTGATCAGGAAGAATTTGAAAGAGAGAGGAATTTCTACAATCGTGGCGGAAATAACAAAATTCAAAGACTTGATCATCCGCAAGAAACTTATGGAGGTCGAAGGCAGAATTATCATGGAGGGCAGCGAAGTCACAGGGTAGTATGGGAAGAAATCAAGATGCCCCCACTAAATGCTAGTGTAGAAAAAATATGGGAAGCTATACTCTTGATGGAAAACATACCTGCACCATGGAACATGGGAAATGAACCGCCACCAGGTGATAGAAGTCACGAATTCCGTTCTTATCACCATTTTCATGGGCACTTAACAAATGATTGCAGAAATATAAAAAGAATCATCCTCAGAATGATTGACCAAGGGAAGTTGAATCATTTCCTAAAAGGTGAAGAGAAGACTCAACCGTTACCACCACCGCCAGAAATTCACAGAGTAAACACAACAAAAGGGAAAGAAACATTTGTAGTATAAGTTGGAGCGAAAGCCAAAAATTTGTTTTGAAACTCCATTGTACATTCCATATGGAACAATTGAAGACTTTCATGATAATGTTCTCGTAGGGTTTTTGCAAGAGATTTGATAATAGAGAAGTAATGAACATCGCGAAGACATCGCCATTAAAGGAATGGCAAATGCAGATTATTTCTTTTACCGCAGAGGAGGTACCCGATAATGGACAGATGCATGACAATCCATTAGTGGTAAAGCTGGAGATTAACCCAAAACCCAATGAGAATGAAGATGATGAAGCAGAAAATTCCTGGGCGATCAATAGAATCTTAATTGATACTAGAAGCTCATGCTATTCTTAAACATCCTTTTACCATACTTACAAGACTATGGGAGGAAGGATGAAGATTTGATACCTTCAACATACAAGATTTATGGTTTTAACTATTGTGTGTTGTGCGGCGTTTTGATGGACACGCGCCGTTACCTAACAAACCTAAAGGATAAATTCATATGAGGATACCATTAAAAGGGTTATCAACTGAAATTTTGTTCTGTATAGTCGACATGGAATCCCCTTATAATGCATTAATAGGGCGACCATGGTTACACGAGATTCTAGGTGTAGCATCAACTTATCACCAATGTATCAAATTTCCTCATCCCAGTGGTGTTGGAGTTATAAAGGGAGACTGGACTGAGGGACAAAAATGTTATGAAGTTGATGTGGAGGCTTGCGAGAATAGAAATACTCAAAAGAAGAACTGGAGGCAAACTATAAAAGAGGAGCAACGAAAGGAAAGACTGATGGTGGACATAATAAAAGTGAGATGAAGATACATTGCGAAGCAAATACCTGAAGACAATTGGAAATTGCGATGGTGTCGCAAAAGGAAAGGAACTATTAGGGAGATTGAATAATGAAGAAGCAGAGAGCAGTAGAAGTAACAGATGTAAGAAGTGAATAATTGATGTTAGGCTTGCGAAAGTCTCGCGTGATAGAATATATGGAAATCTGGTTAAAGGATTACAGTGAAATTCCAAAAATGAGAAGAAATAATTTCAATAAAGCAAGACTATGCGATAATTTCGCAGAGATAATCAGAAGAAATAATCAAAAATGAATGATTTATACGAATGGGACGAACCTTTATGGCGTACACCCTAGTTCGCGAATGATATTTCGCAAGAGGCAAATGTAAGACCTAAAGTGCGTCATATAAGGGGTATCTCTGGACATGGCTCGGGGAAAAGGTTACACCGCTCCCGGAACCCGAGTCATGGAAATTTGGGGTCAATAAAGCCCATCCGGGGAGATACCTTGGATTTCCAACTATATATATAAGGTTATACCCTAGTTGGACGACCGAGGATCTCTTCCAAGGAGTCAGTGTATGACCAAGGCGCCGAGGTACACGGTTGAGCCAAGAGTGTCTGGGGCATTTGAAGTGTCTCGGCCATTCTTGGCAAGTCTTGACACATGCTGCACTCGGCCCGAAGAAAACTCCACTTAGGGTGCAGCCTCGTAACCATAAGCCCTATAGGTATAAGGGATAAGAGGTCATGCGAAAACAACAAGTTGTTGTTAAGACCGGATGGGAGGAGCTAGTCTTGTATGGCCGATGTACGCCTCCTTGAAGGGGCAACCAGGGAGATGATAAGGGCGGCACCCTCCATTAGGGGAGCTGATAAGTGTCTTAAGACGCAAATGTCGTGAGGCTTTATTTTCGTAAGAAAATTTAGGCTTGTCATATTTGTGCGATGACCCTAAAGAGGCAATAATACTAAAGCGAGGGTAAGACGATATCAATGGGTCTTTACATGAAAGTGTAAAGACGTCCTGCGATTTCGTCGCAAGACAAACAATGTCATGGGGTCAGAACCCGCAAGAACTTACAGCTGTCATATTGTCCAACGAAAAACATCCTACAGAGGCAATAATACTAAGAAAATGATAAGGCAAAATCAATGGGTCTTTACAAGAAAATGTACAGACGTCCTGCGATTTTGTCGCAATGATGAGGGGTGGCGCAATAAGACCTTTAACTAGGAAGGCAAAATAAGATCACACAAGCAAATGAGTAAGCAAATAAGCTTGCAAAAATGATTATATACAAACGAACAAGTTTTCGAATATATACGTGGAAATAAACAAGAAAAATTTGCTTGCAAAGGCTTGACAACAGCAGTTGCGAAACAGAGGCATATGATTACTTAAAGATTACTGATTAAATCTCTCATTTGAAAACAAATTACAGAGGCAAATATGGGAATGAATAGGGTATAGACGTGTTATTTATTTTCATATGATAGATTTACGCATTCATAATATTGATTAACTGTATTGCAAGAAAGAATTGTTCTTTCAATATCAACGGAAAAGGATAACAAAGTTGAACTTGTATTTGAAGATCCAAGAGATTTACAATAAGAAATTACAAAGATGGAAGATTAAAAAGATAAATGTACATACATTACAAGAAGAAAAAACAAGAAAATTGAGCCGTCTCTTAGTTTATTCTCCTTACTCATCAGACTCCTCACCAGACTCCTCTTCTTCGCTAGCATCACTATCAGAGACATCCAAGGAAGGCATATTTTCAGGAATCTCATCAAGATGACAAGGATATGAAGAAAGAGGAATACTGTGGTCATCGCAGACTGTCCTAATAGTTTGATTGCGAAAACGGACAGCATCATTCTTGAAGTTCGCCACAGTAGTTTGTAACTGCTTCTTCAGTTTGGAGTACTTGTCATTGCGAAGAGAGAAGTCCTTTGCAACTTGTGCTTTCTCAGATTCAAGTTCTTTAATTCTTGTTTGAAATATCTGCTCAGCTTCTGCGAACATATGACAATGAATTAGTAATTTAATAGCAATTTCACAAAAAAGAAGCGGTAAACTAAAGAAGAACAGTTAACAACCTTCTCTGTCAGAAATCATATCTTTAACCAAGGCAGAATGCTCAGCGTGAAGGCTAACATTAACACCTAAGTTATTTCTGGCATTATCTAAAACTTTCGCAGCCCAAGCAAATTCATCGTCACTATTTATGACAAGAAGAGAACGAATTTGATTTTGTCGTTCATTAAGTATGGCATTTTGGCAAAGAGATTCTTCCCGTTCAATTTGGATTTCAAGAAGGATTTTTTGGAATTTCGCTAATGCTTGGGCACCTTGATTAGCAAGGCGATCTTTGTCATCTATAAGGCTACTAATTTTCTTCCTTAAAATATTGGTTTTCTCGTGGGAACTAAGATATAGGCGTTTAAATCGGTTGGCTAAACCTAAACTAGATCTATGGTCAATTGTTAAAAGATGAAATTTGGTTTGAAGTTCGTTAAGTGGGAGAGATCTAATTCTGTTAGTTGGAAAGTTATTTAAAGACTCGTTGAGGTGAGCGAGAAGAACATCACTATCCATGGGCTCGGGAAATGAGTGAAGAAGAACGGCTTCATCAGAAAGGTTATAAACGTCTGCGAAAATAATAAGTCAGACAAAGAAAAATAAATGACAGAATAAGAATAAGAAAAAGAGAAGAATTTTATACCATAAAGCTGTTGATTAGCACTTTGAAGGCTAGATATCTTATTTTTCTGAGTAGAAGATTCAGCCTCTAGTTGTTGAGCCTTTTCGTGAAGAGCGGTTATTTCACTTTCAAAATCTTCATTTTTCTTGCGAAGAGTTGCAGTTTCAGCTTCTAATTCTTCGTTCTTCTTGCGAAGTTGAAGATTTTTCTTCAATTGAGTGTTGCATCTTTTCTCAAGATCTGAGGCAACAACAAAGGAAGCTCTCCCAGTCTACAAAGAAAGATAAGAAGAAATTATCAAGATATGATTTAAAATTAAAGTTATGAGGAAATAGAGAAATTCAGACGTACCAAGGCACCAAGTGCATTTAAAAAGCTGGGAGTCACAGATCTAGAAACCCCTTGAAAAGAATCGTTACCCTCTAGAAAGGTAGCATCACATATATTTGCGAGAGCTTCGCATGTACCAGAGAGGCGATCTTCTCCAATTCCTTGCATGGAGTCCTAAAAGATATTAGATATTTGCTCCATAGGGGGATTCGGTTGATTGTTCTCCTTTGAAAGAAGTATCCACATCGTTATCATCCTCGTCAGAATTCTCATTGGATAGAGGACTTGAACAGGGAGAAGAGTGAGTCTTCCGTTTTAGAAAGTGGAGTAGTGGATTTCCCCTTGCGAAGATGACTTTTTACCTTTTCCTTTGGCCCTCGCAGCTTCAGGAATTTCTCCTTCTTCGACAATTTCAACACCAATCTACAAACACGAATGAAGATAAGAAATAGAGGAAACAATATTTTTAAAAATAACAAAAGAAAATATTTCTTACTTCATCCGTGATTGATTGGAGTATAGCCAGAGTACTCGCCTTGGGATGTCTTTCATAACTTTTTCTCAGATTGGTAATCTGAAAATTTCGCAAGATTAATAGATACAAAAGGAAGGAAGTATCACAAGTCGAATGAAAATTAGGAAATATACCTCTTTTGCTCTCCCAGGCCAGTTAAATACCCAAGGCTGATAATTGGCGAGATTCGCAGGGAGAATATTTGAACCTGAAATGTAAGGTCCATTCAAAAGTAGTGGAAATACACACCACTTGTCGTTCTTGGAGTAGCGAAGAACATTGTTCTTGCCTGAGTGCCAGTCAATATCCTGCATAAGTAGCTTGTCGCTGGGAATATTATCTTTTCTTTTCAACCGTGCACCCCAGCGAGACCTATCGTTCTTCATATTTATTACTTCATAATTTTCAAAAAAGTTTTCTCTTTTGTATATTTCTCAAAACCCAACTATCTCAAGGTTTGCGAATTTAGGATTTCTGACTTTATCAGGATATAGAGATCCCTTACAAGCGCCACGATTGGCAAATTCCAGCATTAAATGGATGCAATCTCCACTTAATTGATAAATAGCTCGCGAGAACTTCTCATGAGTAAGAATCTCATAGAATAAGGGCAATTCGGGATTGTAAAGAGGAATGGGAAGGCCTCCGAGGAGCTGACCTAGCGAGATTATGATCTTTTGATTATCACAATGATGATTAGAAAATAATTTTGTAGAAAGAACAGATGATGCTTCTTGATTGGGAATGGTGGATAAGGTGAAACCTTTCTTTTGTAAATTCTCTTGAGTCTCACTCAAAAGGACTTCGTATCTACGACTAGGTGGAGCCTTTCTTAAAATATGGGAATGAATGTAGAGTTGAAGATCGGGAGAAAAGGAAAAGAGAGATTTACGGATGAGAGACGTAAATTGCGGAGGAAGAGAATGGAAGATAAATTGGAGAGAGAGAGAGAGTAAAAAAGAAGAAGAGGAGGGTGAAAAAACTATATATAAAGAGAGTTCTCGAGAAAATAAATGCATTTAATGCGAGATGAGACGTGAATGGTCCAAGAAAAACGGGTGAAAGAGACGTGTCAAGAAAAGAATGGAAGAAGAAACACGTGTAATAAATTCTGTGTAAAAGTACGAGGTCATATCAAACACAGATAAAGATGAACAATTGCGGCATTTCAAAAATTGCAGTTCTCATGACATTCTCTTCTTCGCAGAGAAGACATGAGAAGAGGCAAGATATAGGATCGAATATCGCGACATCAATACCTTGCGAGATCAATAAACAATAAACATTGCGAAGGTATCGTGAGAAGAGTAATATAAATGACGCAATGAATGACGCAGCTAAACACAAGAAAGATGTGAATACCTAGCGAGGTTTAGGAGTGTCGCGAGATCATATGCTTGTACACTTATGATATTTCGCAAGTCATTCCCAAAATAAGGACAACTTAGTTGTCATCCATTATGTAATACCCTATATAAAGAGATGAGCATGACTATTGAAGGAGAGAGTTCTTTTTCAAGTATTGGGCAAGTCATTAGGAGAGAGAAAGTTTTAGAGTGATTGTAATTCTATAACTCATTTCATTTCATATTGTAAACATTCAAGAATTCAATCAATAAAAGTTATAATTGTTCATCTTAAAATGGCCTAATTGTGTATATTCTAGTGAGGGGTGTAGTGTAGGATTTCTGCCAACTACAATGTCCTGATCATGGTGGCATTCCCAGGTTGCCATGTAAATGCCGCAAATATGTTGTAGAAAGTGGTAAGAAAGATGTCGTTCACTCGGACTTGTGTAGACTCGATTCTAGACTTAAAATAAAGAAAATACATACACAAAAAGTTGTCACAATGTCGAGAAATGCGAGACTCCGGGATTCCACCATAAACTCATTCATGCGATTCATATATTTATTCCAAACAATTATAGCTCAAATAATATATTGACTCTGTTTCTTTGCCAAGGTAGATTTTTTAAAAGCAACGACTATATATCTAAAGCATGGGATATCAAAAGACTTAACCTAAGTATAACCCATCAATTGAAATCCACAACCATTCAATAAAAACATAAAACAATTAACAATTCATGCAAAAAGTCATGAAAGAATTAAATATACTTACCACATGCATGAAATATGGCTTCCTTCGTCATCCAGTGTTGGGGTTTAGCTCCTCATGCTCAAAATGCACCCAAAGATAGAAACATGGCTCAAAAAGGTGTTTTGATTGAGAAATAATATTATGCGGCGAGTTTATATGAGATATATTTATTCTTAACTAATCATTCTGAGCCTTTTGTTAGAGAGAAAACCCTAATGATTAATTTGTTACGAACTGGTACAAAGCTACTATCGCATACACTATTTGTAAATGACAAGTTTCGGTTAGTCTGTTTCTTCGTGTGCTTGAGAACGACACTTATTCTATGGTGTAAATGCGCAACTCCTCCTCCTTTCTACTGCCGCTTTGCGATTCTTCTCTGACCTTGTTATTAGCTCGCATCTACCCCGAACTTCCGACCCCCTTGCTGCGACTTGTACCACCTTATTTATACACCACATACCCCTTGAAACTCTCGAATATTTTTTTCTTCTTCACGGCCAAGTCATGAGAATAATTATGTTTTCTTTCCTCCTTTTGCATTCCCGAGTTGTCAAATATTCTTTTAAACCATTTATAGCTCGATCGGATCAAATCTCGAGAATATCTTCTCTTTTTAGTCACGTAACTTCCATATATTTCGGATAAAACCCGAGATATTTTGTTTCCCTGTTTCGTGAGCTTGAGATAAAATCTCTCTTTTTAACGCATCCAAGTCCACCACTTCTCCTGTCTCGACACATGGGATCAATCCCAACCAATTCTATTCAAAAATCTACGAGAGAATAACGCCTAAACCATCAACCAACTATCCCAACAAAACCAACTCCCCTGTTTTTGTCTCAAATCAATAATCGGGCCTTGTTTAATCCATTCAAACACCCATACTAACTCTGACATGCCAAAAGATATCCAACCCAACCAATTTCGGCGATTGAATCTCTCCCAGAACATCCTAAAGTCGAACCCTAATTTGATACTGCCAAAAATCTCCCGCCAATTTCAAATTCAAATGGTAAGGGATGACCTCCTTATCAACTTCCGGTGTGCCAATAGTAGTTGCCCTGTGGGGTTACCCCTTATCATCTGGGTTCCCCATATCCATTTTAGGGGTGTCTTTAGTAGTTTTCTCCCAAGAGCGCAAAATCCACTTTTCGAGCCAATTTCGCCGCAAAATCTTATTTCTCCAAAAACATCTACAAAAACATAAAATGCCAAAATAAATACAAAAATGGGTACTAACAATATAGAAAATCGAGATCATAATAGACACATAAATGCGTCTATCATCTGCGGATCATTTCTGAGAATTTTGGTATTTTCTGATGGTCCATCGAGCATTATTTGGTCTTTTTAGGAAGAATTTGAGTTTGATTGAAACTCTTAATTTTTCTTGAAAGACCAGTATTTGGAAATATTAACATAATTAGGCCGACCGAGCGAAGCGAGGGAGGACTCTATATATGGTGACTTTGTGTCAATGTGAAGCGTGACATTTTTTTCAATTACACAAAAAAGATTGAATTTTTGTCCGGACACAGGAAAAGACTAAGATATCCCTCTAAATCAAATTTTACCTTTTTTCCTTTAGACATTTTCGTAAATAAACCAAAGAGGAAGGGAATAAGATATTAGACATTTTCGTAAATAAACCAAAAAAAAGGGCACAATAGTAAATGCATTTTTATATATTTAAAAACCTCAGATATTTCAAACTACAAGTCGTATTTTTATAAATTTTATATATTTGAAAGCCCTTTAAATTAGCTACTTAATGAGCACAAACAATGATATCAAATTTTTGTTTTTCAATTTTTATTATTCTCCAAATTTTGTATCTTTTCTCCTTAAAAATTAGGCATAGCTTAAAATTAGACATATCTTAAAAAAAATTGAAAAAAACTACAAGAAAAAATAAAATGATTGACTAAGTATAAAAAACAACTAATTTTAAAATGAAAAGCACAACATATGGTGTTGAATCACCACCAAATTATTTGCAAAGTAAAAATATACCATGGCTTACACATGCGGAAAAATGATACTTTGCGCCGTGTTTGGAAAAATTATACCTTCGTGCCGTCTCAGGAAAAATAATATTTTCACCCTACGGCGGAACTAAATTGTGAGCACAAAATTTAGTTTTACGTCAATTTTTTCGGTCGGCCATCCCACCGTGGTAGCGGTCATCTAGTATTTTTTTATGGTAGAAAGTCATCATGGTCGCAGGATCACTTGCTTTGTAAACCATATATATGATCGATGGAGCAAGATTTGAAAAGATATGGAAATAAGAAGTTTTGATCAAAAGAGGAAGTCATTGAAAGAGGAAACCAAAATAATAATAAAATGAAAAGGACAAAAGAGTTGTGGAGCGGCCAAAACCGGCACACGGCCATCCGGTTGTGTGGGCACCATCCCACGGTTCTCTTATTTTATTATTTTTCTCTCTTCCTTTTCCTTATTTGATCGAACTTCCATAAACTAGTTCTTCCATGTTTTTGGATGCTCCTTTGAGCATCATTACTAAATATAGTTGTGCATTTTACTCGGGGTTTACTCAGGGGTGTCCTTTATGCCCGAAGCTGAATAATTCATTACTAATTCATGGGATTTATCCGGAAAAGCCATGGATTGAATTACATGAATATTGAGGTGAATTAGTGTATCTCTTTTAGGAATCGTCCAGAAGAATTTGGCGCTAGAAGAAATTAGTTAAATGCTTTACACTAACAGACAACCTATCTAACAACATTTGGTATATTCAGGTAGTTGAGATATGAGACAGCTAGCGTTATATTCTTTCTGAATAATTTCTAGGGATTCATCCGGATGAATTAGCACTAGATTAACACCTTGTACTAGCAAACAACCTGTCTAAAAGCGCTTTAATTAATCACCTTGTGCTAGCAGACAACATATCTAAAAGTGATTAATTGATTCATACATAAGATGGCAGCATCATGTTTGTTCTGAGTATTATTCTGGGGAATATAGTTATAGTTATAGCACCAAACATCTTTTAAATATATTTCGAACATTGAAAGGAATACTGAGTTGCTCAGCATGAGATACATGGAATGTAGAGAGCTTTTGAGAAAGAGGCTCTGATATTGACGTCTTGTATCATTGGTTTGACGAGGTCATATAACTGCAATTCAGTTCTCTTGCGGAAGGTGAAGACATAAAATTTGTTATGTTCCGAGATGGTTAGAGATACATAATTCTCGATGTAATTTCTGAATCTAACTTCACAAAAATCCACCATCAACACCCTCAAACTAGGAAGGAAAAAAATCTAGGACAAAAATAAAAAGTATAAACAACATTTCACAAAGACTCTTAAAAGAAGAATGATCTTTTTCTTTTTGTGGTATTATATGAGATCAATTCTATTCTCATACGGTCAATGATGACATTCGTATATATTTTTTGGATTTTCTTAATTATTTTGCTAGATAGGGATACTGTTTTTGCAATGTTTACTTGAGTGTTAATTTGTTCAGAAAAAAGCTGGACGAAAATGGTTAGCATTGTCCATTACTTGCCTCACAAGAGCCCTCCGGTTATTAAATTTAACTATACTGCTACCATGCTTGTAAAACAATAATTAGGTGGTTTAGTTAAATACATGTGCAAGAAGACAAGTTGACTGGTATACGACGTTATTTCTTTATTAGTTTGGTAATGATATCACATGCACATAACATATGGCTATAGTTTGGTAATGATATCTTATCTTGTTTGCTCTTGATTTTTTCTTTTTTTGTTTTTCTTCCTTTTTCGGGCAGCACTATACATTTTAATCCACCGCATAAAAACATACTAAACCAACGTGAGGAATTAACAAAATGAGTTCAGTTCACTGTTCACTAGTATTAAAATGCCATTTTAAAAACCGTGCTTTAGTGGTCATTTTATGGGGCCCAAATAAAAGCCAGTAGAAAGCAAAATGAAATACTCCTCCATTTCTTCTTTTAAAAAGGTGGTTTACATAAATAAACGTTACGAAAAAATATTTCACCAGGTTTCACAATGGTGGGAAAGTCAGATATTACTTTAGTTTTTGCGAAAGAAAACACCTCTTAACTTTTTGATGTCGTAAAAGTGTACGTCATGTAGACCATTTCACTTTACTTCTTTGCCGACAAGATCATGGGGACCATTTAATTCACTTCTTTTATTGACAAGTGTCATGATGACCACTTTCAATGATTAGTTTTCTTAATTTCCTTAATTTTCTCAAAAAACCAAACCAGCCTATTAAAAAGTAACGGAGGGAGTATAATAAGGGGAAAATTTCTACAACTAGCTAGCAAATCTGGTTGATCGGTGCTGCTTGAGCAACACTATAAGTAGACATATCAGAGGTGGTCAGTAACGTAAGAGAAACCCCTAGCTAATTCATATACAACTAGCTAGATTATAAGCAAAGCACATTTGGTCAGCCAAGTATTTGAAGACTAATGGCTGACAACAGTGGAGTTCATTTTCTTCCTCCACTGAGTCCATTAGGTTCTCACATCAATACTGAAAAACTTCAGTTCTATATTGTGGGTGTGCTTGAATTAGAAAACTCATTTTCAGAATCTCAAACTCTCGATTTCCTCAGAGATGACTTCATACCAATTAACACTAGATTTTCTTCTATGATTCTCACTGATGAAAAAGGTGTTCAAAGATGGAAAAGATTGATACCATTCCTGAAAATCATCTCATCATTCCAACCTTTTCACCATCATCGGAAGATCAACAACTATATGATGAACAAGTCCACAATTATCTTGCGAAAATTAATTTGAAGCCATTTCCTGAACACCTTTCTCCATGGGATGTTCATCTTATTACTTATCCCACTACAAATGCTAAAACAACCTTAGTTTTCAACCTACACCATGCACTTGGTGATGGTTATTCAATTATGGGTGCACTGTTTTCTATCTTTAAAAGTTCAGCAAATCCTAATTATCCTCTTAGATTCCCGACTGCTTCTTCAAGAATGAACGAAGTTAAGACAAACTATTCTAAGATTTCTGGTTTGGTTACAAAAGCCAAAAATACTCTTACAGATTTTACCAAGAATGTTTTAGGTGCTTATATATGGAAAGACAGTGAGACAGTTATCAGATCGACCACCCCAAGAGTTGAATATGAACCTATTTCAATCACCTCAGTCACAACTTCCAGGGATTATATAAGAGATATTAGGTCCAAAGTTGGAGGGTACGTATAAATTCGTTTATTGATGATTCATTAATTATTTATTGTTATCTTTTTTGGTTTTACATGATATATGCTGATAATTTGAAGATGTGGTTAACAGACAGTGAATGATATCACAACTGGTTGGATATCATATGGGCTTCATTTATACATGAAGAAGTTGGGAGAATCTGGTGATGGAAGTTCAAGATGTACTGCTTTTAGTTGTCATGAATATGAGAATGTATAGGGGTTTTAAAGTATCGAAGAGATGTTAAAGGCAAATATTTGGGGAAACCACTTTGGACTCTTGAGTGTATCACTTCCATCTTTTGTTAGTGATGATATGGAAAGTGTAGATCCTCTGGATTACATAGTTCAAGCGAAAGAAGAGATGCTGAGAAAGGCCAATTCTTTTGGTGCTTTTTCACTAGTAAACTACTCCATTATATGGGAAAGGTTACTGGCCCTGAGGTGAGAAACCCATCCCAAAATTTTGTATTTGAGATACTTTTATGTAGCATATACTGGATGAAAATTTACCAATAAAAAAATTGAGTCCCCCTCAGACCTGCCTTTCTGTCAAAGGTTACTGAACCTCTGGTAAGGAGACACAAATCAAGTCATAATTTTTGGCCTCAAACTCGATGTTTCCCAAGCTTACTTCATGGATTGTATGCAGGGACCAGCCAATTTCATTTATTCAAATGTGAGGAACAAGAGTATTATGATCTCAAATATGTGCGGTCCAGTAGAGAAAGCAGCTGTAGCAGGCAATCCACTCAAGGGTTTCTATTTCATTATACCAGGGATGCCTCAGGTATTTAAGAATTTGGAAATCTAATGATTTAAGCTTTTTTTCACGGGGCTTTAAAAATAGATACTTGTTTACTTTATACCGCTCCAAATAGATTGATCGTACTCATTAGCCATCACGGGCAGGATTTTATTATTATGTGTAGAAAATATTAATTTGTCTTAACAAGTTTGTAGCTATAATTTGACAAAACTTCATTTGTTGGCGCAGAGTCTTACATTTACTATTGTAAGTTACATGGGAAAGCTCAGACTGGTGACAACTTCAGAGAAAGGATTCATCGATGCTAAATTAATGAACTCTTGCCTGAAAGAAGCATTTCAAAATGTACTCTGCCGCATGTGGCGAAATTCCAGTGATGGAGTAAATCTAAATTCCCGAGCCTCAATATTTGTTGCTGTCAAATATGCCAATAAATTATATGTACCAAAAAGTCGGTGTGGATGAATGTTGTATTTCTTTTGATGCATTGTGTAAGCTTTACATCTTTCCAATGAAATCTAAATTATCAATACATCTTTGCTATCTATGTAAAGCTTACCTCCTGGTCTTCTACACAGGATTGTAGCAAAACCTTCTAGTGCTTTAGAAAAACTCCTGCTCAAAAATATTAATATGGCAGGCAGCACAAGTATATTAATAGATACAAGAGTGAGAATAACTTGCAGCAAAATCAAGTCATCCTAAGTTGATAATATTATGAATCCTCGACTACTACATATACTGAAAGAACTTATAAACAGCAATATAAACACTAAACAGAAACAGTTGGCTCCTCTAAAACCATGAAGCTTAGACACAAGTTTCTTCTACATGAACATAACATGATTGAAGGCAAGAAAATTAGTCAACCTCGAAGGAGGACAGACTGTAAGATATACAGTGTGCTTAGATTAAGATGGAACATGCCAGTAAAAATAATATGGTAAGCTCTTTAGGTGTTCCCTCTGGTATTTGCGGGAGATGTTTATAATCTTTACTTGTAAATATTTGATCACCTCATGTAACCAGCCTAATTACTCAACTGGACCAAGTTAACTGAGCATCAGTTTAATGATAGTTTCATGGTAGTTAAATATTCACTCAATACAGCCGAGCTTTCCCAGGGTTAAGCAATGATTCCGACATCATCCACCCTGCATGAAACAGAATGGTCATAGTGAGCACCATTTTCAGATACACATATAAATATCAGGGGTTTACATAAACACATTTACGACCATCTTTTATTATTTGCTATTATGAACGGATTTGCTTTTCGTGAAATTCTCGAATAACAAGTAGTTGAGCAAATTATAACAAGTAGTTGAGCAAATCAATAGCTGCATGAAAATAACATTTTAAGAAAAATATATAGAAATGTGAGTGGATCCTCCTCTTTACTGTTTTAATAGGTATCTAGGTAGCCTAGTTAGATACATTTAAAGCAATTATCTTCTCTGCAGACATCGCATTACTAAGCCAATTGAAGACTCAGAATTTTGTACTATGTGACATATACAACAAAAAAAGATAACAGAACTGTGAAAAAAATAACAAAAAAACCGCCCCTCACAGACACGTGCGACCCAAAGCCCCCTATCAGTCCACTGAATCATGGCCACTTAGTACACAGCCCAGGAGGGACGGTTTTTTGGTGTTTTTCGCGGTTGCGTATGGGAACCACTGTTTATACAATCACTCATCTAGGTGAGCTGCTGGAGGAGCCTACCACTTTTCCATATCAAACATTGGTATGAAGCAGCCCAGACATTTTGACCATCAGAAACTCAATGCTGATGGGAATACAGTTTCCTTGGATTGAATATAAAGGTTCTTAATATGTTATCTGTGTCACTAGGAGAGGTAAAATTCACGGACCCATAACTCATAGACTATTCCCACATAATTGTACTAACCTAAATTTAGGTGTGTTCACTTTACAAAACTTCACAGAAAAAGCAAACTCTCTCTTTCTCCTCTTGGTGTTAACCATCTTTTCACTTATATTCAACACACTGCTTAAAGGCTCTTTCCGGAGTTCTGGTCAAGCTCTCTAGCAACAAAATGTCTCGACTCTATGTACTCAACTTAGTAATCTACAAGGTGAAACATAGTATGCATGTTGTAGATATGTGAGTATGAAATTGCAACATCTAAGGAAATCCTATATTCTAGCGATTTACTTCATCCTTCCATGCATGATTTCATATACTTGTATACACTATATAGAAGAAATGCTGCTGTCTTCTTACCTGTTCAGCAGCTTTTTCTCTTAAAATAATCCATATGATGCTGAGACAACCTTGCAAGACTCAGCAATTTGGTCTAGGTCAAAAAGTTGTGGGTAGAGGATGTTGTGTAGAGAAGTGCCCAAGAAAGTTTGTACTTTCAGATGCAGCATGCTTCGCAGAAGACTGCTCGCTTGATGAATGGATAAAATGCAGAAGAACGTGAGCCTGTAACACCACATAAAGTTATATTTAAAATTTTCTAAGGATAAAAAATACCATGACAACTTTAAAAACTGCCCAGACACATACATGGAAAGCTGCTTTCAGAACATCATCTGACTCTGCCTGATCTTTAAGCAACGCACAAACATTACCCTTTGAAGGATTGTATGTGACTATGTACCTCTCTTTCTGTCATAACAGTAAATACAAAAAATAAATACTGTTTGATTCCAAACAAGATATGAGGAAGGGCTATATGAAATAAACAAAGAAAGAAAAGAGGGCTTCATAAATGGTACCTCAAATAGAGGCACTAGTGCAAGGTATGAGGCTGGCTCTTGGAAAGCATCCTTAAACCTCGATCCTGCCATAACATTAGTAATAAACTCCTACCATCAATTAAAATTCTCAAATGAACATCTAGACCTACTTGAATTCAACAGATTCAAATCTAGTTTAAATGCATACCTAGAAGAATTGGCTTATCTTTTATCCATGGCAAGGTAAACACGTTTTCCTTCAGATTTCCTTCCTGCAATGATGGTACATGTCCTACAAACAGATAATTAGAAGAAAAACAAAAGATTTCATCAGATACTAGGGAAAAATATTTGCCTATATATAAACACACTTCAGAGTGGAAAAACAAGTAACCTGTTTTAAGGAAGGACTCCACAGCCACAGAAAAATCTTGTTCGATTCAGAGTACGCAACACAACAGACTTTACCTGGCCAAGATTATGTATCAATAGCAATGAGCATCCTTGAATTTTAAGAGGAAAGGAGAAGATTATAAATAACATAAGCCCATACCTCTTGATATGAACTAAGAACATATCCACATGAGAGAAGGAAATGTAGCCACCAAAGATGGATTTCTTTTTATATGATGATACTCAGCCCTGTTCCCAACTTCAGAAAACAAAGTTCAAAACAGGATTAGTTATAATTCAAAATATTTTTCATAGAATATTAGAGCAAGTACGCATTGTTATTAAGAGGACGAAAAAACCCTGTCTGGTCAGAAAACCTAGATAAGGATATTTCAGCAGAATCACAGGGAAAGTATGACATGCAACAATACTAAGGAATATCGCGGTATATGATTTCGAGAAATTTAGCCAAGGATGGAGAGAGAGCATTCACAAGGAGATCTAATTGAATAAATTAAGAGTATGGCCAGGGTGTGCAGCATTAATAAATCAGGGTGTTTCAAGCGGCCCAGCACCGGAAAATAGAATAATCAGAATATAGCATTACCAGGTCTGCAATATTTCCAACACATTCTCCTTTGGATTACATCCCCAATGTTCTCCCCTTTAGCAAAAAGCTTTATAGATTGGAGTCGAGTTGATGTTGGTTCACGGCAGCAACGTTCTATTAAAAATTCAGGGGAAGGATTAGAATGATAAATTAATTTTATTAAAAGCAAACATCGAAAGTGAAGGAAACCAAAGGTAAAATCATACAAAAGTTCAGTCTAGTTCAACCTTAGCAACATTAGCAGCACAAGCCAGTGGAAGGAAAAGATGTGGCACAGCTGCAGTTGCTAACTCTATCCCAGCCCCCTAACTCCATTAAGAGATCCCCAGCAAAACGAAGCTGCCAAAAACATGTCCCTGAATCCACTTAAGACAAATATGTATAATTCGCTTTACATTCCGTGCCTTTCATAAGGAAAAGCGTGACCTAAAATATATGAACATAAGTTCAAGGAGCAGTGACCATCGAGGGCCGGATGAGGTGAAATTTTACCTGTTTGAGATCATTGTCAAATTTCTTCCCTTGCCTTGCAAAAAGCATTTTCCCAACACGGCCTGCTCCATCCTACAAATCCACCAGTAAAACTATTAAAAAGGATTAGATGATAGTCTCGTGTTGACATTATTTAGCAAAGGGGAAGAACTTTGATTCAATTTAAGTTTAAGAAAGTGAAGGAAAGTGATTTTATACTCCTTGTTGGAAGTGACATCTGAAGGAACGCAATCAATGTTATATCTTTCACTGGCTAAAGCTTGGCACAATCTTACCATGACCAGAATTTTAAAAACCCCGTCCACATAGGTGACAGAACACAACTTGTTGATTCATACAATCCACTTCCTCCTTTGCATTCACAAACATCCAGTCCCACACCATTAGGGGATAGAGGTTTTCCAATCTCTGAACACCTAATCCATAGAAAGTAACTCTTGATTCAGACTGTGCCTCGATTGGTACCACTCTCTAGCCTCCTGCAACCTTTTTTTTTCTTTTTCTTTAATTTACCTTCCCCTCACTAAGACATGTGAGTCTCCATTCTCACTACATGTAAACTTATATTCTAAATTTCCTCTATTCACCTCATTAGAAGACAAGTAACAAGTATCAGTTGCAAATCTTGACGGATACATATTTCAGTTCCTCGGATTGGAAGAGGAGATGAGGATGAACTCTAGCTATCTAACATTTTAGCACACTTTTGACAAATATATTCTAAATTTCCTTTCTTCACCTCATTGAAGACAAGTAACAAAGTATCAGTTACAAAAATTAATGGATACATATTTCAGTTCCTCTGGATTGGAAGGAGATGAGGGATGAAGTCTAGCTATCTAGCATTTTTAGTGCACTTTTGAAAAGTATATTCTAAATTTCCTTTCTTCACCTCATTGAAAGACAGTAACAAAGCATCAGTTACAGAACTTGGACAGATACATATTTCAGTTCCTCTGGATTGGAAAAGAGATGAGGATGAACTCTAGCTATCTAGCATTTTCAGCACACTTTTATGTTAACTTGAGAATCTGAAGAAACTAAAATTTCATAACAAGGAAAACAATGGACCTAAAAACGAAGCATAACAAACTCCTAACTGATTTTACGTCTTATGAGTAGTTGTTTACCTTGAGAATCCAGTTAATAGCAACAGCACCTGAAGCTGCGGTATTTCTAGAAACTCCCACAGAACTCAACAATGATTGAAAGTCGTAGAAACACCCATTGGTCCACCACCAAAGAAATGGCTAGAGATCAATGAACAAATTCACAATTAGATATTATAACAAAACCTGAAGTTAAATGCTACAATAGCAAAATTAACAGATAATCATAATAATCAAAAGCTCATAATTCTAGATAATTGACTTTTTTATCTACAAAATGAATCATCGTAAAGTAGTACTCGTACAGAAGACATTATGAATACCTTTAAAGCTCTCCATGTCATATATGGTACATAAGATGGCGAACACTGTCAGGAAATCCTTCAGGCACCACATAAGATCTTACTAAACGACATCATTTTGAATCAAAAAATTGATTTAGCAGTCCATAAACATATTATCTTTTTTCCTACTTAAACTTAAAGAAACCCACAAAATATTATTCTCTTGTGAATTCGTTAGGGAAGATGAAAACAGCAACATCTGCAAGGGCACTACTGATTCTCCTCCATATCATGCAACAGATATCCTTTCAGAAAGCCTTCTTGAATTACATTAGAATTAATAACTATACCCTAAACCCAATTAATTCTACCATTTTGCGACAATTTCAATCATCAATTCACCCAACGGTTAACTCAACAAGTTTCCAATTTTCAATTCCTAACATGCATACTCTAAGACAAACTAACTCTGAAAGCAACAAACAAATAATTAATTAACTGGAGATATTTATATTTTTACAATTATACCCCTTACAGCAATAATTAAGAAAAATTCTGAGATTTATCTCTTAAACTATACCACGGTTTTTTTATAAACTTTATAGGATAATATATAAATACTTTCTTATGTAAAAATTGGCTTGGTTAGTGTTTAAATCTAATGAAGCTTTCTGTAAATAAGTTTCTATAAATCAATGGAACACAACAGGAACACAACAGAACAACACAATCTATGACCTAATTTTTGTTTTATATTAGACCTTACCTTTTGCAAATTTCAAACAATCAGACGCCAATTAAGTGAAATTCAATTACAAAATTTAAAATCAAAATCAAAAAATAGAAAAAGTAAGAATTTACTCACAACAAAAGGATCTTGAGAGTAGTTTCCAAACTAAACGAACGCAATGAAACTTTCTTAAACCTTCCAGAAGAGCCATCAGTTTCTGCAACATATTTCCATCGCCTACCATTTATTTGTTCCCCGACAAATAACTCTTAAACTGGAATTAACAAATTCATCTTCAACAACAACATAATTACTACTACTCTCTTTCTCTGAAACAACCAATTTCTGAGGTGAAGGTGAAGAAGCAAGATTAGCACTTTATACGAAGTGTTTCACGAACAAGTAATCTACTTTCTTGTGAATTCGTTAGGGTTTGCGTAGCAGTACTAGTCGCTGCTGATGCAGAAGATCGAGGAATTGGTGCCATTCGATTGATTGAGAAGGAGAAAAATCAAAATGTTTCTTCTATAGATGCTGGATCAGAAATATGCACAATATATGTAGAGATAAAAGTGGAAGAAATTTGACATTTGACATTGGAATCATCGAATACGTAGCATTTTCTAGGGTTTAGCAGGTGGCTGTTGAGGAGGTAATGGTGGACGGAGATTTATATGTTTAGAAGTGAAAAGGGAGTGCAATTCGTGCACACTCCTTAACGAATTATGTTAATATTTTAATCTCTACTCTTGATTTAATTGGGCAGTAAACCGGGTAGAAGGGGAGGAGTGCTTTTTATGGTCACTATAT
>JAJJWW010005286.1:0-43101 GCA_023531295.1 Papaver armeniacum
AAGGTAACTTGTTCGGACACGAAGAAGTATTTCTTGTAAAACGCAGTGACCATGCTACTCCAGTTGGGAATGCTGCTCGGTGGGATGCTAGGGATTCCAGGAAACGAGAAACATGCTCACGTGCATTTTCGGTACCATCGTACAGGGTAAATTGAGGTGAAGAGTACCCCACCCAGGAGAGGGATTCTCGTATTTCGGATGGGTAAGGGGTTGGTGATGATGCACGTCAACTCATCATTCTTGATTCGGTTGCGAGAGGAGTTGTTCCAAATCTTCTCTCGTGACAAAGTTGGGTGGCTGATTTCTTTCCAATGGGATTAGTGCGAGTTTCCTCATCCATGGAGCGTGCTCATGGGAATGCTTTGGCGTCGGGGTTGTTGGAGACGTTCCTAAATGGCTCTGGAGGGCGCGACTCACGTGGTAGTCGTTCTGTCAGGGTCTTGAAAAATATGAGTACCTCCTTCTGTGTTGAAACCATATCTGTCTGGGCTCTGGCGAGCATCTCTTGTCGTTCCATCGGATAAGCGATGGTGACGTAAGGCGACTTCCTCTTGTCCCTCCAGGTTTCTCGTCCGTTGGCGGGGTAGTTGGGATCTTGGTCGTGGACGGAGGCGCCATACTAGACGAAGCATTTGGGGTCGTGGCGGCGGCTCTACTTTGGTGACTGGTGGCGCGACCCGAAAAAAGATATTTTCGTTGCCGTGATTAGAGGGTTGTGCGAGAGGCAGCCAGAGGAGCGGCAGCTGACGCCCAGTGATTGGCGGTGTTACGCTTGAGGAGTGCATTCGATGTTCTTGTTGTCGACCCGGTGACGTAACAGCGTTAGTGGGAGAGATGCTAACATCGGGGGTGCGTTCTGTGCTGGTGTTCTCGGCAGCCGCTCCGGACCTTATGAAAATTCGGCAAGTTATTCATCTTTGAGGCCATCTTAGGCTCTTTCAAAATACCAATGGTCGGCGTGTTGTTCAACTATCGACCTTAGGCCAAAATACGAAAATCATAATTTTCGATTTCTAACGTTTATGGGTAAAAATCGTTTGCGATTTCGGTAAATTCGGTAGGTGAGTGAAAGCGGTTCAAACCCTAAACAAATGTCTTTGCCACGTGAGCAATTTATAGATTCGAGAGATCCAATCTTTGTACAAGTCCGGCCCCTAAACCAAGAAATGGCCGTTCCAGACTTGCTTCGGTCACAAAGTGGGAGAAGGGTTGATTTGGGAGGAAGCCAAGAAAGGTGTTGAGACCGAGAATAATTCTGGGAGAGTAGTATCTCGACTTGTATCAGAAAGTGAAAGCTTGGGAAGCTTGCAAGAGATGAAAGCTTTTGGAAGAGCTTGCAAAGTTGCCTTTCTAAGAGTGTAGTATATTTCTCCTGACCGAGACTTGTTGTCTGGTGGAAATAGGTAAGACCTATTTATACAAGTCGAGATTGAAACGTACCCTGGTCTCATGAAGGAAGAGAGTAAAGGGTGAAATAATGGGAGGAGGTGGTAACCGCATGGTGTTAATGGGTGAAAACGTTTTCACCATTATTTCCTCATTTATTTGACCAACTTTATTCCTTTTCACTTTCTTAATGTGAGCGTAGTGTACGGCTATGCAAGCTGTGACCGCCAAACCAAAACCCTGGAAAGCATCCCCGGTTGTGTTGATATCTCGTTGGTTGCACCTTAAGTGCAAGTGGCGGTTGCCCAGTGGCGCGTGTGGCATGTGCGGAATGCCCTTGTTGCGGGTTGTACTTCGAGCGCAAGTGGCAATGCCCAGAGCTGCTAGTGGCGTGCGTGGCATGTGCCAATGGCATGTGTGGAATGCCTTGGTGGTAGGTTGTATGTTGAGTGTAAGTGGCAATGCCAGAGCTGCTAGTGGCGTGTGTGGCATGTGCCAATGGCATGTCTGCTGAGAATGTCTTTGGTGGTAGGTTGCACGGTTTGCAAGTTAGGCTACCAGCGTGTGTGTTTGGCATGTGCCAAAGGCATGTCGCGGAATGCCTTGGTGGTAGGTTGCACGGTTTGCAAGTTAGGCTACCAGCGTGTGTGTTTGGCATGTGCCAATGGCATGCGTGGCCATTAGGGCCGTGGCCTTGGTAGGAAAAGCTACCAGCGAGCATGTTGGCATGTGCCAATGGCATAGCGTCTTGGAAATATGGCTTGTGGTACACGTTGGCATGTGCCAATGGCACGTACGGCCATGTTGACCTAGTTGCACGTTTTGCAAGCCTAGGGCGCTATATTTGGCATGTGTCAATGGCATAGCGGCATGGAAATATGGCTTGTGGTGCGTGTTGGCATGTGCCAATGGCACGTACGACCATGTTGACCTAGTTGCACGTTTTGCAAGCCTAGGGCGCTATATTTGGCATGTGCCAATGGCATAGCGGCTTGGAAATATGGCTTGTGGTACGCGTTGGCATGTGCCAATGGCACGCACGGCCATGTTGACCTAGTTGCACATTTGCAAGCCTAGAGCTACATTTGGCATGCGCCAATGGCATAGCGGCTTGGAAATATGGCTTGTGGTACGCGTTGGCATGTGCCAATGGCACGTGCGGCCATGTTGACCTAGTTGCACGTTTTTGCAAGCCTAGGGCGCTATATTTATCTAGCCAATGGCGTAGCGGCTTGGAAATATGGCTTGTGGACGCGTTGGCATGTGCCAATGGCACGTGCGGCCATGTTGACCTAGTTGCACGTTTTTGCAAGCCTGGCGCTATCTTTGGAATGTGCCAATGGCATAGCGGCTTAGTTTGGCATGGTTGCATTGTTGCCATGGCGCGAGTAATGCGGCTTGGTTTGGCATGGTTGCCGTGGTGCGCGAGTGTGCGGCTTGGTCTGCCATGGTTGCGAAGTGGTGCGTGATGTCGCGGCTTGGTTTAACATTGTTGCCGTGGTGCGCTGATGTGTGCGGCTTGGTTTGGCATGGTTGCCGTGGTGCGTGATGTGCGGCTTGGTTTGGCATGGTTCTTGCCGTGTCGCAGTGTGCGGCTTGGTTTGGCATGGTTGCAGTGGTGCGCGATCTGCGGTTTGGTTTGGCATGGTTGCCGTGGTGCGCAATGTGCGGCGGTTTGGCATTGTTGCCATGGTGCGCAGTGTGCGGCTTGGTTTGGCATTGTTGCCATGGTGCGCGATGTGCGACTTGGTTTGGCATTGTTGCCATGGTGCGCGCAGTGTGCGGCTTGGTTTTGGAATTAGGGTTACGTGTGAAAACCTAATCTGGTATTTTGAAAAAATACCCCCTATTAATTATTTACACCGAGTTAAATGCTCTTAGTTAATGTGTTGCGGAGTAACACTAGGTCATGGGGTTTTACGATTTTACCCCTTGTTTAAAAACCACCATCAACACTAACCTAATCTAACAATCATATAAAATAAAACAATAATGGGTTTGAGTTTATAAATCACTTACAATCTTCTTTTCGCCTTTAGAGGTTTCTTTTGACATCTTCAAGGATTGCATTCTTGGGTTTACTCGTTCAACCTTTTCCTTACCTTTTCCCTACGATTTGGATCTTTTTATTTTAGCGGTTGTATCTCTCTTCTTTTGGATCGTTTAGAATCAACCATTTTTGTAGAAAATCAAAATTGAAAATTTTGGTTGATTTTAGGTTTTGGAATGAAAGAGAAAGGAGAGGGATTAGAGAAAAGGATTAGAGGAAGATTAACCAATTTTAGTTTTTAAGTTTAGGGTTTAGTTTTAGGTTAATTAGTGTAGGGGGGTATTAAAATAAGCTGTTGATGGGTGAAAACTACTCTATGAGAATTTGGTAATTTGGGGTGTGGATGAGGAATGAATCTAAACCTTCAACAAATGCCTTTGCGCGGTGAGTGCTTGTAGATTCGAGAGATCAATGCATTGCAAGTCCGGCCTAAACAGGGAAATGGCCGTTCCGGACTTGTTTCGGTCCAAAGTGAAGGAGATGGGGTTGATCTTAGGGAGGAAGCGAAGAAGGTGTTGAGATTGTGAAGGTGTTGGCTTGCTTATGACACCCTGAGAAAGATGAGAAAGCTTATGGTTAATGTAAGGAGGCTCGGGATGTTGATTTTGTCTAAATGAACTTGTGTTGTTCTCGTTATTCCTTGTTTTCTTTCTTGTTGTTTGAAATAGGGGCGGAGAACCTATTTATACAAGTCATTGAGCCTCATTCACGTTTCTCGTGGGAAGTGGAGGTAGTGAAATGATGGAGTAGTGGAGTTGTGTGTCGGTGATACACGACTAGTCTTACCCCACTTCTCTGTTCATCTTTAACCGCCCATGACTTCCTAACACATTCTTGTGATGGCGCGTTACCTGTTGCGCACCTTTGTAAACCGCCAGACAATACCCCAGTATGTATCCCCGAGTTTGTGACATGATTGATGTCTGGAATGTGGATCGTGGGTCCACGAAAGGTAGCATGTAATCTTTGGATTGAATAGCTGCGTTATTGAGAAGTCGATACTTGTGAAGTATCGTGTGTATTTTATGCGAGGTACTGCATTGTGGTGTGGTAAGGTGATGGGTAATGACGCCTAGCACGGACCAATTGACTCCGACCGGGGTTGTATAACCAAGCTGGTGAAGTTGGACGGATGAGATGAGCTTTGAGAACTCATACGCGGCAGATTAATGAATATTAGGGTTTTAAAAGAGGGTGCGCAAGCATCACTCTTCAACTTGGTCGAAACCAAGCATGGGAAGTTTTGAAGAGGACCGACCGGGCATGTGTGTAGACAACACGCCGGTGTGCACGTCCATACTTCACTTTCCCAAGAAGGCGCGATCTAAGCCACTCAATTTGGCCAGGTAAAGTTGAGTGGTTGAGATCGGTTTGCGATAGAGTTTGATGCGCAAGAGTCGCACCATATGATAGGTGTAGAATACAAGTATTTACTATATAGTAGTTTATGCTTTCTTTGCTATTTTCTTGTAAATTATGTATTTTGCGCTTGTTTTGAGTTTTGTAGCTACTATGGAGTCGCACGGAGGAAAGAAGAAGAAATCACCATATTTTAGCAAAAGGGTAAAATTGTCATTTAACCGAAGAGAATACTATATGGAGCCCAGCCAAGGTTAAGGGAGGTCAAAGAGGTGTCCCTTATCCAAAAGAAGGGAGTGAGAATAGCATAACTGGGGTGTACTTATGATGGGTGTCGAATCCACCGCTAAACCCGTATACCGTGCAGGATCCATGCCCGAATAACTTGACTCAAAATCGAAGATATTTTCTCCTCATTTACCTTCTTTCCTTTGAATTCATTAAGCTATGCATCTTTAAATTGAGAGAAAGATCGAGAGAAGCTTAACCGAGAGGAGAAAAGAGGATGACTAGCTTTATAATTCGAAGAAGAAGAACAAGATGTTATTGTTGATTGAGTTCTGTTGTGATGCTAAGAGGATGAATTGGGGGTTTGAGTTGAAATTAAGGTTGAAGATGGGTTCGATATCGATCTCGAGAGAAATGGGTGCGAGATGGAATTAGAATTTGAAGTAGCAGGATGATGATGGAGTCGATCGTTTACGTGTCGAAGGGGTTAGAAATTGGATTAGGGTTGAATTGACGAAGAAACGAGTTGTTCTTGAGTTAAACCAAGAAACGATGAGAAAGCTCGGATGGGTATGAGGTTGAGTTGAAATTGATATTGAGATTGAGGTTCTGTTGTGAATCGATGGAGATGACAGGGAAAAGATGAACCTGATGATGGAGCAATTGAATTGGGTGTGCTCTTGATTCAGAGTGTCGAGATGGAATTTGTGGTGAAGACCTGATGGGTTTTACTGTTGATTTCGGGATTCTTAGAAATCGGGGGTATTCGGATGGAGTTTGATCTGAAATTGAAGATGGGTTTTGAGTTAATGGTGTTGTACAAGTCAGGGTTGCTGTTATGAGCTAATGAATGAATGGAGCTTGAGACGAATAAGGAAGAGGTGGTTGTCTTTGTTCAGATGAGGCAGTGAAGCTATTGGAGAAATTACCTTTGCTGCGGGATGCGGGAATGGAGGGAGTTGCTTTGAAGTGATGCCATGACTGAAATATCGGGTCTGGAATTTGGTGCTTTGGATATGGTGGATTGAGATGGGCTGAACTACAGGGTATTAGTTGTTGCAGTGCAATGTGAATGGGATGGAAGATATGGAGCTGATCTGAGTGAACCGGGAGGATGATGATGTATGAGCTAGGATTGGTAGAGTTTTGCATGTCGCTATGGAGAGGCTTTATGTGATCTTTGTGGCGAGGTGAAGTTATGAGATTTCAGGTGCTATGTCATAAGGGGCTGGTAATGAACTGCGAATGGGAGGCGAGAATGAAGTTGCAATGTCGAAGCTTGGAGGTAAAATTACGGTATTTGGAGAGATAGAATGGGTTGAAATGGTGGCTTGAGGCTTAACGAGAGGTACTTTTGTTGATTATCTTTGTGTATGATGAGTTGATTGCGGGAATGAAGAGGCAGTGGTGTTGCGGCCGCATGAAGGGTGCCACTGTGTTGAGATGGTGTTAGATGTGATGGCCGAGTGATGGCGGTTCTTGTGGGTGGATTAAACTAAGCAATAACGAGACTAATGGCTGGTTCGCGATTAGATGCTAGAGATAAGCAATGGGATGAAAGCAATGTCGTGAGATGGTACTTTTTATTTGTTGGCGAGGATGAAGTTGCAGTGGGAAAAGGAGCTGCGATGGATTGTTTACATGGATTCAGTTACATGAGTATTGGCAACGATGTGGCTCAAGATGTGAGGTTTTGCTCAAGTCGAAATGAGCAGTGGTGGAAAAACCATTATGGCCAGCTTGGCTAAAGTAACTCGGTCAGTGAATCGACTCCAACGACCCGATTGACGGACCAATCGACTCGCCCGACTCGAGTCGACTCACTCCTTCTCCTTGACCTTTGACTAACGAGTTGGTGACGGTTGACTGTTTGGCCGTTAGTCCTAACGGTAGGCGACGGAATATTCCGCCAAAGATTCCGATGGCAGGCGGTGAATTTCGAGGTTGCAGCGGTGGCGTTTCCGGCGGATTCAGCCACAATCGATTTTCCGGCGAGCAAAATTCTAGAATTTTCTATGGTTTGCTCTCATGGGTGTGAAGACTTGGGCTAGGAATTGGATGGAAATTGGACTCAAATTTGGAAAAGAAGATGAAGAGTTGAAAACCTTGGATTTGGAAATTGAATTGCAAAAGAAAAAGGATTCTATTCCTTGGAAGATTTGGAGAATATTGAAGCCTATAAATAGAGAAGTTTTCTACAACTTCTACACACCTCTCTACACACACAATTCTTTTCTTTTCTTATTCTTTGTGTGAACTTTTAACATGAGTAGCTAATTTTATTGATTGAGGATGAATTCCTAGTTCTTAATATATGTTTTGAATATTGTTTCAATTCTATCTTGAGGTTTTTCACATGATTATCGATTGTTTTTACTAATAGGAATGATCTTAAGGACATTCATGATTGATTGATAGATTGTTTAGGTGGCCAACTAAATTGATTTGTTAATTTGATCTAAAGCTAGTGAAAGTTAGGAGATAAGTAATCGTTTCTTGACTCTTTACATAAGTAGCAAACACGAGACCTTGCGGAGGGATTCCGTGGAGCAATTGTGTGTAGAAACAACGCTAGAAAGTGAACCAAGCGAGCAAGAGAGTTTAACTACTAGTACTAAACCTAAATTCATAAATCTTAATGCATTACAGGAATTACATCTTGTAAGCGAACCTCAAGGTGGTTCTTTTGAATAGAATCTGATAACTAAGCGGACTGTTACTCGGTGAAATTAGGGATTTTGGGGCTAGCTAAGCGTACACCTTTATCCTACGGTTGGTGATAATCGTGACTAATAACAAGTGGAAAAGAACATAACTTGATTCATTGTTTCGTAACGAAGAAGGATTCCTTGATCTTGTCTCTCTTATTGCTTTCAACTTTATCTTTTAATTGCTTTGTTTATTTTCTTTTGCTTTTTACACCCCCTTTTGTGACAATTTTTACAACTAGAATCTCTTGCTCCTCGTGGGAACGAACTTGACTTCCATTATATTATTTTTAATTGAGTGGAAATATTGATTAATTTGATTGCACCTCGACACGCATCAAATTTTGGCGCCTTCTTAGGGAGCAACGGATGATTTTAGTTGTTTTTATTTTTCTTTTGGCTTTATTCTTGCTTTATTGGATTCTATTCCGTATCTAACTTAAGTTTTTGAATCTTATTTTAGGTATCGGTTTTCCATGTATGGTGGACAAGAGCAAGCATATTACAACAATCAATACGGTTTTCAACCTCAACATTATGACAACTTCCAACCATCCTTAGGATATAATCAAAACCAACCTTTTGGCTATGATCAAATTCCTACAGAACATTATGGATATTCTCATACATATCAACAACCTTATGACGGGTATGTAAGTGGACAATCACAAGGATGGGAGGATAGTTTTGTTTATGATCAGAAATTCTCTAGTTTTGCAGATAAGATGTTGGCCATGATTGGGGATCTTCAACAAAAGATGCAAGAATCACATCGAGAAATTCAAAGGAATTCGGAGAAAATATACGAACAAATTAACCAACCTTTGGAGACTTTTGATGACGCTAGTGTAGCTTACTCGAGCCTTGATCTTAATAATGATCAAACACCTATTCAAAAGGTAGAGCTTGAGGAAGATGCATTTATTGCTTGGAAAAATTTCTTAGGGAAAGATGGGAGTCCTTGCGGAAGTGTATGAACGTTGCAACGATGAGGAAGTTATTCCAACTCCAGGATCATAATAACGATCCTTCACCTATTCAAAAGGAGGAGTTTGGATATCACTTACCTATTGTTGTAAACGAAGTAACACCCTCACAAGAAGATCTTACACTTTATACCGAGGAAGATTATATGAGGGAAGAATGGCCGATTCCGATGATGGGAATGTTGAAGAGATGATGCTAGAGGATGAAACCACATTCATTGATTTTGGGGAAGACCCAATTGAACTTGCTAATGATTATGATGATGCCGAGACTTTGGTTAAGGTAGAAAACGACGAAGAATGGTTGCAAGGTTTAATAGAGGACCACGATATACAAGAGGTAAGTATTTCACTTTAATTTTTAAGGATGAAGAGGATTCTATAATACAAGAAATTGTGAAAGGTTTGTCTAACCCTTTGCCTATTGATTCTTCTCCTTTACCTCTTATTGGTTTGAATGTATGTGCTTGAAAGTATTTTTGGATGATTTTGTTTCTAGATATCCACCATTGGAAACACTTGATGCTAACACCATGCGGGTTTGCCAAGAGGAATACATGGAAATTCCCAAATTCTATGTTCTTTATACACTTAAGTGTGGACGAGAATAAGTGTGGGGAAATTTCTATCGGCGATAATTTCACTATTATTTTCTTGTGCTAACATTTGTATGGAGTTATTGTTTGCAAAACAGGTATTATGGGTGGATCCTCAAATTTTCCGATTGTTAGTATATGGGGAATGAATCTTGCAAGAGCCAAGTCGGGTAGTCGACTTTAAAACAAGCAGCAATGGGAGGCAACCCATCGGTTTTGTATTTCTTATCTTTTTGCTTTTTGTTATTTCTTTTTCTTGTTTCTTATCATGTTAAAATTTCCCACCTTGACTTTACTAGGAGGATTCAATTACATTGAGGACAATGTAAGGTTTAAGTGTGGGGGAGTGGTTAAGCATGTTTTTAAAAACAAAAATTACAAAAAAAAAAATTAAAAAATTAAAAAAAAAAAAAGTTTTACATAGAAATTCCAACTTTTAAAGATTTTAGAGTCACTAGCATACTTCTAGGTATGTTTACATAGAGATTTGACCGACATAATGGAACTTGGAAATGTTAGAGAACTACATTCGGATTTCTTGTTTGTTAGAGTGTTAAATAATGGATTTAATCATGCGGTGATGCGAATTTGGTGCGGGGAGAAGTGCGTTATTAGAGTTCTGATCAATCATTAGTGGAGACTACCCGTATTCATATCATGTGAGGCACCGACCCGAAATTTTCTATCTACTAAAGAGCTTCTTTTGAGTGTGTGTCATAGTAAGTTAATTCGGGTAGAATGGTGAGCTACCCAACCTCCCACCAATAGAAGCACTACTCTTTGATCTCTTGAGTGCTAATTTTGTCAATCATGAGGGTGGCGTCTATGGATGAAAGCTTGCTTCTTGTAGTTCGATTTGCGATTAGCACCATTCTCTCTCGCGACAACAACGGATCCATAGAAACACATTCATCATCAACAAGGAGCGACATCAAAATCTACAAGGAAAGTTGGAAAAGTTTAAGGTTTACAAGCAACGGAACGAGAAAAAGAGCAAATTTCATATTCAAGTAAAGCAACATACAAAGTGCAGATTTTACATATATGTTGAAAACTTACAATACAATGAGGTAATTTTATATTCAAGTATGAAGACTTATTCATGAATGCGAAGAAAATTAAAAGGTGAAAATTTTTGAAGTTTATGATTTCAAGACGATACAAGTTGTGAAGAATCAAGTGGTAAAATACTTCTCCACGGCCATGGTTTATTTTTGTATTTAATTTCTCTTGTTTTCAAAAAAAAAAAAAAAAAAAAAAAAAAAAAAAAAAAAAAAAAAAAAAAAAGGAGAGAAAAAAAACAAGAGAAATATTTGTTCTTATTTAATGAGCCGTGGGAAAGGAAAATTTATAAGGAAGTTTCAAGCGACAAGGATTTCAAGGTAAAAGAGTTATAAAATGTCAAGGATTTATGAAATTCGAGGGTTTATCATCAATAGTTGGCTTAGAAGACGAGGACCATGAAGATCAAGATAAGGAGCGGAAGACGTTTCTCTTGGATGCGTGAGAGTGGTGTTATCATAATTGGCGATCGGATGTGAAGGTGAGTAAGTAATCTCATCTCGATAATAATGGTTGATTTCCTTTCTTAGAGATCGTCAGAAAAATGGTTTTTCAAAATATTAAAAGATGTGGGTTTTTAAAAATATTTCGGAAGTTATCCTTCCCACCATTCAACGTGATGCAGGATTTCTATCTTCATTCCTACCTGCACACATGTGAGAACCATAAAAAAGCTGTCTTTGAGTGCAATTATCATACAATCTTATTGGGTGAGGCGAAGTCGGGCGAAATGCTTATTGATCGTTTCTCAAACACGCGTTCTCTCATTATGGTGTGGTTATTTCTCACTCAACAATTAAAACGAGAATATGTTCTTTAGTATTTCTAACTTCTTATTACTAGCATGCGAAACTCTATGTCCTCATAACTTTTTGGATGCTTGTGACGGCTGAACGCTTTGAAGTTGTGAGTTTTAGTTGATTTGCTCGAGGACTAGCAAAGTCTAAGTGTGGGGAATTTGATAGGTGTAGAATACCATAGTATTTACTATATATTAGTTTATGCTTTCTTTGCTATTTTTCTTGTAAATTATGTATTTTCGCTTGTTTTGAGTTTTGTAGCTACTATGGAGTCGCACGGAGGAAAAGAAGAAGAAATCACCATATTTTAGCAAAGGGTAAAATTGTCATTTAACCAAGAGAATACTATGGAGCCCAGCCAAGGTTAAGGGGAGGTCAAAGAGGTGTCCCTTATCCAAAAGAAGGGAGTGAGAATAGCATAAGCTAGGGTGTACTTATGATGGGTGTCTGAATCCACCGCCCCTAAACCCATATACCGTGCCGGATCCATGCCCGAATAACTTGACTCAAAATCGAAGATATTTTCTTCTCCTCATTTACCCCTTCTTTCTGAATTCATTAAGCTATGCATCACTTGAAATTGAGAGAAAGATCGAGAGAGAAGCTTAAACAGAGAGGAGAAGAGGATGACGGCTGTATAATTCGAAGAAGAAGAACAAGATGTTATTGTTGATTGAGTTCTGTTGTGATGCTAAGAGGATGAATTGGGGGTTTGAGTTGAAATTAAGGTTGAAGATGGGTTCGATATCGATCTCGAGAGAAATGGGTGCGAGATGGAATTAGAATTTGAAGTAGCGAGATGATGATGGAGTCGATCGTTTACTGTCAAAAGAAGGGGTTTGAAATTGGATTAGGGTTAAGATTGACGAAGAACGAGTTGTTCTTGAGTTAAACCAAGAGGCGATGAAAGCTCAGATGGGTATGAGGTTGAGTTGAAATTGATATTGAGATTGAGGTTGTTGTGAATCGATGGAGATGAGGGAAAAGATGAACACTGATGATGGAGCAATTGAATTGGAGTGCTCTTGATTGAGTGTCGAGATGGAATTTGTGGTGAAGACCTGATGGGTTTTTTTTGTTGATTTACGGGATTCTTAGAAATCGGGGTATTGGATGGAGTTTGATCTGAAATTGAAGATGGGTTTTGAGTTAATGGTGTTGTACAAACCGAGGTTCTTGTTATGAGCTAATGAATGAATGGAGCTTGAGTAGAATAAGGAAGAGGTGGTTGTCTTTGTTCAGATGAGGCAGTGAAGCTATTGGAGAAATTACCTTTGCTACTGAGATGCGAGGGAATGGAGGAGTTACTGTAGTGATGCCATGGCGGAAATGTCTGGTGAGAAGGCTGGGTCTTTCTTGGATATGGTGGATTGAGATGGGGTGAACTACGGGGTATTAGTTGTTGCAGCTGCAATGTGAATGGGATGGAAGATATGGAGCGATCGAGTGAACCGGGAGGATGATGATGTATGATCTAGGATTGAGCGGGTTGCATCTGGCTATGGAGGCTTTTATGTGATCTTTGCGGCGGTGAAGTTATGAGATTTGGGTGCTATGTCATAAGGGAGCTGGTAATGAACTGCGAATGGGAGCTGAGAATGAAGTTGCAATGTCGAAGCTTGGAGGTAAATTACAGGGCAGAGCTGGAGATAGAATGGGTTGAAATGGTGGCTTGAGGCTTAATTTTGCTTTTGTTGATTATCTTTGCTTGTGTATGATAGAGTTGATTGCGGGAATGAAGAGGCAGTGGTGTTGCAGCCGAGGAAGGTGCTTGCTTGTGTTGAGATGGTGTTGTGATGGCCAGGTGATGGCGGTTCTTGTGGGTGGATTAAACTAAGCAATAACGGACTAATGGCTGGTTCGCGATTAGATGCTAGAGATAAGCAATGGGATGAAAGCAATGTCGTGAGCTGGTACTTTTTATTTGTTGGCCGAGGATGAAGTTGCAGCTGGGAAAAGGAGCTGCTGATGGATTGTTTACATGGATTCGAGTTACATGAGTATTGACAGCAGTGTGGCTCAAGATGTGAGGTTTTGCTCAAGTCAGGAAATGAACAGGTGCTGGTGGAAGCTGTTATGGCCTGGCTTGGCTAAGTAACTCAGTCAGCTGAATCTGACTCCAACCTGACCCAGTTGACCAGACCAATCTGACTCAGCAACTGACTCGAGTCTGACTCACTCCTTCTCCTTGACCTTTGACTAACAGTTGACGGTTACTTTTGTTTGGCCAGATTAGTCTAACGGTAGAGGCGACGAATATTCCGCCAAAGATTCCAGTGACCGGCAGTGAATTTCAGGTTGCCGGCGGTGACGTTTTCCGGCCACAATCCCAGTTTTCCGGCGAGCAAAATTCTAGAATTTTCTATGGACTTCTCTCATGGGTGTGAAGACTTGGGCTAGGAATTGGATGGAGGTGGACTCAAATTTGGAAAGAGAAGATGAAGAGTTGAGAAAAGCTTGGATTTGGAAATTGAATTGCAAAAGGATTCTATTCCTTGGAAGATTTGGAGAATATTGGCCTATAAAGCTAAGTTTTCTACAACTTCTACACACCTCCTCTACACACACAATTCTTTTCTTTTCTTTTCTTATTCTTTGTGTGAACTCTTTAGCATGAGTAGCTAATTTTATTGATTGAGGATGAATTCTAGTTCTTAATATATGTTTTGAATATTGTTTCAATTCTATCTTGAGGTTTTTCACATGATTATCGTTGTTTTTACTAATAGGAATGATCTTAAAGACATTCATGATTGATTGATAGATTGTTTAGGTGGCCAGCTAAATTGATTTGCTAATTTGATCTAAAGCTAGTGAAAGTTAGGAGATAAGTAATCGTTTCTTGACTCTTTACATAAGTAGCAAACACGAGACCTTGCGGAGGGATTCCGTGGAGCAATTGTGTGTAGAAACAACGCTAGAAAGTGAACCAAGCGTGATAGAGTTTAACTACTAGTACTAAACCTAAATTCATAAATCTTAATGCATTCTGGGAATTACATCTTGTAAGCGAACCTCAAGGTGGTTCTTTTGAATAGAATCGATAACTAAGCGGACTGTTACTCGGTGAAATTAGGGATTTTGGGGCTAGCTAAGCGTACACCTTTATCCTACGGTTGGTGATGTCTGTGACTAATAACAAGTGGAAAAGAACATAACTTGATTCATTGTTTAAACTTGAAGAAGGATTCCTTGATCTTGTCTCTCTTATTGCTTTCAACTTTATCTTTTAATTGCTTTGTTTATTTTCTTTTGCTTTTTACACCCCCCTTTTGTGACAATTTTTACGACTAGAATCTCTTGCTCCTCGTGGGAACGAACTTGACTTCCATTATATTATTTTTAATTGAGTGGAAATATTGATTAATTTGATTGCACCTACGACACGCATCAAATTTTGAGCGCCGCTATGAAGTGGCTTGACGGATGATTTTAGTTGTTTATTTTTCTTTTTTGCTTTATTCTTGCTTTGTTAGATTACATCTTTAGTATCTAACTTAGTTTTGAATCTTATTTCGGGTATCGGTTTCCATGTATATGGTGGACAAGAAGCAGCATATTGACAATCAATACGGTTTTCAACCTCAACATTATGACAACTTCCAACCATCCTTAGGATACAATCAAAACCTATCTTTGGCTATGATCAAATTCCTACGAGAACCTTATGGATATTCTCATACATATCAACAACCTTATGACGGGTATGTAAGTGGACAATCACAAGGATGGGAGGATAGTTTTGTTTATGATCGAAAATTCTCTAGTTTTGCGAGATATGATGTATGCCATGATTGGGGATCTTCAACAAAAGTTTCAAGAATCACATCGAGAAATTCAAAGGAATTCGGAGAAAATATACGAACAAATTAACCAACCTTTGGAAACTTTTGAAGACGCTGAGTGTAGCTTACTCGAGCCTTGATCTTAATAATGATCAAACACCTATTCAAAAGGTAGAGCTTGAGGAAGATGCATTTATTGCTTGGAAAAAATTTCTTAGGGAAAGATGGGAGTCAGCGGAAGTGTATGAACGTTGCAACGATGAGGAAGTTATTCCAACTCAGGATCATAATAACGATCCTTCACCTATTCAAAAGGAGGAGTTTGGATATCACTTACCTATTGTTGTAAGCGAGTAACACCCTCACAAGAAGATCTTACAATTTATACGAGGAAGATTATATGAGGGAAGAATGGCCGATTACGATGATGAGAATGTTGAAGAGATGATGCTAGAGGATGAAACCACATTCATTGATTTTGTGGAAGACCCAATTGAACTTGCGAATGATTTTAATGATGCCGAGACTTTGGTTAAGGTAGAAAACGACGAAGAATGGTTGCAAGGTTTAATAGAGGACCACGATATACAAGAGGTAAGTAATTCACTCGAATTTTTTAAGGATGAAGAGGATTCTATAATACAAGAGATTGTGCAAGGTTTGTCTAACCCTTTGCCTATTGATTCTTCTCCTTCACCTCTTATTGGTTTGAATGTATGTGCTTGAAAGTATTTTTGGATGATTTTGTTTCTAGATATCCACCATTGGAAACACTTGATTCTAACACTATGCGGAGTTTGCCAAGAGGAATACATGGAAGTTCCAGAATTCTATGTTCTTTATACACTTAGAGTGTGGACGAGAATAAGTGTGGGGAAATTTCTATCGAGCGATAATTTCACTATTGTTTTCTTGTGCTAATATTTGTATGGAGTTATTGTTTGCAAAGCAGGTATTATGGGTGGATCCTCAAATTTTCAGATTGTTAGTATATGGGGAATGAATCATGCAAGAGCTAAGTCGGGCAGTCGACTTTAAAACAAGCGCTTAATGGGAGGCAACCCATAGGTTTTGTATTTCTTATCTTTTTGCTTTTTGTTATTTCTTTTTCTTGTTTCTTATCATGTTAAAATTTCCCACCTTGACTTTACTAGGAGGATTCAATTACATTGAGGACAATGTAAGGTTTAAGTGTGGGGGAGTGGTTAAGCATGTTTTTAAAACAAAAATTACAAAAAAATTAAAAAATTTTGAAAAAAAAAAAAAGTTTTACATAAAACTCCAACTTTTAAAGATTTTAGAGTCACTAGCATACTTCTAGGTATGTTTACATAGAGATTTTGACCGACATAATTGAACTTGGAAATGTTAGAGAACTACATTCGGATTTCTTGCTTGTTTGAGTGTTAAATAATGGATTTAATCATGCAGGTGATGCGAATTTGGTGCGAGGAGAAGTGCATTATTAGAGTTGCTTGATCAATCATTAGTGGAGACTACCAGTATTCATATCATGTGAGGCACAGACCAGAAATTTTCCATCTACTAAAGAGCTTCTTTTGAGTGTGTGTCATCGTACGTTAATTAGGGTAGAATGGTGAGCTACCCAACCTCCCACCAATAGAAGCACTACTCTTTGATCTCTTGAGTGCTAATTTTGTCAATCATGAGGTGGCGTCTATAGATGAAAGCTTCCTTCTTGTAGTTCGATTTGCGGTTAGCACCATTCTCTCTCTCGACAACAACGGATCCATAGAAACACTTCATCATCAACAAGGAGCGACATCAAAATCTACAAGGAAAGTTGGAAAAGTTTAAGGTTTACAAGCAACGGAATGAGAAAAGAGCAAATTTCAAATTCAAGTAAACAACATACAAAGGCGATTTACATATATGTTGAGGACTTACAATACAATGAGGTAATTTATATCAAGTATGAAGACTTATTCATGAAAGCGAAGAAAATTAAAAGGTGAGAATTTTTGAAGTTTATGATTTCAAGACGATACAAGTTGTGAAGAATCAAGCGGTAAAATACTTCTTCCACGGCCATGGTTTATTTTGTATTTAATTTCTCTTGTTTTCAAAAAAAAAAAAAAAAAAATGAAAAAAAAAAAAAGAAAGAAAAAAAAAAAAAAAAACAGAGAAATATTTGTTCTTATTTTTATTAATGAGCAGTGGGAAGGAAAATTTATAAGGAAGTTTCAAGCGACAAGGATTTAAGGTAAAAGAGTTACAAATTGTCAAGGATTTATGAAATTCAAGGGTTTATCATCAATAGTTGAAGCAGAAGGCGAAGACCATGAAGATCAAGACGAGGAGCGGAAGAGCGTTTCTATTGGATGCACGTGAGAGTGGTGTTATCATAATTGGCGATCGGATGTGAAGGTAAGTAAGTAATCTCATCCTCAAATATGTGAATTGATTTCTTTCTTAGAGATCGTGAGAAAAATGGTTTTTCAAAATATAAAAGATGTGGGTTTTTAAAAAAAAAATTCGGAAGTTTTCCTTCCCACCATTCAACGTGTTGCCGGGAATTCTCTTCATTCCTACTGTACATGTGAGAACCATAAAAAAGCGAGTCTTTTGAGTGCAATTATCATAAAATCCTTTTTGGTGAGGCGAAGTCGAGGCGAAATGCTTATTGATCGTTTCTCAAACACGCATTCTCTCATTATGGTGTGGTTTCTCCTCTCTGACATTTAAGAATGAGAATATGTTCTTTAGTATTTCTAACTTCTTATTACTAGCATGCGAGAAATTTATGTCCTCATGACTCTTTGGATGCATGACGCTTGAACGCTTTGAAGTTGTGAGTTTTAGTTTGATTTGCTCGAGGACTAGCAAAAGTCTTAAGTGTGGGGGAATTTGATAGGGTGTAGAATACATCCTATTTACTATCTATTGTTTATGCTTTCTTCGCTATTTTTCTTGTAAATTATGTATTTTACGCTTGTTTTGAGTTTTGTAGCTACTTTGGAGTCACACGGAGGAAAAAGAAGAAGAAATTACCCAAATTGAGCAAAAAGGGCAAATCTGTCATTTCGGGGAGAACACTATCGGAGCCCAGTCACATGTTAAGGGGCAACTTACTTTTTGAAGAATTATAAAAGGCAGCTTGACTATGGTTAAGGGGTTGTCATTCATCGGGTAGCCCTTATCCAGTAAAATATATGTGTTGTTACACCCAAACTAGGGTGGTCTTATCCCTAGGGTGTTTTAATCCATCTCAAGTTATTATACAACCCTAGAATTCATCATTTCTTCAATTATTGCTCTGAAAATTAGAACAAGCAGCAAAGCTGCTACTTTAGCACCTGAAACAACAAAATCAGATGAGGAGGTTGAGATTGAGAGAAATGGAAAATGTTGTTATTATTCAACACGGAGAGAGACATCGGATCTTTGTTACCATTGGCGAGATCGAGAAATGAAGGTGATGAAGTAGAAGTTGGGAATCGAGAGAGGGGTTTCGGAATTGAAATAAAGGAGAAGATGAATCGGGGGATTTGAAGGAGAGATCGAGAGATCGAGAGTTATTTTGTGGAAATGAATCGTAGAAGATGAACTGGAAACTTAGGGTTGCTTCCAAGGGTTCGAGAGATACTGTGAATTGAACATCAGAAATTGAAATTAGGGTTCGAATTGATGATTTAAGGTTTCACTGAATCGAGAGACAAAAGGAGTTGGTCTGAATTGAGGAGTTGTGTTGAATCTGAAATGGGTTTGAGTTAATTAGATCGTTAATGGTTACAGGAGATGAGGATCGATTGAGAGTGCAGATTCATAAATGGCTTGAGTTACTGGCCGGAGAACTGAGGCTTTGATGTTTGCATGGTTCATTAATTGGAAGCTTGAATTATTGTTTTTATGGGTCAGGTGGAAGTAGCTAAACTGCAGATGATGGTGCCCTGGCTCTAATTACAGGCTAGGGACTTATTTGTTGTGAGGAAATGATGAGGCATGTGTTTGCTGCCATTGATGGGTTGAGAAGGAAGATACAAATAATGATGCTGTGTTTGCAGGCAGGCTAGAGTGTTGATGGCTATTGTCAAGGATTTACTGAGCTAGAATTGAGATCGGATTTATGGGTCATTCCAGGCCAAGAAGTAAATGAGCAAGGATGTGTCTATGTGGTGTTGGATGCTTGAGCAATGGCAGTTAGATTGCATGGAATGGATGATTGTGGAGCTGTTTCAGGTAGAAGCTGTTGAGTTGCAGGCTGAGCTATCAAGTGGTCTGGCAAATTGCAGGCAGTCTTGATGAGGTTGCAATAGGTAGAGAAGGTTGTGACAGTATGGTCTTGTGTTGTGTTGGCTCAATGGCTAAGTACAGGGGTTCTTGTGTATGGCAGCTGGAATTGAATTACAGGGACAGATAGCAGGATGCACTGTGAGTGTGTGTTGTTGTGGTGAGTGTCGTGGAAGAACAATGGAGTTGCAGTCCAAAATGGCTGTGCTGGTGGTGTTGGTTGGCTTGAGCTGCTAAAAGAGATGGAAAGCTTTCGGATATGTTGGATTGCAACAGGAATTGAGCAGGGAAGCTACAGGTGGTAGTAGTTCTGGTGGAGTTGCAGTTCAAGAAATTGAATGAGTGCTGTTACAGTGAGAGCTGATGAATGAATTGCAGGTCTGAAATGAGAAGTGGGTCTGTGGTGTGAATTAAGCGATGGTGGTGCGGAGATTGGAACTAAGGGTCGAATGAGTTCCAAGAGTAATCGTGGTTTTGAAGGTGTGTTTAAGAGTAAAGGGCCATCTTGGTCTGGAAGTAATGTTACAAAGACAATGATTGTCCGCAAGAGATGCGGAAGGCATGGCCATCTTGGCCGTGACTACTTTGGCCTGTGCAAAGTGGCCTGGCTAGGGGTCGACCGACTCAGCAACTGACTCGGTCTGACTCAGTGATTCCTTTGACCCTGTTGACTAACAGTCGACCGTTAAGTTTGACTTTTGACCGTTAGTCCTAACGGAGGACTGACGGAATATTCCGTCGAATATTCCTGTGACGGAGAAATTCTCAGGTGGCCGGCGGCGACAATTCCGGCAGGATTCCGGCCACAATCCCAGTTTTCCGGCGAGCAAAAATTCCAGAATTTTCTATGGACTTCTCTCATGGGTGTGAAGACTTGGGCTAGGAATTGGATGGAGAATTGGACTCAAATTTGGAAAGAGAAGATGGAAGAGAAGAGAAAGACTTGAATTTGGAAATTGAATTGCAAAAGGAAAAGGATTCTATTCCTTGGAAGATTTGGAGAATATTGAAGCCTATAAATAGAGAAGTTTTCTACATCTTTTACACAATTCTCTACACCTTTTTACACACACAACACTTTTCTTTTCTTATTCTTTGTGTGAACTTTTAGCATGAGTAGCTAATTTTCTTATTGATTGAGGATGAATTCCTAGTTCTTAATATATGTTTTGAGATTTGTTTCAATTCTATCTTGAGTTTTTCACATGATTATCGTTTGTTTTTACTAATAGGAATGATCTTAAAGACATTCATGATTGATTGATAGATTGTTTAGGTGGCCAACTAAATTGATTTGTTAATTTGATCTAAAGCTAGTGAAAGTTAGGGGATAAGTAATCGTTTCTTGACTCTTTACATAAGTAGCAAACACGAGACCTTGCGGAGGGATTCCGTGGAGCAATTGTGTGTAGAAACAACGCTAGAAAGTGAACCAAGCGAACCGAGTTTAACTACTAGTACTAAACCTAAATTCATAAATCTTAATGCATTCGGGAATTACATCTTGTAAGCGAACCTCGTGGTGGTTCTTTTGAATAGAATACGATAACTAAGCGGACTGTTACTCGGTGAAATTAGGGATTTTGGGGCTAGCTAAGCGTACACCTGCTATCCTACGGTTGGTGATAATCGTGACTAATAACAAGTAGAAAAGAACATAACTTGATTCATTGTTTCGTAACGAAGAAGGATTCCTTGATCTTGTCTCTCTTATTGCTTTCAACTTTCGATTTTAATTGCTTTGTTTATTTTCTTTTGCTTTTTACACCCCCTTTCGTGACAATTTTTACAACTAGAATCTCTTGCTCCTCGTGGGAACGAACTTGACTTCCATTATATTATTTTTAATTGAGTGGAAATATTAATTAATTTGATTGCACCTACGACACGCATCAAATTTTGGCGCCGCTTTAGGGGAGCAACGGATGATTTTAGTTGTTTTTATTTTTCTTTTTGGTTTATTCTTGCTTTGTTAGATTCTATACCGTATCTAACTTAGTTTTTGAATCTTATTTCGGGTATCGGTTTTCCATGTATGGTGGACAAGAGCAAGCATATTACAACAATCCTTACGGTTTTCAACCTCAACATTATGGCAACTTCCAACCATCCTTAGGGATACAATCAAAACCAATCTTTTGGCTATGATCAAATTCCTACAAAACATTATGGATATTCTCATACATATCAACAACCTTATGACGGGTATGTAAGTGGACAATCACAAGGATGGGAGGATAGTTTTGTTTATGATCGAAATTTTCTAGTTTTGCGAGATAAGATGTCTGCCATGATTGGGGATCTTCAACAAAAGTTTCAAGAATCATATCGAGAAATTCAAAGGAATTCGGAGAAAATATACGAACAAATTAACCAACCTTTGGAAACTTTTGAAGACGCTAGTGTAGCTTACTCGAGCCTTGATCTTAATAATGATCAAACACCTATTCAAAAGGTAGAGCTTGAGGAAGATGCATTTATTGCTTGGAAAAAATTTCTTAGGGAAAGATGGGAGTCCGCGGAAGTGTATGAACGTTAAACGATGAGGAAGTTATTCCAACTCCGGATCATAATAACGATCCTTCACCTATTCAAAAGGAGGAGTTTGGATATCACTTACCTATTGTTGTAAACGAAGTAACACCCTCACAAGAAGATCTTACAATTTATACCGAGGAAGATTATATGAGGGAAGAATGGCCCGATTCCGATGATGAGAATGTTGAAGAGATGATGCTAGAGGATGAAACCACATTCATTGATTTTGTGGAAGACCCAATTGAACTTGCCAATGATTATAATGATGCCAAAACTTTGGTTAAGGTAGAAAACGACGAAGAATGGTTGCAAGGTTTAATAGAGGACCACGATATACAAGAGGTAAGTAATTCACTCAATTTTTTAAGGATGAAGAGGATTCTATAATACAAGAGATTGTGCAAGGTTTGTCTAACCCTTTGCTTATTGATTCTTCTCCTTCACCTCTTATTGGTTTGAATGTATGTGCTTCGAAAGTATTTTTGGATGACTTTGTTTCTAGATATCCACCATTGGAAACACTTGATTCTAACACTATGCAGGTTTTCCAAGAGGAATACATGGAAGTTCCCGAATTCTATGTTCTTTATACACTTCCAGTGTGGACGAGAATAAGTGTGGGGGAAATTTCTATCGAGCGATAATTTCACTATTGTTTTCTTGTGCTAATATTTGTATGGAGTTATTGTTTGCAAAACAGGTATTATGGGTGGATCCTCAAATTTTCCGATTGTTGGTATATGGGGAATGAATCATGCAAGAGCTAAGTCGGGCCGTCGACTTTAAAACAAGCGCTTAATGGGAGGCAACCCATAGGTTTTGTATTTCTTATCTTTTTGCTTTTTGTTATTTCTTTTTCTTGTTCCTTATCATGTTAAAATTTCCCACCTTAACTTTACTAGGAGGATTCAATTACATTGAGGACAATGTAAGGTTTAAGTGTGGGGAAGTGGTTAAGCATGTTTTTAAAACAAAAAATTTAAAAATTTAAAAAAAAAAAAAAAAAAGTTTTACATAAAAACTCCAACTTTTAAAGATTTTAGAGTCACTAGCATATTTCTAGGTATGTTTACATAGAGATTTTGACCGACATAATTGAACTTGGAAATGTTAGAGAACTACATTCGGATTTCTTGTTTGTTAGAGTGTTAAATAATGGATTTAATCATGCCGGTGATGCGAATTTGGTGCAGGGAGAAATGCATTATTAGAGTTGCTGATCAATCATTAGTGGAGACTACCCGTATTCATATCATGTGAGGCACCGACCAGAAATTTTCCGTCTACTAAAGAGCTTTCTTTTGAGTGTGTGTCACCATACGTTAATTCCGGGTAGAATGGTGAGCTACCCAACCTCCCACCAATAGAAGCACTACTCTTTGATCTCTTGAGTGCTAATTTTGTCAATCATGAGGGTGACGTCTATAGATGAAAGCTTCCTTCTTGTAGTTCGATTTGCAGTTAGCACCATTCTCTCTCTCGACAACAACGGATCCATAGAAACACTCTCATCATCAACAAGGAGCGACATCAAAATCTACAAGGAAAGTTGGAAAAGTTTAAGGTTTATAAGCAACGGAATGAGAAAAGGAGCAAATTTCAAAAACAAGTAAAGCAACAATACAATGAGCATAATTATACATACAAGTATGAAGACTTATTCATAAAAGCGAAGAAAATTAAAAGGTGAGAATTTTTGAAGTTTATGATTTCAAGACGATACAAGTTGTGAAGAATCAAGCGGTAAAATACTTCTTCCACGGCCATGGTTTATTTTGTATTTAATTTCTCTTGTTTTCAAGGAAAAAAAAAAAAAAAAAAGAGAAAAACAAGAGAAATATTTGTTCTTATTTTTATTTAATGAGCCGTGGGGAAGGAAAATTTATAAGGAAGTTTCAAGCGACAAGGATTTAAGGTAAAAGAGTTACAAATTGTCAAGGATTTATGAAATTCGAGGGTTTATCATCAATAGTTGAAACCGAAGACGAAGACCAAGAAGATAAAGACGAGAAGCGGAAGATGTTTCTATTGGATGCCGTGAGAGTGGTGTTATCATAATTGGCGATCGGATGTGAAGGTGAGTAAGTAATCTCATCCTCGATACTAATGGTTGATTTCCTTTCGTAGAGATCGTCAGAAAAATGGTTTTTCAAAATATAAAAGATGTGGGTTTTTAAAAATATTTCGGAAGTTGTCCTTCCCACCATTCAACGTGTTGCGGGAATTCTCTCTTCATTCCTACCTGCACACATGTGAGAACCATAAAAAAGTCGTCTTTTTGAGTGCAATTATCATAAAATCCTTTTGGTGAGGCAGAAGTCGAGGCGAAATGCTTATTGTTCGTTTCTCAAACACGCGTTCTCTCATTATGGTGTGGTTATTTCTCACTCAACAATTAAGAACGAGAATATGTTCTTTAGTATTTCTAACTTCTTATTACTAGCATGCAGAAACTCTATGTCCCTCATAACTTTTTGGATGCTTGTGACGCTTGAACGCTTTGAAGTTGTAAGTTTTTAGTTTGATTTGCTCGAGGACTAGCAAAGTCTAAGTGTGGGGGAATTTGATAGGGTGTAGAATACATCCTATTTACTATCTATTGTTTATGCTTTCTTCGCTATTTTTCTTGTAAATTATGTATTTTACGCTTGTTTTGAGTTTTGTAGCTACTTTGGAGTCACACGGAGGAAAAGAAGAAGAAATTACCCAAATTGAACAAAAAGGGCAAATCTGTCATTTCAGGGGAGAACACTATCTGGAGCCCAGTCACATGTTAAGGGGCAACTTACTTTTTGAAGAATTATAAAAGGCAGCCAGCTATGGTTAAGGGGTTGTCATTACTGGGTAGCCCTTATCCAGAAAATATATGTGTTGTTACACCCAAACTAGGGTGGTCTTATCCCTGGGGTGTTTTAATCCATCTCAAGTTATTATACAACCCTAGAATTCATCCTTTCTTCAATTATTGCTCTGAAAATTAGAACAAGCAGCAAAGCTGCTACTTTAGCACCTGAAACAACAAAATCAGATGAGGAGGTTGAGATTCAGAGAGAAATGGAAAATGTTGTTATTATTCAACACGGAGAGAGACATCGGCTGCTGTTACCATTGGCGAGATCGAGAAATGAAGGTGATGAAGTAGAAGGCGGGAATCGAGAGGGGGTTTCGGAATTGAAATAAAGGAGAAGATGAATCAGAGATTTGAAGGAGAGATCGAGAGATCGAGAGTTATTTTGTGGAAATGAACTGTAGAAGATGAACTGGAAACTTAGGGTTGCTTCCAAGGGTTCGAGAGATACTGTGAATTGAACATCAGAAATTGAAATTAGGGTTCGAATTGATGATTTAAGGTTTCACTGAATCGAGAGACAAAAGGAGTTGGTCTCTGAATTGAGGAGTTGTGTTGAATCTGAAATGGGTTTGAGTTAATTAGATCGTTAATGGTTACAGGAGATGAGGATCGATTGAGAGTGCAGATTCATAAATGGCTTGAGTTACTGGCCGGAGAACTGAGGCTTTGATGTTTGCATGGTTCATTAATTGGAAGCTTGAATTGTTGTTTTTATGGGTCAGGTGGAAGTAGCTAAGCTGAGATGATGGTGCCCTGGCTCTAATTACAGAGGCTAGGGACTTAAGTGTGTGAGGAAATGATGAGGCATGTGTTTGCTGCCATTGATGGGTTGAGAAGGAAGATACAAATAATGATCTTTGTGTTTGCGGGCAGGCTAGAGTGTTGATGGCTATTGTCAAGGATTTACTGAGCTAGAATTGAGATCGGATTTATGGGTCATTCCAGGCCAAGAAGTAAATGAGCAAGGATGTGTCTATGTGGTGTTGGATGCTTGAGCAATGGCAGTTAGATTGCATGGAATGGATGATTGTGAGAGCTGTTTGAGTAGAAAGTGTTGAGTTGCGAGTGAGCTATCAAGTGGTCTCGACAAATTGCGAAGCGGTCTTGATGAGGTTGCAATAGGTAGAGAAGGTTGTGACAGTATGGTCTTGTGTTGTGTTGGCTCAATGGCTAAGTACAGGGTTCTTGTGTATGGCGGTTGGAATTGAATTACAGGGACAGATAGCAGGATGCACTGTGAATGTGTGTTGTTGTGGTGAGTGTCGTGGAAGAACAATGGAGTTGCAGTCCAAAATGGTTGTGCTGGTGGTGTTGGTTGGCTTGAGCTGCTAAAAGAGATGGAAAGCTTTCGGATATGTTGGATTGCAACAGGAATTGAGCAGGGAAGCTACAGGTGGTAGTAGTTCCGGGTGGAGTTGCAGTTCAAGAAATTGAATGAGTCTTCACATTACAGTGAGAGTGATGAATGAATTATGTGTCCGAAATGAGAAGTGGGTCTCGTGTGTGAATTAATTGCGGCCTCGATGGTGGTGCGGAGATTGGAACTAAGGGTCGAATGAGTTCCGGCAATTGAGTGAATCGTGGTTTTGAAGCGAGTGTTTAAGAGTAAAGGGCCATCTTGGTCGGGAAGTAATGTTACAAAGACAATGATTGTCTTTGCAAGAGATGCAGGGGAAAGCATGGCCATCTTGGCCGTGACTACTTTGGCTCAGTGCAAAGTGGCACAGCTAGGACCGGTCACTGACTCAAAGAAGCCGAATCGGTATGACTCGGTGATTCCTTTGACCCTCGTTGACTAACAAATCGGCCAGATTAAGTTTGACTTTTGACCGTTAGTCCTAACGGAGGGGCGACGGAATATTCCGTCGAATATTCTGTGACGGAGAAATTCTCAGTGGCGGCGCGACAATTCCGGCGCAGGATTCCGGCCACAATCCCAGTTTTCCGGCGAGCAAAAATTCCAGAATTTTCTATGGAATTCTCTCATGGGTGTGAAGACTTGGGCTAGGAATTGGATGGAGAATTGGACTCAAATTTGGAAAGAGAAGATGGAAGAGAAGAGAAAGACTTGAATTTGGAAATTGAATTGCAAAAGGAAAAGGATTCTATTCCTTGGAAGATTTGGAGAATATTGAAGCCTATAAATAGAGAAGTTTTCTACATCTTTTACACACTTCTCTACACCTTTTTACACACACAACACTTTTCTTTTCTTATTCTTTGTGTGAACTTTTAGCATGAGTAGCTAATTTTTTATTGATTGAGGATGAATTCCTAGTTCTTAATATATGTTTTGAGATTTGTTTCAATTCTATCTTGAGTTTTTCACATGATTATCGTTTGTTTTTACTAATAGGAATGATCTTAAAGACATTCATGATTGATTGATGGATTGTTTAGGTGGCCAACTAAATTGATTTGTTAATTTGATCTAAAGCTAGTGAAAGTTAGGGGATAAGTAATCGTTTCTTGACTCTTTACATAAGTAGCAAACACGAGAACTTGCGGAGGGATTCCGTGGAGCAATTGTGTGTAGAAACAACGCTAGAAAGTGAACCAAGCGAACCGAGTTTAACTACTAGTACTAAACCTAAATTCATAAATCTTAATGCATTCAGGGAATTACATCTTGTAAGCGAACCTCGGGGTGGTTCTTTTGAATAGAATCTCGATAACTAAGCTTTAATTACTCGGTGAAATTAGGGATTTTGGGGCTAGCTAAGCGTACTGCTATCCTACGGTTGGTGATAATCTGTGACTAATAACAAGTAGAAAAGAACATAACTTGATTCATTGTTTCGTAACGAAGAAGGATTCCTTGATCTTGTCTCTCTTATTGCTTTCAACTTTCGATTTTAATTGCTTTGTTTATTTTCTTTTGCTTTTTACACCCCCCTTTCGTGACAATTTTTACAACTAGAATCTCTTGCTCCTCGTGGGAACGAACTTGACTTCCATTATATTATTTTTAATTGAGTGGAAATATTGATTAATTTGATTGCACCTACGACACGCATCAAATTTTGGCGCCGCTTCCGGGGAGCAACGGATGATTTTAGTTGTTTTTATTTTTCTTTTTGGTTTATTCTTGCTTTGTTAGATTCTATACCGTATCTAACTTAGTTTTTGAATCTTATTTCAGGTATCGGTTTTCCATGTATGGTGGACAAGAGCAAGCATATTACAACAATCCATACGGTTTTCAACCTCAACATTATGGCAACTTCCAACCATCCTTAGGATACAATCAAAACCAATCTTTTGGCTATGATCAAATTCCTACAAAACATTATGGATATTCTCATACATATCAACAACCTTATGACGGGTATGTAAGTGGACAATTACAAGGATGGGAGGATAGTTTTGTTTATGATCAGAAATTCTCTATTTTTGCAGATAAGATGTCTGCCATGATTGGGGATCTTCAACAAAAGTTTCAAGAATCACATCGAGAAATTCAAAGGAATTCGGAGAAAATATACGAACAAATTAACCAACCTTTGGAAACTTTTGAAGACGCTAGTGTAGCTTACTCGAGCCTTGATCTTAATAATGATCAAACACCTATTCAAAAGGTAGAGCTTGAGGAAGATGCATTTATTGCTTGGAAAAAATTTCTTAGGGAAAGATGGGAGTCCGCGGAAGTGTATGAACGTTGCAACGATGAGGAAGTTATTCCAACTCCGGATCATAATAACGATCCTTCACCTATTCAAAAGGAGGAGTTTGGATATCACTTACCTATTGTTGTAAACGAAGTAACACCCTCACAAGAAGATCTTACAATTTATACCGAGGAAGATTATATGAGGGAAGAATGGCCCGATTCTGATGATGAGAATGTTGAAGAGATGATGCTAGAGGATGAAACCACATTCATTGATTTTGTGGAAGACCCAATTGAACTTGCCAATGATTATAATGATGCCAAAACTTTGGTTAAGGTAGAAAACGACGAAGAATGGTTGCAAGGTTTAATAGAGGACCACGATATACAAGAGGTAAGTAATTCACTCGAATTTTTTAAGGATGAAGAGGATTCTATAATACAAGAGATTGTGCAAGGTTTGTCTAACCCTTTGCCTATTGATTCTTCTCCTTCACCTCTTATTGGTTTGAATGTATGTGCTTCGAAAGTATTTTTGGATGATTTTGTTTCTAGATATCCACCATTGGAAACACTTGATTCTAACACTATGCAGGTTTTCCAAGAGGAATACATGGAAGTTCCCGAATTCTATGTTCTTTATACACTTCCGAGTGTGGACGAGAATAAGTGTGGGGGAAATTTCTATCGAGCGATAATTTCACTATTGTTTTCTTGTGCTAATATTTGTATGGAGTTATTGTTTGCAAAACAGGTATTATGGGTGGATCCTCAAATTTTCCGATTGTTGGTATATGGGGAATGAATCATGCAAGAGCTAAGTCGGCCGTCGACTTTAAAACAAGCGCTTAATGGGAGGCAACCCATAGGTTTTGTATTTCTTATCTTTTTGCTTTTTGTTATTTCTTTTTCTTGTTCCTTATCATGTTAAAATTTCCCACCTTAACTTTACTAGGAGGATTCAATTACATTGAGGACAATGTAAGGTTTAAGTGTGGGGGAGTGGTTAAGCATGTTTTTAAAACAAAAAATTTAAAAAAAATTTAAAAATTAAAAAAAAAAAAAAAAGTTTTACATAAAAACTCCAACTTTTAAAGATTTTAGAGTCACTAGCATATTTCTAGGTATGTTTACATAGAGATTTTGACCGACATAATTGAACTTGGAAATGTTAGAGAACTACATTCGGATTTCTTGTTTGTTAAAGTGTTAAATAATGGATTTAATCATGCCGGTGATGCGAATTTGGTGCAGGGAGAAAAGCATTATTAGAGTTGCTGATCAATTATTAGTGGAGACTACCCGTATTCATATCATGTGAGGCACCGACCAGAAATTTTTCCGTCTACTAAAGAGCTTTCTTTTGAGTGTGTGTCACCATACGTTAATTCCGGGTAGAATGGTGAGCTACCCAACCTCCCACCAATAGAAGCACTACTCTTTGATCTCTTGAGTGCTAATTTTGTCAATCATGAGGGTGACGTCTATAGATGAAAGCTTCCTTCTTGTAGTTCGATTTGCAGTTAGCACCATTCTCTCTCGACAACAACGGATCCATAGAAACACTCTCATCATCAACAAGGAGCGACATCAAAATCTACAAGGAAAGTTGGAAAAGTTTAAGGTTTATAAGCAACGGAATGAGAAAAGGAGCAAATTTCAAAAACAAGTAAAGCAACAATACAATGAGCATAATTATACATACAAGTATGAAGACTTATTCATAAAAGCGAAGAAAATTAAAAGGTGAGAATTTTTGAAGTTTATGATTTCAAGACGATACAAGTTGTGAAGAATCAAGCGGTAAAATACTTCTTCCACGGCCATGGTTTATTTTGTATTTAATTTCTCTTGTTTTCAAAAAAAAAAAAAAAAAAAAAAAAAAAGAAAAACAAGAGAAATATTTGTTCTTATTTTTATTTAATGAGCCGTGGGGAAGGAAAATTTATAAGGAAGTTTCAAGCGACAAGGATTTAAGGTAAAAGAGTTACAAATTGTCAAGGATTTATGAAATTCGAGGGTTTATCATCAATAGTTGAAACCGAAGACGAAGACCAAGAAGATAAAGACGAGAAGCGGAAGATGTTTCTATTGGATGCCGTGAGAGTGGTGTTATCATAATTGGCGATCGGATGTGAAGGTGAGTAAGTAATCTCATCCTCGATACTAATGGTTGATTTCCTTTCGTAGAGATCGTCAGAAAAATGGTTTTTCAAAATATAAAAGATGTGGGTTTTTAAAAATATTTCGGAAGTTGTCCTTCCCACCATTCAACGTGTTGCGGGAATTCTCTCTTCATTCCTACCTGCACACATGTGAGAACCATAAAAAAGCCGTCTTTTTGAGTGCAATTATCATAAAATCCTTTTTGGTGAGGCAGAAGTCGAGGCGAAATGCTTATTGTTCGTTTCTCAAACACGCGTTCTCTCATTATGGTGTGGTTATTTCTCACTCAACAATTAAGAACGAGAATATGTTCTTTAGTATTTCTAACTTCTTATTACTAGCATGCAGAAACTCTATGTCCTCATAACTTTTTGGATGCTTGTGACGCTTGAACGCTTTGAAGTTGTAAGTTTTTAGTTTGATTTGCTCGAGGACTAGCAAAGTCTAAGTGTGGGGGAATTTGATAGGGTGTAGAATACATCCTATTTACTATCTATTGTTTATGCTTTCTTAGCTATTTTTCTTGTAAATTATGTATTTTACGCTTGTTTTGAGTTTTGTAGCTACTTTGGAGTCACACGGAGGAAAAAGAAGAAGAAATTACCCAAATTGAACAAAAGGGCAAATGTTTGTCATTTCGTTGGGAGAACACTATCCGGAGCCCAGTCACATGTTAAGGGGCAACTTACTTTTTGAAGAATTATAAAAGGCAGCCGACTATGGTTAAGGGGTTGTCATTCTTTGGGTAGCCCTTATCCGAGAAAAATATATGTGTTGTTACACCCAAACTAGGGTGGTCTTATCCTGGGGTGTTTTAATCCATCTCAAGTTATTATACAACCCTAGAATTCATCCTTTCTTCAATTATTGCTACGAAAATTAGAACAAGCGACAAAGCGCTACTTTAGCACTGAAACAACAAAATCGGATGAGGAGGTTGAGATTGAGAGAGAAATGGAAAATGTTGTTATTATTCAACACGGAGAGAGACATCGGACTCTTTGTTACCATTGGCGAGATCGAGAAATGAAGGTGATGAAGTAGAAGTAGGGAATCGAGAGAGGGGTTTGGAATTGAAATAAAGGAGAAGATGAATCGGGGATTTGAAGGAGAGATCGAGAGATCGAGAGTTATTTTGTGGAAATGAACTGTAGAAGATGGCGGAAACTTAGGGTTGCTTCCAAGGGTTCGAGAGATCTGTGAATTGAACATCGAAATTGAAATTAGGGTTCGAATTGATGATTTAAGGTTTCATTTGAATCGAGAGACAAAAGGAGTTGGTCTCGAATTGAGGAGTTGTGTTGAATCGAAATGGGTTTGAGTTAATTAGATCGTTAATGGTTACAGGAGATGAGGATCGATTGAGAGTGCAGATTCATAAATGGCTTGAGTTACTGGCCGGAGAACTGAGGCTTTGATGTTTGCATGGTTCATTAATTGGAAGCTTGAATTGTTGTTTTTATGGGTCAGGTGGAAGTAGCTAAACTGCAGATGATGGTGCCCTGGCTCTAATTACAGGCTAGGGACTTAAGCTGTGAGGAAATGATGAGGCATGTGTTTGCTGCCATTGATGGGTTGAGAAGGAAGATACAAATAATGATGCTGTGTTTGCAGGCAGGCTAGAGTGTTGATGGCTATTGTCAAGGATTTACTGAGCTAGAATTGAGATCGGATTTATGGGTCATTCCAGGCCAAGAAGTAAATGAGCAAGGATGTGTCTATGTGGTGTTGGATGCTTGAGCAATGGCAGTTAGATTGCATGGAATGGATGATTGTGGAGCTGTTTCAGGTAGAAGCTGTTGAGTTGCAGGCTGAGCTATCAAGTGGTCTGGCAAATTGCAGGCATTCTTGATGAGGTTGCAATAGGTAGAGAAGGTTGTGACAGTATGGTCTTGTGTTGTGTTGGCTCAATGGCTAAGTACAGGGTTCTTGTGTATGGCAGCTGGAATTGAATTACAGGGACAGATAGCAGGATGCACTGTGAGTGTGTGTTGTTGTGGTGAGTGTCGTGGAAGAACAATGGAGTTGCAGTCCAAAATGGTTGTGCTGGTGGTGTTGGTTGGCTTGAGCTGCTAAAAGAGATGGAAAGCTTTCGGATATGTTGGATTGCAACAGGAATTGAGCAGGGAAGCTACAGGTGCTAGTAGTTCTGGTGGAGTTGCAGTTCAAGAAATTGAATGAGTGCTGTTACAGTGAGAGCTGATGAATGAATTGCAGGTCTGAAATGAGAAGTGGGTCTGTGTGTGAATTAATTGCAGCCTCTGATGGTGGTGCGGAGATTGGAACTAAGGGCTGAATGAGTTCAAGAATTGAAATAACTGTGGTTTTGAAGCAGTGTGTTTAAGAGTAAAGGGCCATCTTGGCTGGAAGTAATGTTCTGACACAATGATTGTCTTTGCAAGAGATGCGAGGAAAGCATGGCCATCTTGGCCGTGACTACTTTGGCTGTGCAAAGTGGCAGCAGTAGGGACCCGGTCAGTAGACTCAAGAATCGACTCCGGTATGACTCAGTGATTCATTTGACCCTGTTGACTAACAGTCGACCGTTAAGTTTGACTTTTGACCGTTAGTCCTAACGGAGGACTGACGGAATATTCCGTCGAATATTCCTGTGACGGAGAAATTCTCAGGTGGCCGGCGGCGACTATTCCGGCGAGGATTAGGCCACAATCCCGGTTTTCCATGAGCAAAAATTCAGAATTTTCTATGGAATTCTCTCATGGGTGTGAAGACTTGGGCTAGGAATTGGATGGAGAATTGGACTCAAATTTGGAAAGAAGATGGAAGAGAAGAGAAAGACTTGAATTTGGAAATTGAATTGCAAAAGGAAAAGGATTCTATTCCTTGGAAGATTTGGAGAATATTGAAGCCTATAAATAGAGAAGTTTTCTACATCTTTTACACACTTCTCTACACCTTTTACACACAACACTTTTCTTTTCTTATTCTTTGTGTGAACTTTTAGCATGAGTAGCTAATTTTTTATTGATTGAGGATGAATTCCTAGTTCTTAATATATGTTTTGAGATTTGTTTCAATTCTATCTTGAGTTTTTCACATGATTATCGTTTGTTTTTACTAATAGGAATGATCTTAAAGACATTCATGATTGATTGATAGATTGTTTAGGTGGCCAACTAAATTGATTTGTTAATTTGATCTAAAGCTAGTGAAAGTTAGGGGATAAGTAATCGTTTCTTGACTCTTTACATAAGTAGCAAACACGAGACCTTGCGGAGGGATTCCGTGGAGCAATTGTGTGTAGAAACAACGCTAGAAAGTGAACCAAGCGAACCGAGTTTAACTACTAGTACTAAACCTAAATTCATAAATCTTAATGCATTCAGGAATTACATCTTGTAAGCGAACCTCGGGGTGGTTCTTTTGAATAGAATACGATAACTAAGCGGACCTGTTACTCGGTGAAATTAGGGATTTTGGGGCTAGCTAAGCGTACACTGCTATCCTACGGTTGGTGATAATCTGTGACTAATAACAAGTAGAAAAGAACATAACTTGATTCATTGTTTCGTAACGAAGAAGGATTCCTTGATCTTGTCTCTCTTATTGCTTTCAACTTTCGATTTTAATTGCTTTGTTTATTTTCTTTTGCTTTTTACACCCCCCTTTCGTGACAATTTTTACAACTAGAATCTCTTGCTCCTCGTGTGAACGAACTTGACTTCCATTATATTATTTTTAATTGAGTGGAAATATTGATTAATTTGATTACACCTACGACACGCATCAACAATCTACTATTTTTCAATTTTTATGTAACCAACAAAGTTTGTGTGTTGTTTTTGTAGCATGAAGCCGTGAAAGCGCGTTACTTACAAGAAAAGGGAGAACCATTCATGTTTGAAGCCAACGTGAACCATATTGTAACCAAAGTCACCGAGTACCACCAGCTGGGTGAATCGGAAACGGATTCTTCTTAAGAAGATTGAAAGTTTAGTGGTATTTGCTAAGGTTTTTCGTAAGGTTTTGTGGGTACATCTCTATGTAAACCCTCACGAGACTATAACTCGTCCTATTGGGTCACCAAGTGGTTTAAAGGCTTGATGCACGTGCTTAAGTGCATTCGTGCTTCTGCGACAAGGATTACATTTGAAATAAATTAGAGTTCCGGCTTATGTTATTTTGTTAGCATGATACAAAAAATAATTAACTTGTAATAGGCATAGTTGGTATGTATTTTTCTATGCCGGATTTATGACGGTTACGATTTCCCCCTACTAGTTTGACAGTTACAATTTCATTCAACTTGTTTGACGGTTACAAATTCATTCAACTTGTTTGACGGTTACAATTTCAATCAACTCGTCGGTTTCAAACTACTCATGCTATATAAGTGACGGTTTTGGAAAGAAAAATATTCAATCTATTCAATCTCTCCCTATTTTTTTTTCATCTTCTATACCAAAGCAATGGCTCGTCGCAAACCCAATCCAGAAATACCTGATGCGCAAAAAAAGTCCTCAAGAGTCTCCTGGTGAAGTGGACGTAACAGATTTGATTCGGTAAGTGATGTATAACACAAAGTCTCCTTTTGAATTGAAGTACTTTTAGGGTTTACCCAATAACATATAACACAAAGTCAAACATGCTAGGGTTCATGACGGATTGAAAATTCTGATTAGGGTTTTGAAATTGAATTCTAGTAAGATGAAATTCTAGTCAATTGAATTGAGTTTGAAAATCAAAAACCAAAAAACACTAAGAACTGTAAAAATTTACGAAAACCTAAGCATAGATATATTGCCATTTAAGAATGCTCTGGAAATGACACCGGCACTATCGTATTTTATTTTTCGATGCTTAGGTTTCGGTCCCTAAAATTTGTGAATCCCTGGATACAATTCAACCAAAACCGGCATTCAACGTATTAATATTGAATATAGGTATCTGTTCCGAGGCACTCAATGTATGGTAACAATTTATACTGGGGTTTGTTTTTCATACGGCTTAGAATTTTCTACATATAATTCAATATAACCGGCATAGTAGTATTTTTTTAAGAAATGCCGGAACCAATACCGGCATTGTCGTATTTTATTTTGATATGCCGGTTTTCTCTCCCTAAAATTTGTAAATACCTGAATACGGTTCAACCAAAACCGGCGTTCAACGTATTAATATTGTATATGCCAGATACGTTAAGAGCACGCAATGTATGGTAACAACTTACACCGGTTTGTTTTTCATACGGCTTATAATGATCCATATATAATTCAATATAACCGGCATAGTAGTATTTTTTAAGAAATGCCGGAACCAATACCAAGCATTGTCGTATTTTATTTGTATATGCCGGTTTTCGCTCCCTAAAAGTTGTAAATCCCGATACGATTCAACCAAAACCGGCGTTCTCCGTTTTATTCTTTAATATGCCTAAGGTATCTGTTGTGCATTTCGTATATGTCTATTTATGATGCCGGTTTTACGTATGTTCCTTTTGTATGCCGACATGTAGTATGTAACTCAATTTAACATGTTGGAACATAGGTCTCACGCACCAAGAAAGGACAAAGGAAAAGGAAAAGCTGTTGAAGAATCAAAGCGTAAGTCTTCTCGACGTAAACGTCAAAATCCGGCCATTGCTAAGGTCACACGGGATCATCCTATAAGCGACTCAACAAGCACCGATGATGATGATGAGTGGGAAACTCCACCGAAGCCGGTAATAGCGGGTGGCTCATCCTCACAAGCCAGGTGGTTTAGGACAAACTGATGATGAAAAGGCACCCCCTCTTCACTTCCCTGATAAGTTAGAATTGATTCATGTCCGCAATGATGGCAAACTTTGGGGTCAACCGATAAACCCACAACTTTTATTTTCGTATAAAGACTCTTGGGATCGTTGGATCTATCAAACTTATGTAAGACGTTTGTATCTTATTATTATATTATTTTCCGTGATCAATTTAATTAAGTTTGTTGTGTTTTTATAGGACCACGGAAAGCCCGGCGTGTTAGCCGCCATCAACAATCGGATGTGTGGCCTTTGGAGGATGAGTGTCCACTGTTCAACAAATAGTCGAGCATCCGGGGTTGTATCATGCGATAGAAAATTATGTGGCCACCGATACCGTCACCGCAAATTTGCTTTTGGAGAGGTTTTATGGTGAAACCGACACCATGCATTTTAATTTTGGCGAGATGGCCATTATCCCCGAAGATGTCCAAAGGATAATAGGACTAGAGGTTCTTGGGAAACCGGTTAAGGTTGGAGACAAGTCGAAGGACCTAGGGTGGGAAAAGATCTATGAACTCACAGAAAAGTTGTTTGGATGGAACAAGGAAACCACGTTGGCAAATTTGTACAAGAAACGAACTCGCTCGTAGACAAAGACTATAACATTCGTCAAACTCATTCAATCGTTTGGGAATACGAAGAACAGGGAATTGACTCCGCACAAGCTCAACAAACTGCTGCCGCATATATTTGTTCATTTTGGGAACCGCTATATTCCACGACTCTAATGGTAACGGGGTGCATATGAACAACCTACGGTACTTGGATCCGTTGGAAGACGTTCACAAGTATTCATGGGGCACCGCTTTCTTGGCTCATTTTTGGCAGAAATGCGTCGAGCTTCTAAGGCGAAAGGGCAGTCAATTTAATGGGAATTTCACCGTGATTCGGGTAAGGTGAACTACCTATTTTGTGATTGTTATCGTTACATTTGTTAGTTTCCAACTATTTATTTTCTTATACAATTTATGGGTACAGTGTGGGCTTATGAACACTTCCGAGATTTGTTCATAGGGTATAAAGGATTGGAAATTTGGCATGATTACCAACCGAATATGGCTCTAGCCTCGTAAATACTACTTCAAAAATACCCCTTCGCCTAACAAGAAACGGTTTTTACAAATGAGATTGGCTTTGGACTCGTTTTCTGTGGAACATGTTGTGTTCGACCCTTATAGGAATGTCGAGGAGTTCACCTTCGAGACATGAAAATGTTTCATTTACAACGGACCGTTCTTTCATCCAAAAGGATTTGTTATGCATAACCCTCTCCGCGTGATGCGCCAACTCGGTTACAAGCATAAAGATCTCACGGATACATCTTATCATAAATATTCTCACGACTTTACTAAATGCCAATCAAATGAGAACCATACTCTGGTATGCTACGACCCGGAACCAATTCTCGCACATCGGATCGAAAGGGAAGAAGAAGAACTTGTGATGGATAGGGGTGATTGGGAATTGGGCGAGAACGGTTTGATAGTGAACCAACATTCCTAAACGGGCATCTACGGTACTCACATCCTTATGTTGTACGCCTTGGGATACGGTAGAGGTCCCTCCACCACCAAAGACGTCCCTCCACAACTCCAGGATCACGTACCCAGGACTTCTACGACTCGTTACGTTATTGGTGCGTTCATTACTATTCTCTTAATCTATATCTACAAACTTATAAATTTGTACGTACTAAATACATGCTGAAAAATCCGTTAACAGCGTCAGCGAATTGGAAACTTGGCAAGGTTCTTTAAGAAGAAGACCAAGAAAGGAGAGTTGCTGACCCAGAAAGAAATGGAGAACGTCGTCAAAAAGATAGACCAAATAGAAGATACTGAGGCAAAAGACTTGTGGGGCGAAAAGAAGAAGAGGGTATACAAGAGGCCAAGAACCGAGTGATCTTGTGATTCTTTGATAGTGTTAGTTTGTTTTATGTTTGTTTGTGTGAATTGGTAAACTTTGAACATCTTTGCTTCATTTGTTTTCGGTTTGGAACATCTTAACTTTACATTTGGTTTGTTTACACTTTGCGGATGTTATTTTATGGTATTAGGTATTTGCTTATCCGTGTACTTAAGTTGTTACGAGCACAAACGAGAACATATTTTGCAACGCCGGTACGAGCACCGCCGTAGTAAAGTTTGAAATTAAATCACAATGGCACGTACATAGCATATGGTTCAATGATTACAATTCAAACTTCCAAAAAAACAAAAGGTGGCGTATTAGTGAACCACATTAATCCAAATTACTCAACATTAATCCAAATTACTCATCATCGCTTCCACACGTATGAAGTTGCAACTCCTCCTCTTCAAGAGGTTTCTTTGATAAGGCCAAAGCATCCCATAATTGGTGATTCTCCTCGTTCAACGCCATCCATCCCTTCCATATATTTGGATCTAGTTCCTTGTTTTTAACCATCCCACAAAGAGGTGGCAATGGACAATTGTCCCTGAGTTTAAGAATGACGAAATGATTGTCGTTCACGTACGCCAAAACAACTCTTCTCGTCTTAAGGGATCCCTCACATTTTTGCCATTTTGGTGTAAATGTAGTGACTACGGTGGGGGTAAAATAATGAACAACACAATTAAATGTATCCGCTACTAGATGCCCACAAAGCGGCATCCTCATCCAATATTGAGAAGGAAGAAATGCCATCTCCTGCTCGGGTCCTAGCACTTGAGCACACATATCATCAAACACCTCGTCGTGACCAACCAATTGCTCATAAAAGCTCCTCTTCTTCACAAGTTGATCGGCCATCCTCATTCTAGCATATCGGCATGGTGTCATTCCTTTACTAACAGCCGTCTCGAAGATTCCTAATTGTTCAGTGACGGCATGATAGCCACAATTTCCATCTCCATCGACATCATCCGTGTACACAACAAACTCGCGAATAACCTCAGGAAGTTGATCTATGTAAGACTCTATCTTCGTATGGTAGTGTCTATAAGTCCTACCCGTTTGCGAATCCTTATACATCGTCATATTACCAACTTTTAGCTTAATTATATCCAAACCATCCTCTGCAGTCTCTACCCTACAAATGTCTTCGGTATGTGACGGGAGATTATACTTCCTTGGCCTACCCCTACGCCTTTTCATTTGAACCTCAGATACATCGATTTGTTGTTGTAGGTTCGGAATGCTCACCTTGTTGCCCTTGGTTGCTTAATGTTGGTACCTTCGGCGGCCTACCCCTTTTCTTTTGAACCTCGGATACATCAACTATTGGTGTAGGTTCGGAATGCTCACCTTGTTGCCCTTGGTTGCTTAAAGTTGATACCTTCGGCGGCCTTCCCCTTTTCCTTTGAACCGCGGATACATCGACTATTGGTGTAGGTTCGGAATGCTCACCTTGTTGCCCTTGGTTGCTTAATGTTGGTAAATTCGGCGGCCTTCCCATTTTCTTTTGAACCGCGGATACATCGACGATTGGTGTTGGTTCGGAATGCTCACCTTTTTGTCCTTTGTAGCTTAATGTTGGTACCTTCGGCGGCCTTCCCCTTTTTTTTTTGAACCTCGGATACATCAACTATTGGCGTAGGTTCGGAATGCTCACCTTGTTGTCCTTGGTTGCTTAATGTTGGTACATTTGGCGGCCTTCCCCTTTTCCTTTTAACCTCCGATACATCGACTATGGGTGTAGGTTCGGAACTCGTCGATTGTTGTTGACTTGATATAGGTTCCTTCCTCGGCCTACCCCTCTTGTTTGGAACGGTCGTTTCAGCGAATCTTGCTTCTGAAATCTCACTTGCACATAGATCTCGTTTTTTAGTTGCCGCGAGTTCCTCTTCACGTCGAGTCATTTGTTTTAATTCTTTTCTTTGTTTCTTCCTTGCAATTTTAGTTTGTGGTCTACCCGCCGGATCCCTTTGTTGGCTCTTCACTTTGTGCTATCCATGGCCGTGTAATTAGTCTTAGTTGGCTCAACAATACTTGTCGGCCAGCCGAGTTGCCACGTGAGTAAGCTTCATAAAATTCTAAAGCCTCCTTTGTATCCCATGGTGATTGTCCAGAGCTTCGGTAGGGGAAGGTCGAAAGATAATTGCTTCCAAAAAGGATCAATAACATCAATAGGTATCACTACTTCATACTTCACAAGCATATGACGACACGGAAGCCCCAATGAAGACATGTCGGGACAAATACACACATCACCCGGATTTTCGTTAAGCTTCTCATATTGCATTTGTCTCATCATATGTTTTATTGCCCAACGGGAGACGTTAAACTCTATTCCTTGGAGCAACTTAGTATGTTCAAGAAATTGAGTCATCCTTTCCATTGAGCTTTTCTCAAAAGCCTTCTTGATCCTATCGATATCGGCCTTAAAGTGTTGCTCCATTGCCTCGGTGACCGTAACCACATTTCCCTGGCGGACCGGGATGAGATCTTTAAATCTCCCATGAGAGGACTCCGCTATACTAGTTGCTTCATTCCCGTAATGTCTATAACGATTTGTCCAAGCACGCACAAATTTTTCCTTGAACTTATCCAACCAATTATCCCAGACAATATGAGACGGCACATGGATACACTTCGTTATATTTGGCAATAAAGTTGTTCAATCTCTTTTCATACATGTCCTCGGTAAGAGACCAATAAACTTTCTCCCAATCCTTTAGAAATTCCAACCACCTTTTATGATTTTCATAGTGTTCTTTGTCGACTCGCTCTTTAATCTTTCTTCTTTCATTTTCTTCTTCTTCGGGTGATAGTTTCTCTTTGCGAACATCTTCCTCTAGTTGAGCAATCATTCTATTCTTAATATCAGCCTTTGAGGGTTCAAACAAAGCATGACAATGTTTTTTCACATTTTCACCTATATGATATGTACAAAAGAAATTTTGTGCATCCGGATATACGTCGGATATGGCATTCATTAGTGCGTCAAATTGATCGGTTATGATGACCTTCGGAGAACGATTTTAGGAAACAATAATTTCAATTGCCGCAATGCTCAATGATAATTGTAATCCCTCTCGTTCTCCATTAAACACCAAGCCAATGTGAATGTTACCTTGTCCGATGTTTGCCCCACGATGTTGAACAACGGCATGTTGTATTTGTTTGTCTTGTATGTGCAGTCCATCATAAGAACATCACAACACGTATGAGCCAATTGTGAAAGCAAAGGATGCAAAATGAATATTTGAAGCGGCTTGTTGTCCGGACTCTTTTAATGATACGCGTGTAATTGTGATCCCAAGCTATCTTCTCAAATTCTTGCATAACACTCCTCCCTTCCCATTCCAACCTTCTAATGGTTGCTTGTGCGCGTTATAAATTATACTTGAGTGAAGAAACGTTGGTCTTATCCTTTTCCTTGAAGGTTCCGAGAATCACTCTTGGTTTGATACATGCTTTGGTCATCATCTTTACATCCTCGAATTGATCGGGTTTTAGCTTCGCAACTAGGGAGTGACCTTCAAAATCATTCGGATCGGGGTGGTTGTGACGGCCAAACCACACCTTACATTCCCATTCTTTTTCTTCTACTTTTGAACCTCTTAGATAGAATACAAGCTTAAAAGGGCAGTCATCCTTCCGCGTAAGCTGTCTTGTATACCTTGTTAGTCTTCTTTTCATATACATAACCCTTTCTCTTATGACTATTTTTCTCATTGTATTTTCCACTTCTCTGCAAAACCATCTCAAAACGAATCGATGAACGTTGGGAATTCCTCACTAAGACACACATGTTATTAAGAGCCGTTGCTTTTGCCCAAGCAATTGCTTCCTTTTCATATTTTATTCCCTACATAAGGACAACATTATAGAGATTACAAGCAAATCCCAACATAAAATTGTAAGCACTAGGTGAAAGTATTGTTTGGTAACATACCCGCGGCATTTTATAGTACTCCGACGTATCCCGATGGAGCGGTTTGGAGTTTGGTTGATCGTTGTAGGTAACAATCTAAGGAATGAATGAAAAGAAACTTGGATTAGTTCAAAACCGGCATTGTCGATAAGTAAAGGAGACTAGGGATTAAAAAAGCATAACGGGTAATTGACTCTATATAGGTTCGGGTTCCGGCATACTAAGTTGAAAGAACTAAATGCGGTATTTAAGTTCAAAATATCATTAGCTTCGTATGTTATTCATGTAAAACCGGCATCTTCGACATTTAAGTTTCTATCTTAGGTATCAAAAAACGGCATAGAATGTCATGTACTAACACTCTTAGGTTTGAATATTCCTCGGAATATTCATTTGGTAGGTAAAAAAATAAATTTGTACCTAGGCACTCAATCTTGGTTTGAATACCACGCCGGTATGTTCTTGAATACCTAGGGAAATTTAGTGCGCAGGCATACATATATATATATGAATACTATGCCGGTTACATGATACCCGGCATAGTATTCAAACCACGAGCATGCCGGTACAAAGGTTTTTCGAGACGAAATGGCGGTTTCAAAAGAAAAAAATCAAATTTTCGACCTCTTTGAAGCATTACTGTGTGTTGGGGTTGCTTGTATCTTGAACATGTTTACTTTCTTGAGTTGGTTCTTCACAAAACATTTCATGGTCAAGAAAATAATGATTCAAAGGTGTTGGTTCATCATACAACAATTGTGAGTTGTTATCATTAATCGAAGATTGAAGATATGATTGTTGTTGTAATTGAGCTAAAGATTCAAAGTGCTGCAAGTCTCTCATCACAATCATCTTCCATTTTAAAAAAAAAAAAAAAATTCTACTCAAAATTTTTTTCCCTTTAAACTAACACACACAAATTCAAATAAACATAAACACAAATTATATCCCCCAAATCATTAATATTTTACTAATCATCATTAGTAACTAATCCTGATTAGTGAGGGTTAAATTAGGAATTAAAATTTTATTTAGATAAGGGGTAACCTTGACTAGGATATTTGGATCCCTATTTTGTCATTTAGTCATATCCCCCAATTAGTTTTCATATCCCCCAATTGCGCGTTC
>JAJJWW010005286.1:43124-143457 GCA_023531295.1 Papaver armeniacum
AACAATAATTGGTGCTTCAACATCACATGGTACTTCAACATAAACTTTGTAGGATCAGAATATCGCAACACCAACACTTCTGCGAAACTCATAAACGTTACGTAGCGAAGTCGTCGCAGACGAATAAAATAAATGACGCGATGGATGACGACAGCCAGAACACGAGAAAGGTGTGAAGACCTAGCGAGATATAGGAGTGTCGCGAGATTATGCATTTGTACACTTGCGATACTTCGCAAATTGTTCCCGAAAATAAAGGACAGCTTAGCTGTTATCCATTATGTAATACCCTATATAAAGAGCCGAACAGGCCTATTGGAGGGAGATCTTTTTTCGAGTGTTGAGCAAGTCATTAAGAGAGAGAAAGTTTATAGTGATTGTATTTTCTTTAGCTCTTTTCCATTTTATCTTGTAAACATTCAAGAAATTAATCAACAAAAATTATAATTGTTCATCTTCAATGGATTGATTGTGTGGATTCTTGTGAGGGGTGTAGTGTAGGATTTCCTGCAACTACATATTGGCGCTAGAAACAGGGACAGAGTGAAGATTGACATCGTGATTTGAAAGAATTTGGAGTAATAGGGATGGAATTTCATATAATTTTCAACAATTTATGAAATTGAGAAATGGCTAGAAGAAGATATGCATCAGAACAACCAACAACTGTTAGAAGGAGTAGAAGACTTGCTGGAGAAGGGAGAAATGAAATAGGGGAATCCTCAAGAATGAACACAAGAAATAATGAAGAAAATCAAATTCAATCACCAATTCAACCAAGATCGAATAGAAATCGGTGGATTATGATAGAGTAAGCGTGCATACTTGGAGATCGGACTGTGGACGAAAGGAGAGAAGAACAGCAATTGATAAACAATGGACAAGAGGAGAGAGACCGAGAAGTGATTAGAGAAATAATTCATGGAAATGAAGAGGTCGCAGCATTAGAGACATTGAGACAAACAATACATGAAGAAAGGCGATTAGAAGCAGAGGAACGTGCAAATTTGACAAGGCAAAATCATGAGTTGAGGATGGAAAATATGAGATTACAAAACAGAAGGTCGAGAAACACTACAAGGTCAAGCTCAAGATCAGTTAGAGAGGAAAGAAGGAGATCTTTACCTATAAAAAATGCTAATGAAGAAAATCGAGAGGAAGTGCAAAATCCAGGCGAAGAACGTTGCGAAAGAAGAGAAATAATGGAAGATCGCTATATCCCACGTCCCGAGACTCTTCAAAATGGGCAAAATGATGGAAATCAAGAAAATAGGCAGCGTCAGGGGCGGAATAGTCCAGGTGATAAAGAAAATCAGGAAGAAGGAAGAAGAATATTGCATGGGAGAGAAGCACAGAGGAAGAAAAAAGAAATTGAGGATGAAATTGAAAGACACTATGTTGAGCAAGCACGTCTAGCTTGCGAAAGAGAAAGATTGAGAACAGAAATGGAAGAACAGGCAAGAGGCAATTCGCCAGAATAATCATGATAATAGAGAAAGAAGGAGAGAACAAAATCGCAACAATGGTAACATCAATGAAGAGTATGAAAGAGTACAAAGGAGAATCGAAAGGCAGCAAAGAAGAGAAAATGATAGATATAACGGTGTGCGAATTCAAGAGAGGAATGAAAGAGAAGATCGCAGAGAAAGACAAGAAGAGAATGATGAACAAGAAAGTCAAAACAGACATGAACGAGAAGAAGAGAGGCGGAGTTAAAAAGACCAATGGAGCCAAACTCTGGTGTAAATGAACAAATTCTGAGATAATTGGCGGAAATGAGAGGAATGTTAAATAATAAAACAGGAGGAGGTAAGAGACAATTGGATGAAGCCATAGAAGAAGCTGCGAAGACTCCATTCACACAAGAAGTACAATTAGGAGGAATACCCCCAAAGTGCAACTTACCTACGTTAACCAAAGATTTTCGATGGAACAACTTGTGCGATACAACATATCAAAGATTATGTGAGATGTATGTTACAGTGGGAGATCCATGATGCTATATTGTGCAAATATTTTGCATCAAGTTTGACAGGAGAAGCTTTGAAATGGTTTGAAGGATTACCGAGGAATACAATAACATCTTTCAATCATTTGCAGGCTATATTTTTAGGGGCATACATAAGTAATAACTCCACGCGACCTGGTATTGAAGACGTATTTGGGTTAAAACAAAGGGTTGGTGAAAGTTTGAAGCATCTAACAGTGAGATGGAAGACAATGTGCAGTGATATGGCTGGTCGTGTGGATGAGAGATATCTCATTCTATCATTTATTAACGCTATGTTCGCAACCAATCTGCTATATATTCAAATTTTTAGAATCAAGAATACAATCACAATGACTGAGTTGCGAGAACTTCAAGAGGAATACATTGCTCTAGAGGAAAAGCAAAACGAGATGGAATCATACCCCGTTGCGAACACAAGTTCAAAAGCTGCAAATGCAAGCTTGTTACCTAAACTAATAAACACAGTGGCGAGCACCTCGCAGGGTCAACAAGAAATGATAACGGATGATGGTCAACGAAAGTTGGTAGCCATGGGGAGTCGTGATCAGGAGGAATTTGAGAGAGAGAGAAACTTCTATAACCGTGGAGGAAATAACAAAATTCAAAGACTTGATCAGCCGCAAGAAACTTATGGAAGTCAGAGGCAGAGTTATCATAGAGGACAACGAAGCCACAGGGTAATCTGGGAAGAAATCAAGATGCCAACATTGAATGCTAGTGTGGAAAAAATATGGGAAGCTATAATATTAATGGAAAATATACCTGCGCCATGGAACATGGGAAGTGAGCCACCTCCGAGTGACAGAAGTCATGAATTTTGTTCTTATCACCATTTTCATGGACACTCCACAAACGATTGTAGAAATGTAAAAAGAATCATCCTCAGAATAATAGACCAAGGGAAACTAAATCAATTTCTAAAAAATCAACCTCAATCTCAACCATTACCACCACCGCCAGAAATTCACAGAGCAAACATAACAAAAGGAGGAGAAACGTTTGTGATAGAAGTTGGAGCGAAAGCCAAGAATTTGTCTTGCAACTCTATTGTACATTCGTACAGGACAGTAGAAGATTTTCATGATAGTGTTATCAGTAGGGTTTTCGCAAGAGATGCTGATAATAGAGAAATAATGAACATCGCGAAGACATCGCCACTAAAGGAATGGCAAAAGCAAATTATTTCTTTTACCGCAGAAGAAGTACCTGAGGGTGGAGAGATGCATGACAACCCATTAGTGGTAAGATTGGAGATTAACCCAAAACCTGTTGATGATGAAGATGATGAAGTAGAAAATTCATGGGCAATCAATAGAATCTTAATCGACTTGGAAGCTCAGTAAATATCCTTTTTATCATACCTACAAGACTATGGGAGGAAGGACGAAGATCTAATACCTTCAACTTATAAGATCTATGGTTTCAACGGGACGCCAACAAGCCTAAAGGAGAAGCTCATATGCGAATACCGTGAAAGGATTATCAATTGAAATTTTGTTCTGCATAGTCGATGTGGAATCTCCCTATAACGCATTGATTGGGCGACCTTGGTTACATGAGATTTTGGGTGTAGCATCGACTTATCACCAGTGCATCAAATTTCCTCATCCCACTGGTGTCGGAATCATAAAAGGAGATTGGGTTGAGGCACATAAGTGCTATGAAGTTGATGTGGAATCTTGTGAGAAAAGAGCTGCTCAGAAGAAGAACTGGAAGCAAAACATCAAAAATGAACAAAGAAGGGAAAGACTAATGGTGGACGCAATAGAGGTGAGAGAAGAAAGTACGTTGCGAAACCAATGCCTGAAGAAAGTTGGAAGTTGCGATGATTTCGCAAAAAGGGAAGGCAGTATTAGGAAATTTGAATAATGAAGAAGCAGAGAGCAACATAAGTAAGAGGCGAAAGGAGTGAATGATTGATTATAGACTTGCGAAGGTTGTAAAAAAAAAAAATTAAAAAAAAAATTAACTTTTGAATGATAAAGACAGGCTGAAGATGCAAAGATTATGATAATCGAAAAAAGAATACGCGAAACTTTCGCAGAAATTTGAGTGATAAAGACTATAATTCTCGCAGAAATGATGACAAGAAACAATCCAAAAAATAATGACATATCAGAATGGGACGAACCTGCTATGGCGTACACCCTAGTTCGCGAATCAAAATTTCGTAAGAGGCAAATGTAAGACCTAAAGTGCGTCATAAAAGGGGGTATCTGTTAACATGGCCCGGGGAAAAGGTTACACCGCCCCTGGAACCTGGGTCATGGAGATTTGGGGTCAATAAAGCCCATCCAGGAGAGATACCTTGGATTTCCAACTATATATATAAGGTTATACTTCTGGTTGGACGACCGAGGGTCTCTTCAAAGGAGTCAAAGACCAATTGGAACTCGTTCAAATACAAGCGTATGATCAAGGCGCCGAGGTACACGGTTGAGCCAAGAGTGCCCGAGGCATTTGAAGTGTCTCGGCCATTCTTGGCAAGTCTTGGCATATGTTGCACTCGGCCCGAAGAAAACTCCACTTAGGGGTGCGAGTCTCGTAACCATAAGCCATATAGGTATAAGGGATAAGACTGCGAAAACAACGGGGTTAGGTTCTTGGATGGTTGTTGTTAAGACTTACCGGATGGGAGGAGCTAGTCTTGTATGGTCGATGTACGCCTCCTTGAAGAGGCAACCAGGGAGATGATAAGGGCGGCACCCTCCATTAGGGAGCCGATAAGTGTCTTAAGACGCAAATGTCATGAGGCTTTATTTTATACGCAAAAGTGATATTCCTTGGATACAAGTAGCATAATATGATTATAGTTTGTAGTGCAAGAAAATTTAGGCTTTTCATATTTGTGCGATGTATGGCCGATGTACGCCTCCTTGAAGAGGCAACCAAGGGGAGACAGATAAGGGCGGCACCCTCCATTAGGGGCCGATAATCGAGAAAATTTAGGCTTTTCATATTTGTGCGATGATCCTGAAGAGGCAATAATACAAAAGACAAAGATAAGACGAGATCAAGGGGTCAGTACATGAAAGTGTAAGGACGTCCTGCGATTTCGTCGCAAGACGGAAATGTCATGGGGCTTAATTTCGCAAGAAAATCTAGGCATATCATATTGTCGCAATAAAATTATCCTGAAGAGGCAACAATACTAAGAAATGATAAGGCAAGATCAATGGGTCTTTACATGAAAGTGTAAAGACGTCCTGCGATTTTGTCGCAATGACAAGAGGTGGCGCAATAAGACATTTAACTAGGAAGGCAAAATAAGACCATACAAAAGAAAAAGAAAAAAAAATGAAATCTTGAAAACAACCAAGAAACATTCTCTCGCGAGAATTGGCAGCTTGATTGCTATGTAGACCGAGGCATGTTATCATCTAAAGGTTATTTGCTTAATCTTTCATTTGAAAACAAATAACAGAGGCAAGTATGGGAATGAATAGATTGAGAATATGTTATTTATTTTCATATGATAGATTTACGCACTCACAATATATTGATTAACTATATTGCAAAAAAGAATTGCTTTTTTAACATGTGCAGAAAGGGACAACAAAAGTAGAATTTGTATTTGGAGATCCAAGAAACTTACAATAAGAGATTATAAAAATGGAAGATTAAAAGGATAAATGTACGAGATGTTACAAAAAGAGAAAGAAGAAAATGGAGCTATTTCTTGTGTGATTCTTCTTCTTCATCGATCCTTCTACTTCATTATCTTCATCGGATTCTTCTTCGCTAGCATCGCTATCAGAGATATCCAAAGAAGGCATGTTCTCAGGAATTTCGTCAAGAAGACAAGGGTATGAAGAATGAGGGATACTGTTGTCATCGCAGACTGTCTTAATAGTTTGATTGCGAAAGAGAACAACATCATTTTTGAAGTTCGCCACAGTAATTTGTAGTTGCTTCTTCAACTTGGAATACTTGTCATTGAGAAGAGAGAAGTCCTTTGCAAGTTGCTCTTTTTCGGATTCAAGTTCTTCAATTCTTTTCTGAAATATCTTCTCATCCTCTGCGAACGTAGAACAATGAATCAGCAACTTAATAACAGCTTCATATATAATAAACAATTAAGTAAATAGGAATGATCAACAACCTTCTCTATCAGAAATCATATCCCTAATCAAGGCTGCATGCTCAACTTGAAGACTAACATTAACACCTAAATTATTTCTGGCATCATCTAGAACTTTCGCAGCCCAAGCGAACTCATCGTCATTGTTTATGAGAAGAAGGGAACGAATTTGATTCTCTCTTTCGCTAAGAATAGTATTTTGGCGAATGGATTCATCCCGCTCAACTTGAACTTCAAGAAGAGTCTTTTGAAATTTTGCTAATGTTTGGGCACCTTGATTAGCAATGCGATCTTTGTCATCTATAAGATCACTAACCTTCTTCCTTAAAGTACTAATTTTCTCTTGGGAACTAAGGTTTAGGTGTTTAAGTTGGTTGGATAAACTTAAACTAGATCTATGATCAGCTTCTAAGAGACGGAATTTGGATTGAAGTTCATTTAGAGAAAGATGTTTGATTCTGTCATTTGAAAAGCTATTTAAAGAATCATTGAGATGGGCAAGAAGAGCATCGTTATCCATAGACTCAGGAAATGTGTGAAGAAGAATGGCTTCATCAGAAAGGTTATAAACGTCTGCGAAAATGATAAGTCAGATAAAGAAAAATAAATGACAGAACAAAAGCAAGAAAAAGAGAAGAATTTTATACCATAAAGTTGTTGATTAGCATTTTGAAGGCTAGATATCTTGTCCTTCTGAGAAGAAGACTCAACTTCCAATTGTTTGGTGTTTTCATGAAGAGTAGCAGTTTCATTTTCAAGTTCTTTATCTCTCTTGCGGAGAGAAACAACTTCAGCTTCCAATTCTTCATTCTTCTTCTTAAGTTGAAGGTTTTTCTTTTCGAGACTGTTGCGCCTTTTCTCAAGATCTGAGGCAACAACAAAGGAAGCTCTCCCAGACTATAAAGGAAAATAAAGAAATTGTCAAGATGAGGTTTATAATTGAAATCATGTAGAAATAAGGAAATATAGATATACCAAGGCACTAAGTGCGTTTAGGGGACTGGGAGTCACTGCTCTAGAAACTCCGCGAAAAGAATCATCATCCTCTAGTAAGGGAGCATCGCAGATATTTTCGAGAGCCTCGCATGTGGCAGAAAAATGATCATCTCCAATTCCTTGCATAGAATCAGAGAAAACACTAGATAGTTCCGCCATAGCAGATTCAACTGGATGATTCTCCTTCGCAAGAGAGGTATCAACATCATCATTATCTTCATCAGAGCTCTCGCTGGATTGAGGACTGGAACGAGAAGAAGAATGGATTTTCCGTTTTTTAGAAGGTGGAGCAGCAGATTTCTTCTGGCGAAGAGGAATTCTACTCTTGCCTTTAGCTTTCGCAGTTTCAGAAATATCCTCTTCTTCAACAACTTCAACGCCAACCTTCGCACCCGAATGAAGATAAGAAACAGAGGCAACAATATTGTTAAAAATAATGAAGAAAAGTATTTCATACTTCATCCGTGATCGACTGGCGAATTGCCAGAGTACTCGCCTTAGGATTTCTCTCGTAACTTTTTCTCAATTTAACAATATGAAAATTTCGCAAGATTAGTAGATGTAAAAAGAAGTAATAATTACAAACTGAGCGAAATTCGGGAAGCACACCTCTTTAGCTTTCTCGGGCCAGTTAAATACCCAAGGTTGATAGTTGGCGAGGTTCGCAGGGAGTACATTCGAACCTGAAATATAAGGTCCATTCAAGAATAGTGGAAAGACACACCATTTTTCGTCTTTAGAATGGCGAGGAACATTGTTCTTGCCAGAATGCCAATCGATATCCCGCATAAGTACTTTGTCACTGGGGATATTTTCTCTTCTTTTCAAACGTGCACCCCAAATGTGAGTTCTATCGTTCTTCATGTTTATTACTTCATAATTCTCAAAGAAACTCTCTACTGAATAATTCTCAGCGAATATCTCTAAATCTAAAAATTTAGGATCTCTGATTGCATTAGAATAGAGAGACCCCTTACCAGCGCCACGATTGGCTAACTCAAGCATTAAGCGGATACAATCTCCACTTAATTGGTAAACAACTCGCGAGAATTTCTCATGAGCAAGAATTTCATAAAACAAAGGAAGTTCAGGTTTGTAGAGAGGAATGTGAAGGCCAGAGAGAATCTGAACTAGCAAGATTATGATCTTTTGATTATCACAACAATGATCAGTAAATAATTTGGCGGAAAGAATAAATGAAGATTCTTGATGGGGAATAGTGGATAATGTGAAACCTTTCTCTTGTAAATCCTTTTGAGCCTCTCCCAAGAGAACTTCATATCTACGACCGAGGTGGAGCCATTTTCGAGTATGGGAATGATTAAGGAGTTGAAGATCAAAGGAAGAAAGAAAATTTCTGAGAGCGTTTGGAAGTTACGGAGGAGAATTGAAGAAAAATTGTAGAGAGAAAGTGAAAAAGAAGAAGAGGAAGATGAGAAAACTATATATAAAGAAGAATTCTCGAGAAGATAAACACATTTAATACGAGAAGAGACGTGAATGGTTGAGAAGTAACGGTTGAAAGAGACGTGTCAAAAAATGGGTGGAGAAGAGACACATATTATAGATTTAGTGTAAAAGTATGAAGTCAAATCGCCAAACAGAGATAAGGATGAACAGTTGCGGCAGTTTGAAAATAATAATTCTCATGACATTCTCTCCTTCGCAGAGAAGACATGAGAAGAGGCAAGATGTAGGATCAAAATATCGCAACACCAACACTTCTGCGAAACTCATAAACGTTACGTAGCGAAGTCGTCGCGGACGAATAAAATAAATGACGCGATGGATGACGACAGCCAGAACATGAGAAAGGTGTGAAGACCTAGCGAGATCTAGGAGTGTCGCGAGATTATGCATTTGTACACTTGCGACACTTCGCAAATCGTTCCCGAAAATAAAGGACAGCTTAGCTGTCATCCATTATGTAATACCCTATATAAAGAGCGGAACAGACCTATTGGAGAGAGATCTTTTTTCGAGTGTTGAGCAAGTCATTAAGAGAGAGAAAGTTTATAGTGATTGTATTTTCTTTAGCTCTTTTCCATTTTATCTTGTAAACATTCAAGAAATTAATCAACAAAAATTATAATTGTTCATCTTCAATGGATTGATTGTGTGGATTCTTGTGAGGGGTGTAATGTAGGATTTCCTGCAACTACAAACTTGTGCTTCAATTGCGAAGCCTGACTATAATTCTTGTGTATGTTAGATATGCAAGAAAAAGTGTCACTCTGCTTATAGATGTCCATATAAATATGCTAAACGCAGTGGACCTAAGCCTCAAGCAAATAGCACCATTTGTTAGAGCACTGCTCGGTCGAACTCCCAAGCGTTTCTATCTTAAGATTGTTTGTCAATGTAAGTGATCAAAACTATATGTCTTGATTTCTAGTCTACTTATAGTGATGTCTCGGACTAGGATAGATTGTGTAGTTGAGCATTAGAATTCACAATGTTCATCAATTGAAGACGAAGAACTACTAAGGAGAGCTTATGGAACTTCATCAACAAAAGGTATGTGGAGACTAAAACTCATCAATCACTTGGAAAGTCTATTTCTACTCTATCTCCTATATTGAGACAAAAGTCGTATTACTATATAGTTGTCGATTATACACATTTGAGATTTCGAGCTGAGATTAACTCGCTTACATATTTATCGAAATATGTGTTGGTAAGCTTTCGCTTCAACCAAGTTCATCTTATATTCTTAACGAAAGTCAAAAGATGATCATGTGAGAATCACCGAGTAACATCTTATATGGTTCGTGTGATACAATCATTTGATGTAGACTTGGAATTTTTCGTTATGATTATTTCATTAACTTGAAAATTGCTTTGATGCTAATAGTGTGTGAAAAATGCTATTGTCATCCTCTAAGAAAGTTTCAATGATTGAAATAGAGTTTAGAACTATTGGATTACAAACATAGTGTGCATTCTTGCATGTATGTGATCCATGACCGGAACTAAAGTATGCATACCCGTATGCGTACTTGAAGTTGTGAAATTTCGTGTACCAAGTACACATACCGGTACGCGTACTTGCGTGAGGTATAGGTCCGGGAATTTCTGCTGCGTTTTGGAAGTGTACTTAAGTATGCGTACCCGTTCGCCTACCGGCGAACCCATACTCAGACCGGCTACTTAAGTATGCGTACACCTTTGCATACTTGAGTGGTTAAAGTTCTAAAATCGGTTGGTACATGAACTAATATATTTATATATTAAGGAATGCATTTTTTGCAAACCGTGACTATAATGTTCATGAATTGATTCGAGTGAATTATACCGATTTTGCTTCGATTGTGTTGTTGTATACACTTCTACGAGGATATAACAATTAAAAAACTCTTTAACTAGTTTCATTTGAGTCTTCTGAACTAGTTATGGTTAAGATGAATAAGGTTGATATGAGAGTGTTCATATAGGTAACCTCGGTTAACTACTGTTGAGCCAACATGGTGTACACGTTTAGGTATGGTTACATAAACCTAAATGAAGGTACATTTCATTTGTGTATAACAAGCTAAGTTCAATATAACGGTTGAAAGATATTCGCTTGAATCTAATCAGGTTTTCATCTAACGGTGAATATTGAATGCTTTGTTACCAAGGTAACTTAGATTGCAAACCCTGATTTGAAAACTATATAAAGGAGAACTCTAGCAACTACGAAACCTAATCCCCACACCTCCTGTGTGATACTAGTTGTATAAGCTAGAGTCGATTCTCTTTTAACCTTAGGTTTTTCACGAGACCCTATAGGTTAACGACTTAAATACTTCATTGGGAATGTGAAGCGAGACCCAACTATTTTCTATGTAGTTGCGTGTTATGATTTTACTTCTACTGTCGTGATTGAGTGTTATCTTTGCTAAGATTTGCTTGAGATTTATCTCCGATAAGTAAGATTAAAAGTAGTCACAAACATCTTCGTCTCATTGTTTGTGATTCCATAATATCTTGTTTCACTACCATACTATTAAGATTATTATGAGGTGATTGATAATACTAGGCTGTTCTTTGGGAATATAAGTCCGGTTATCAATTGGTTCCTGTGAACCTTGATTTATCGAACGACGGAACATAACTCTTATGTATTTCTGTGGGAGACAGATTTATCTATTCCAATAGACTTTTTTGTGTGAGACAGATTTGTTTATCAAGTATTCGACTTTGGGTCGTAGCAACTCTTGGTTGTGGGTGAGATCAGCTAAGGGAATCAAGTGCGTAGTATCCTGCTGGGATCAGAGACGTAAGGAGCACAACCGTACCTTGAATCAGTGTGAGATTGATTAGGGTTCAACTACAGTCTAGTCTGAAGTTCATTGGTAGTAGGCTAGTGTCTGTAGCGCCTTAATACAGTGTGATGTTCAAAGCTGGACTAGGTCCCGGCCAGGGTTTTTCTGCATTTGAGGTTTTCCTCGTTAACAAAATTCTGGTGTCTGTGTTATTTCTTTTCCGCATTATATTTTGTTATATAATTGAAATATCAAAGGTTGTGCGTTGAATCGATCAATTGGTAAATCCAAACTTTGGTTGTTGATTGAAATTGATTGATCCTTGATCCTTCATCATTGGTCTTTGGTACCGTTCAAGTTACTTCTCTTCTATTCAATCGGGCTCGCAAATTTCTAGTTGTTGATTGCAGATTGAATTGAGAGATAGGATATAAAACTCTTTGATATACTTTTCTCTAGATTGAGTCTGACTGTCTAGTTGATTCTCTTGAAAATATATTGGAGTTTGTCTATTTAGATTGCCAAACGAAATATTGGGTGTGGTTGTTGTACCCCCGCCTTTTCAGTTGGTATCAGAGCAGGCAAACACGTTAAAGACCTTAAAAGTCTGTGTTTGTAGCAATCTGTCTATGGACGATAATATCTCTGACAACGCATCACCATGTTAAGAAACATTCTAACCTGGTCCAAAGTCTTGTGTTTCCTGAGAAATCTCTCATGTCTTCTCCTTCTTCTAAAACTGTAGATAACTGGAAAGAACGCCTAGATGAACAATTGGATGAACTGTCTGATGAAAGTGATTCTGAAGAGGGACAAGATGTTGATGAAGAAATCTCATAGTATATCAAGCTTTTCGATCATCTCCTAAAGAAAGAAAAGTCAACATCTTGCTTGGCTGAATTTATAACTCCTCCCTGTTGTGAAAACATGATGATGAGAAAACTCTTTAAGGGATATGACTGTGGTTATAGTTTGATACAATCTATTTTTAAAGATCGTGAGGAAGATCTACGTTCAAAGAATTCTGAATGTGATGATCTTCGTCAAAATCTCTTTGTGTTGAAAGAAAGATTTGCAGAAACAGAAGCAAGGTATGACTCTCAACAAAATTGTTTAAATGACAGAGAAAAAGTTTTTCTCACCCGATAAAAACAAATAGAGAATGATCTTAGCGCTGCTCTTGAAAAGGTTAAATATTTAGAAAAGATTCAATTTTAGCTCTACAAAATTATCTTTTATGCTAGGAGCATATGTAAAGAACATCGTGATACACATGGTCTGGGCTATAAAGGTATAGACGCTCCAAGTACTTGTAAGATCAATTTTTTTCTTCCTAATAAACCTCTTCAAGCCGAAAATTTCACTAGCGATAAAAGTAAAAAACTCTCTTCAGTAGCAGATGTCTCTAGAAACCAAGAATGTCATCCCTCGAAGACTGCTCAGTTGAGAACGACTAAAAACATTCTGGTTAACTGCTGTTATTGCGGAAAGAAAGGTCACATTGAAAGAAGATGTCATCTTCGGCTACAGAATGTAAAATTTCATAACATTCTTGTCTGGATGTCTAAAGAAGTAATCAAACCCGCTTCTCAGTGTATTATCAGAAATTCATCTTACAATCAATAAAAGTGCTGTGATGGGCCAATTCCTGATTGTGAATATAACACAACTTCTACTTACAACCTTAAGAAGAACAATGTTATACGGATGACTGATAACTCTGAAAAGTTTGTAAAGAGAGAAAGGTTTCAAAGAAAGAAGAAATCTTCAAACTCTTCCTTATTCTTCAAGGATGATCTTGCTCCTAAAATTAGTGTTCCTGATTATATACACATCAATAATCGTGTTTCGGAACTCAAGACCAGTATCAACAGTCTCAAGCGCAAGATCAAGAAAGCGAGAAAAGTTGTTAATTCAGGTAACTCATGTCCTTCTCTTGTTTCACATAAGACTTCTAATTGTGGTTAAGGAAGTGACATGGAAAATATCAACACTCCTGATGAACTTCATGTTCATCATACTACAACTTGACCATTTCCTGGTGTGTATCATCTGCAAGGCCATGAGATGATACACATTACTCTCAGGAAGATGCTTCCTTCTTGACAAATGGCTCGTGTTGTATGTGTTGATCTATTTTTTTTCTAAGCCCTGCTCCGGACAATTGTTGTGTGTTGTCCGTCTGATGCTTTGTTTAAAACTTTAGATTGTTCTTCCTCAATGACAGTTGATTCCTAACTTTTTGTTGCACTCATTATGAGCCAAAGTTTCTAGTCATGCGTTTAGAACTTGTTTTTGTTCTGTGAAAACATGTTCCTAAATGATAGCTCCACTGGTTCCCTGATTTTTGATTTTTTGGGTCATAACCATGAATTTTGTGCACCCATCCCGTTACCAAACGGTTGCAAGTAACCCTAGGGGTTCCTTGTGAAAAATTATTTAAATATATATCAAGGATTTATTTTGATATATACTTGTTCGGTAACGTAAAGACCTCTCTTGTTTTTTTTTTAGTGTGCACAATGGACGGATGCAATAAGGAATACAAGTTTGATGATGCCAAAGTTTTTGATCTTCACGAAGAACCCATCTCCATAATTTGCTTTCAAGTAATTGATCATGAAAAAGATCTTCCAGTTCAATTGTCTCTTCAATTGGTTGGAAATCTTCTTCATGATTTTGAGGTCATTTGTGAACAACTTGAAATTGCATCAAAGAACCCTGCGTTTATGAAAAACGAGCTAAAGAAAGCGTCTGATGAACTCGCCCTTGTTCGCTCCTTGGTTGCTGATCGTGTCTAAGTTTTTTTTTTTAGTTGTTATTTTAATGTTTGTCTAGGAAACTTCTTATGAGAATTTATTCTTGTGTTTTAAGAAGGATAACTAGGTTTTGGAATAGTCATTATTGTGAGTACACATAACTATTGCCAACGTCTTTCATCTTGAAATATTTTAGATTTATTTATTTAAATTCTAAAGTTGATTTGTAAGATGACTTTTTTAGTATTAATCTTTATGGTTTTATATATTGCAAATTGTTGTGGGATATGTTGTTTACGTCCGTGAACCTTGACTATCCCATATTTGTTCAAAAGTTATCTCTATTATATGTCAGTATGAAAGTATTGATAAAAGATAGAATGAACTTTTGACTATATAAGTTAAGCCTTTTATGTCATTATGCAAATATTGATGGAAGAAAGGATGAACTTTTGTTTACAAAGATTAAGTCTATTATATGTCATTGTGCAAATAGTGATGAAAAATAGAATGAATCTTTGATCATTCTGCAGTATTGGTCTTTACCTGATCCACATCTTTGTGTATATACTGTGTTGCTCTGTAAGTTCTCTTATGTTGAGCATGGCCAATTGAATTGATCATTTTCCTTGTGGTTAATTCAATTGAGATCTTTGGATACAAATTCATGTCTCATGTGATTTGTTAATGTCCAAAGAAATCCTTTCTTTTCTTGTAAAAGTAAGGTCGCTCTTGTTGTTCTTTCGGGAATGACATTTTATAGGGGAGAGTTCTTAATTGAACTAGTGCTTAATTGCCAAATCTTTGTGGGGAGTGCGGATGTGGAATATTGCAGGGGTTATCTTGTATCTTTATAAACTCCTTGATGAATGCATTTAGTTTCGACTATATGATTGCATCTAAACAAGTTGATATGTTGTTCTCTTTTGGTCATGAAGTATCTCTATGGAAATTTCATGAGGATCCCACTAATTTTCGTACCTTTGCCAATTTTTGTTGACAAAAAGGGGGAGAATTAATGTGTAGTTCACACTACAAATACATATGGTTTACGGATCATTATGTAAGGGGGAGTGGTTTTCATTGTGAGATGAAGTATTGAATAAGGGGGAGTGATACATATCACCATAGTATTGTTGTCAAAATTGTGACACAATTGAACTTTGATGTTTTGTAACGATACTATGACACTGTATAACAATCATTGAGAGCAACTGTTTTCTCATTGTTATTGCTACGGATCCTCAACAACTGTGATGCAAAGTTGAACACATTTGGAATCATCGGAGTACGAGGAATTGACGAAGATTTCGAGTAATGTTGAAGAACCAAGGAGATCAAGCATTTGGATGAGAAGCTACAAAGTTTATTTATTTTGTAATCCATATGTATTGATAGTTTGTCACTAAAATTGACAAAGAGGGAGATTGTTAGAGCACTGCTTGGTCGAACTCGCAAGCGTTGCTATCTCAAGCTTGTTCGTCAATGTCAGTGATCAAAAATATAATTCTTGATTTATAGTCTACTTATAGTGATGTCTCAGACTAGGATAGATTGTGTAGTTGAGCATTAGACTTCACATCGTTCATCAATTGAAGACGAAGAACTACTAAGAAGAGCATGTGGAACTTCATCAACAAAAGGTATGTGAAGACTAAAACTCATCTATCACTTGGAAAGTCTATTTCTACTCTATCTCATATATTGAGAATAAAGTTGTATTACTATATAGTTGTCGATTATACACATTTGAGATTTCGAGCAGAGATTAACTCGCTTACATATTTCTCGAAATATGTGTTGGTAAGCTTTCGCTTCAGCCAAGTTTATCTTATATTCTTGACAAAAGTCAAAAGATGATCATGTGAAAATCGCCGAGTAACATCTTATATGGTTCATGTGATACAATCATTTGATGTAGACTTGGAATGTTTCGTTATGATTATTTCAATAACTTGAAAATTTCTTTGATGCTAATAGTGTGTGAAAACGACTATTGTCATCCTCTAAGAAAGTTTCAATGATTGAAATAAAGTTTAAAACTATTGGATTACAAACATAGTGTGCATTCTTGCATGTATGTGATCCATGACCGGAACTAAAGTATGCATACCCGTATGCGTACTTGAAGTTGTGAAATTTCGTCTACCAAGTACACATACCGGTACGCGTACTTGCGTGAGGTATAGGTCCGGGAATTTCTGTTGGGTTTTGGAAGTGTACTAAAGTATGCATACCCGTTCGCATACTGGCAAACCCATACTCAGACCGGCTACTTAAGTATGCGTACACCTTTGCATACTTGAGTGGTTAAAGTTCTAAAATCGGTTGGTACATGAACTAATATATTTATATATTATGGAATGCATTCTTTGCAAACCATGACTATAATGTTCATGAATTGATTCGAGTGAATTAAACCAATTTTGCTTCGATTGTGTTCTTGTATACTTCTACGAGAATATAGCAATTGAACAACTCTTTAACTAGTTTCATTTGAGTCTTCTGAACTAGTTATGGTTAAGATGAATAAGGTTGATATGAGTGTTCATATAGGTAACCTAGGTTAACTACTGTTGAGCCAACATGGTGTACACGTTTAAGTACGGTTACATAAACCTAAGTGAAGGTACATTTCATTTGTGTATAACAAGCTAAGTTCGATCTAACGGTTGAAAGATATTAGGTTGAATCTAATCAGGTTTTCATTTAACGGTGAATATTGAATGCTTTGTTACCAACGTAACTTAGATTGCAAATCCTGATTTGAAAACTATATAAAGGAGAACTCTAGCAACTACGAAACCTAATCCCCACACCTCCTGTGTGATACTAGTTGTATAAGCTAGAGTCGATTCTCCTTTAACCTTAGGTTTTTCACGAGAGCCTGTACGGGATGGTGAAGCCAGACACAACTATTTTCTCTGTAGTTGCATGTTATGATCTTATTCTACTATCGTGATTGAGTAATATCTTTGTTAAGATTTTCTTGAGATTTATCTCCAATAGGTAAGATTAAAAGTAGTCACAAACATCTTCATCTAATCATTTGTGATTCCATAATATCTTGTTTCGCTACCATACGATTAATATTATTGTGAGGTAATTGATAATACTAGGCTGTTATTCGGGCATATAAGTCCGGTTTATCAATTGGTTCCTGTGCACCTTGATTTATCAAAAGACGGAACAAAACTCATAGGTATTTCTGTGGGAGACAAATTTATCTATTCCAATAGACTTTTCTGTGTGAGATAGATTTGTTTATCAAGTCTTCGACTTTGAATCGTAGCAACTCTTGGTTGTGGGTGAGATCAGCTAAGGTAATCAAGTGCATAGTATCCTGCTGGGATCAGAGACTTAAGGAGAGCAATTGTACCTTGAATCAATGTCAGATTGATTAGGGTTCAACTACTGTCCAGTCTGAAGTTCATTGGTAGTAGGCTAGTGTCTGTAGCGGCTTAATACAGTGTGGTGTTCAAAGCTAGACTAGCTATGTCCCGGGGTTTTTCTGCATTTGCGGTTTTCCTCGTTAACAAAATTCTGGTGTCTGTTTTATTTCTTTTCCGCATTATATTTTGTTATATAATTGAAATATCACAGGTTGTGCGTTTAATCGATCAATTGGTAAATCCAACCTTTGGTTTTTGATTGAAATTGATTGATCTTTAAACATTGGTCTTTGGTACCGTTCAAGTTACTTATCTTATATTCAATCGGGATCACAAATTCTTATTTGCTTATTGCAGATTGAATTGAGAGATAGAGATATAAAACTCTTTGATATACTTTTCTCTAGATTGAGTCTGACTGTCTAGTTGATTCTCTTGAAAGTATATTGGAGTTTGTCTATTCAGATTGCCAAATGAAATATTGCATGTGGTTGTTGTACCCCCGCTTTTTCACCATTCAAGTACCCTCGACCTCACAACACATTCAATGGCTCTCTGACTCTTCAGCTACTAGTCACATGACTAACTCTGCAGCTATTATGCACAATCCAATATCTTACTATGGTTCTACCAAGGTGTTGGAGGGTGATGGTAAGTTTCTTCCAATTCAAATGGTAGGTGAATCTACTCTGGATGCCACTGACTCTACTATTGCTCTAAAGGATGTGTTATATGTTCCATATTTGAAGCAGAATCTTCTGTCAGTAGGGAAACATACTAGTGATAATTCCTTCTCAGTTGAGTTTACTCCAAGGGGGGTCTAGCATTAAGGTTTCGCTCACTCAACAAATCATCTCTGAAGGGCCCAAGGATGAAATCTTTATCCTTTGTTTTCCTCACATGATTTTTCATCTTAAGCTCATGTTGTAACTCAGTACAGCTCTTCTAGTTTGCACCAAAGGCTTTGTTCTCCAGCTAACTCTATTATTCAGAAGTTGGCTGCAACTTCCCACACACAACTCATTAATGATGATTCAGGCTCTCTCTGCCACTCTTGTTAAATTTGTAATGGTAAGACCATTTTTACTATCAGACAGAGTATCCACAACACCACTTCAACTGGTCCACTGTGACATTTGGGGACCATCCCTTGTTACCTCTAACTTGGGATACATATATTATATTTTTTTCTTGGTGACTTTAGCAAAATACTTGGAGTTATCCAATGAAATCCATGGATGCGAGTATTCTTTGTTTTAAGTATTTTAAATCATTAATTGAGAATTTGTTACAAGTGTTATCAAAACCTTTAAATGTGATGGGGCACATGAGTTAGTCAAAGGACCATTCAAACAGTTTCTTGACGAGTCATGCATTACTGTTTGCTCTTCTTTTTCCAAGTACTCCTCAACAAAATGGAGAAGCAGAGAGGAAGATCAGACATATCAATGAAGTGGGAAATAGTCTTTATTTTTCTGCTTGTATGCCCAAAATCTCTTGGATGGACTCATTTCTTACCTGCCACCTTCCTTATCGATATGACACTGAAAACGCGAGGGTACAACAAACACACCCAAAATTTTCGTTCGGCAATCTGTATGGACTAAACTCCAATATATTTCCGAGAGCACCAAACTTAATGAGACTCAATCGAAAAAGATATCAAAGAGTTTGATCTCTTTCTCAACACAGTCAGTAAATCAAACAGATAACAATCAGTGAACCTGATTGTTATGAGAATAACTCGGATGGTACCAAAGACCAATGTTCGAGTGTCCATCAAGTCTTATCCAACAAACAAGGTCGGATTTATCAACTATGATTGAACTACGCACAAACTGTGATATTTCAATTATATAAAGAAAATATAATGCGGAAAAAAATTACATAGACACCAGAAATTTTGTTAACGAGGAAACTGCAAATGCAGAAAAACCCTGGGACCTAGTCCAGACTTGAACACCACTCTGTATTAAGCCGCTATAGACACTAGCCTACTACAAGTTAACTTCGGACTGGAATGTAGTTGAGCCTTAACCAAGTCTCACACCGATTAAGGTACAATCGCTTTCCTTACGCCTCTTGAATCTCGCAAGACCCTGCGTACTTGATTCCCTTAGCTGATCTCACCCACTACTAAGAGTTTATATGACCCAAAGTTGAAGACTTATAAGCAAATCTGTCTCCCACAGATAAGTCTATCCTATTTGTTGTTTCTGTCTTAAGATAAAGATCAAGCTGAACAAGAAACTCAGCTAATAATACGGTCTTATACTCCCGAAGAGCGGCCTTGAAATATTGGTCACCTCACAATAACCTAACTGATTAACAAAAGAAGTTAATACGGAATCACAAGAGTCTGAGACGAAGAACTGTTGTGACTAGTTTTTATACCTTACCTACCGAAGATAAATCTCGAGAATACCTTATAGAAGATTAAACTCAATATGATAGAAAAAGTAAGATCAGGATACACAAGTACAAAGAAAATAGTTGGACCTGTCTTCACGAATTCCAAATGAAGTCTTTAAGTCAGTAACCCTAATAATGGTTTTCAGAAGAACTGGAAACCTAGGTTAATGGAGAATTGACTCTAGTTTGCAACTAGGACACATGAAAGTGTCGGGATTAGGTTTCCCAGATGCTAGAGTACCTCCTTATATAGTCTTTTAAATCATGGTTGCTTACGATCAAAGCTAAGATAGCTTAGTAACAAAGAAATTGATATCCATCGTTAGACTAACTCATGATTTAAGATTCAAGCTAAGTTTGCTTAAAAAATAAGCAATCAATCTCCACCGTTAGATGATATTATCTAGATACACACAAATGAAATATACTTATATTTAGATATGGGTGAACCGTATCTAAACGTGTATAACACTTGGCTCAATAACAGTTAACCGAAGTTAGCCATATGAACACTTTTAGCTTAGCCATATTCATCTAACACTTATATATCAAATATGATAATCAATCAATCATGATAGATAATCAAATGAATCTAAATGTGCTTTAAGAGAGTTGTTCAAATGTTCACTATCTCATAGAAATGTCCATGAACAATTTGAAACATATTCGGCTTGGTTTGTAATTGTACAAAGTACTTATACAAGAATCAATTCATGAACATAATGCCACGGTTTGCAAAAAAAGTTCGCATACCTTAATTCATTAAAGATCCAAGGACTTTAGTTCGCAAACAAACCTGAGTTCATGAGTATAAGTTGTCATACTTACCGATTTTAGAACCTAAACATTGTGTTCGCAAACTGAGTACGCGAACCACAGTTCCGAACCTTTCCTAGTTTTTCCGTTCACAAACAGTGTTCACAAACCACTGTTCCGGACCTTTCACAGGTAAACTCGTTTGCAAAAATAGTTCTCAAACAAGAGTTCCGGACCTGAACTAGTACTTCACAACTCGCATACTAAGTACGCATACTATGTTGTATCCAGACATTGGTAGTATTTCTAAAAATCTCATTCAATAATTGAAACATCCTTGGAAGACAACAATAGTAATCTTACACATACCACTAGCTTCAAGTAATTTTCAAATGATTAATTGATCAATACGAAACTTCCCAAGTTAACATCAAATGATTGTCTCACACAAATCATGTAAGATGTTAAGGTAATTTTCACATGATCATCTTGACTTAATATTTAGTTTTCAACGAATGAATTGTTTACAACTAAACTTGTCAAGTAGATGATGAATTCAAGCCATGGCTAAGAAATCTTCAAACTTGTATTTCGAGAAATATATAAACGAGATAAACTTGGCTCGAAATTTCAAATGTGTATAACACAAAGTCTATATAGATATACGACCTAGTCTCATTAGAATATACAATTGAATAGACTTCTGAGTGATAAATAAGTTTTAGTCTCCACATACCTTTTGTCATCGAAGTTCCTCCAAGATCTCCAGTAGACCTTCTTCTTCAATTGGTGAACGTCGTGAAGTCTAATGCTCAAATACACACTTCTATCCTAATCCGAGACATAGCTATAAGTAGACTAGAAATCAACTATATAGTTTTGATCAACTAAACTTGACAAACAAGCTTGAGATAGCAACGCTTGCGAGTTCGACCAAACAGTGCTTTAACAGACACCATCTAAGTTGCTTTCTTTCAAATCACCTTTTAAGGTTTTATTTAATAAAGCACCAAATTTCTCATTCTGAAAGGTTTATGGATATGCTTGCTTCCCATCTCTTGGTCACTCTAGAAAGGACAAGTTTGCTCCCAAATCCTTATAGTGCACCTTTATTGGCCGTATAGTCAACTTCAAAAGGGGTATACATGCTATGAAAAGTCAAGAAATAAGGTCTTCATATAAATACATGTTGTATTTGATGAACTTATATTCCTTTTTTCACTTGCACTTCCTTTACCACAATCTCACCAGCCTCCACAGTAATATTTTCAATACCTACAAGTTTCATTGATACAACAAACACCCCTTTAGTCACAATTGAAGAACTTGAGCCTAAACTTATTATTACACCCTCTCCAGTTACATCAAATGAGGCTGACTCTGCCCTTCCAGTCAGTCACACTCCTTTTCAACCTGAAACATGTACAATTCTCAATATACCTGCACCTACTACCACTAGATCACAACTTGGTGTCCACATGCCCAAGTAAATACCAGACTATATATGTCACCTACTATATATACTGCAAATCACCCTCTACATATGGCATTTATCTCAACTTTCATTTGTCCACAAGAACCAAAGACTTACAAAATATCTGCTCAAAATCCTAAGTGGGTCGTTGCCATGCAGAATGAGAATACAATACTTATAAGCAATAATACATGGAACAAAATACCTTATGATCCATCTATGAATGTCTTGGGGTGCAAGTGGGTCTACAAATTTAAGATGCGATCTGATGTTACCATTGAGGGGTACAAAACACGTTTGGTTGCTAAAGGGTACCATCAAATGGATGACATTGATTACATATAGACTTTTTTTCATGTTGTAAAGTTCACTACAGTCATGGCTATTCTCACTATTGCTCTCTCGCAGTGGTGGATTATAAGACAATTGGATGTCTCCAATGCATTCTTGCATGTAGATCTTCAAGAGCTAGACTGTATACATGGAACAACCAAAGGGGTTTGTTGAATCTGATCATCCCACTCATGTTCTCAAGCTACACAAGTACATGTATGGTCCCAAGCAGGCACCATGTGCATGGTTTAAAAAATTCAACAGTTTCTCATCAAACAAGGTTTTGTCACGTCAGAATCTGATCATTTTCTTTTCTTATACTTTTCTAGATCAGTTGTTTTACTACTTCTAGTTTATGTTGATGACATTCTTCTAGTTGGTAGTTCTTTTTCTCTATTGACGTCATTATTTGATAAACTAAGTACATCTTTTTCTATGAAGCATTCGGGTAACTTACAATACTTTCTTGACATTGAGGTGACTCATGTCTCTGTTACCAACTCTATTCTACTCACTCAATCTAAGTACACACTTGATTTAATTAAGAAATATGGAATGATTGATTGCAGGCTATGTACCACGTCTTCACATATCTTTCTTAATGAAGTTCTCCAAATGTCTTCGTCAATATTTAGTCTTCGAGGGTTATTCAATATTATTTGATACTCAATTACCAAATTCCATACCTAGTCTGAGATTTGACTTTAGTATACTAGAAATCAAGATATATTTTTTTTCATCTAACATTGACAACAAGCTTGAGATTGAAAAACTTGTGAGTTTGGCCGAACAGTGATCTAACAGTTAGTGAATTAAAAATTCTAGGGATATTGTGAGAGTTTTTAAATCTCTTGTTAGTCGATAGAGATTTTAAGAGAGTCACCTAAATCCCCTTGTTAGTCGATAGCCACTTTTTTAAAGTCTTTTAGTTTCCGTATAACTCCATGTTATTGGATTAAAATTTCATACAACTCATTCAAACCTTATTATTGGATTTATACCTCTAAGTCATGGGTTTGTAGATTTTAGAGACTTTGGGGGACTTTTATAAGAAAATAGGCATGACAAAATCTCTCCAAGATAGGTGAGATTTTGAAAGGTTTTGATTTTGGATTATTTTCTCATAAGAAACCAACTATATCTCGGCTCATATGAAAACCATGTAAAATTCTTAGCTCACAAGCATCCCAACTTATTAAGCTTGGTGAATGTTTTATAACATTACCTTCCACTCAAACCAACTGTTACATATACAAAAGATTGTAGGACAATTGATATGCAAGATTGTGCATGTTATTCCTACCTTAAGGTAAACAATGTGTTGGGTCCAAGGGCATATCTCAGTGGTATCCCATCAACTCCAGTAAAGAGGAAGTCAGGGTTCGATCCCCACCGTAGATGTTTGAATTTAAATCAGTTGTATAGAGGAGTTTGGCGGGGTTGGGTCTAGCAGTGGGGCTAGCCAAACTGGCTGGATTTGGGTACGGGCTTGGGTCCGACTTTAGCCTAGCAAAAAAAAAAGAAGGTAAACAATGTGTATTACATTTTTTATAAGCATATATATATATAATATATTTTACTCAACTATAATAACAACAAATGCAACTCGTAACTTTTTTTAATTGGGGCTATGGATGATACACATATTCCTGCATTGGTAAAGGGCATAAATGTTATGGTAATCACAAGGAAATATTCGCTTTTGTTGTATGCAATTTAAAATTTATACATGTTAAATTTTGTATTATAAAAAAGATTATCTCGATAAATCACAATAAAATACTCTCATAAATCCCTCAAAATCTCTAGGTTTCGGGAGAATCTCTGTCGTGAAATTCTCACTTGACTACCTCCCCCTTAGCCTCCTTTTTGCTCAGATATTAGCCCATTTGGGACTAGATCTAAGCAAGGATTCTTAGTTTTGATAGGGTTTAGTAATTTTATGTGTTCTTATTTATGTTATTATTTATTCAATTTGTTTTTGTTTTAATTAGGTTTAGTTTTTGTAAAAGATGGTTCAAGTATTGAGTAGAGAAATAACAAGGTAATATGGAGACAAGGGAAGAAAACAAAGTAAAAGAGAAGGAGAATTAGTTGCTTCTTCATTCATTGTTCCACACTTTAAATACATGAAGAGTAGAGACTTGTGTAAGTACAAAGTGGTGGTAAGGGAAAGAACAATTCCTACACGTATTTAGTTTGAGAGAGAAGATGGCATGCATCTTGACACATGTGATGTGTGGTCAGCCACTTTCTCACAAATGTTACTACAACACTCCCCCTTGGATGACCACCATTACAAACTCATTGTAAAAACCTTGCCAGAAAAATTTGTTGAGATAAAAACTGGCCGAAGGAGAAAGACGATATTTGAGCTTCAGAAATGGTGTCGCTTGTCAAGACTTTCCTCCTTTGTAGAAATGTGTCAGGAAAAATACTTAGCACAAAAACCTGAACACCTGGAAGGAGAAGAATAACCTCAACCGAGAAGTTATATTTCTGGTGCTACTGTTGTCTCATTAAAAACCTTGCCGAGTAATAAAACCCTATGGGAAAAGTAACCTAGGTGAAGGAAAAGAGTGCGACATAACTTTATGTCAACATCAAATCTTTAGATGCTCCCCCTGATATCGACATCTCCCCATGATTTACACATATGGTATTACTGTTGTCTCATTAAACACCTTTCCGAGTTATAAAACCCGGTGGGAAAAAGTAACCTCGGTGAAGGAAAAAAGTTCAACATACCATCAGGTGCCCCCCTAATGCAAGATAATTTCTTTAGTCTAATACAATCATGGGAGTGGACAATTCCTTTAGTCCAATGGGGTCATGTAAGTTCGGAAGATCTCTTTAGTCCTATACTTCTCACATGTTTTTCAAATGTGGAACTAGGTAATGACTTAGTAAATAAGTCTGCCACATTTTCATCAGATTTTACTTTACTGACTTGAATGTTTAGAAGATATTGTTGTTGCTAATTGTAAAAGAACTTCGGTGATATATGTTTCGTATTATCACCCTTAATATACCCTTGCTTCATCTGTTCGATGAAAGCTGCATTATCTTCATAAATGTAAGTTGGCTCTTCGGTGGTAGAACTCAAACCACATGTCCCTCGAATATGTGTAATGATAGACCTTAACCATATACACTAACGAACCGCCTCATGTAGGGCAATGATCTCAGAGTGGTTCGTGGAGGTATCCACAAGGGTTTGCTTATTCGATCTCCAGGATATCATTGTATTCCCGATAGTGAACACGTATCCAGTTTGTGATCGACCTTTGTGTGGGTCTGAGAGGTACCCAGCATCAGCAAAACCAACCAAAACATTATTTGGGGTTCCAGTGTAAGGAGTCGTAATCACATTAGCATCTCTCCTTTAGTCTTCGTAGGGATAAAACAAACCCAAGTCAATGGTTCCCTTTAGGTATCTAAAGATATTCTTTATATCATTCCAATGACGCTGCGTTGGAGATGAGATATATCTAGCTAACAAATTCACTGAGAATGAGATATCTAGTCGAGTACATTGTGCTAAGTACAATAATGCTCTTATTGCACTTAAATAGGGATATTCAGCTCCCAATACATCTTCTCCATCTTCCTTTGGACGAAATGGATCTTTATGTACATCTAAAGTTAGGGTGCACTTTGTCCATATTAAATTGCCTGGGTATCTTTTGGACATATGCAGACTAATGGATTAATATTCCACAAGCTTGATGTTCTAGTTCAAGTCCTAGACACATTCGAGTTTTCCCAAGATCTTTCATCTCAAATTCGGATTTCAAATAGCTTGCGGTTTCTCTTAGTTCATCAAGAGTACCTACTATGTTCATGTCGTCGACATAGACAACTATAATAGCAAATTCAGAACTTGTTTTCTTTATAAACACGCAGGGGCACAATTGATTATTTGTATATCCCTTCCAAATCAAATAATCACTTAGACGGGTATACCACATCCGCCCGGATTGCTTTAATCCGTAAAGTGATCGTTTCAATTGAATTGCAAACGCACTCCGTGGTTTAGAGTTATTTGATTTGGGCAATGGAAGTCCATCTGTAACTTTCATGAATATCTCCGTATCAAGATCCCCATAGAGATATGCGGTAACCACATCCATAAGTTGAATTTCAAGTCCTTCGAAACTACTAAGTCGACTAAGTAAGAACGTTATGACGTCCATTACAGGAGAGTACGTTTCTTCGTAATCAATCCCAGGGCGTTGTGAGAAACCTTGCGCCACAAGGCGAGCCTTATATCTCAAGACTTAGTTCTTCTCATTACACTTTCTGACAAATACCCATTTATTTCCTACAGGCTTTACACCTGGTGGGGTTAGCACTACCGCACCAAATACCTGTCTTTTTGCCAGTGAATCTAGTTCTTCCCGGACTGCATCTCTCCATTGAGGCAAATCTTCTCTCTTTTGGAATTCTGCAATAGAGCGTGGTTCGATATCATCGTGCTCGATAATCTCTCGAGCAACATTATATGTGAATATATCATCAATATGCGTGGAGGATCTTTCCATCAACACGTATGCACTTTCACAATCCATAGAGATTTCTTTGTTCTCTGGAATCAATTCAAACTTCGGGGCGTCCCCCAGTAATGATTCATGGACATAACTATAATCAGAGACAATTTCATGAGATGGATTATCTGTATTGATGATATATGGATCGGTTTGTGCCTTACTTGCCCTTTTTTTCCTTGGCTGAGTATCGATCGAACCAAGTGGTCTCCCCTCTTCCTTTTGGGGGCCACGGCCTCAGCTACACTTCCACCAAGTGCAGCCTTGGTACCTATATCTATGGTACCTTTTCCCTTGTCGGGAATTTCCAACCTTGCAGGCACGTTTGTAATGTGATTTTCAATTGAGTTGTAGTAAATAGTTCGTTCAAGACTTGTGAAAGCAGATTTTAGACTTAATTTTAAATTAAAATTATAGCAAACTTAAATACAAGTGATATGAAAAATATGGAGAAGACTAGGGATATGGATTCCACTAATTACCAATATCAAAGTGATTAATATTCTCTAATTATAATTATGCAAATCCTTCATTCAAATTGATTCTCAATATTCCAAAAGTTGATTTTTAGAAATAACAATTGTAGATCGAAAGTATGGGACATCAAAACCCTAGGCTAGCATGCTCCATCAATTGAAATAACAATTGTTTAACAAAACCATTTTATCTATTTATTTATCAAGGCAAATAATCATATAATAATTGCATAAATTAAATAAAATAGAGATTACCACTTTTCATTGGCGAAATAGCTTCCTCCGTTGCCCCAGAGGATGGGTTTAGCTCATCATGTTGGAAACACGCTCAAAATTCATTTTTATTGCTCAAAGGAAGTGTACAAATAATGAAATGGAGAGAAAATAATGAAAACCGGGTGTTTGCAACGTTTATAATTATTGCAAAACACTGTTACAAAGAACGATAAAGATGAACTGTTGCTGTTACTGTAGCTCTGCGACCCTCGTCTAAGTGTCATTTTCACTATAGAAAAACGACTGCCTATGGTGGTCTTTTGTTCTTCGTGTTCTTCACAGCAGCAAAAAATGGCGATTCTCTGCAGCTTGATTTTCTCAGCTCTGTAGTATTCTAAACTGCTCCCAATCACTCCGTCATCCCTCTATGCTATCCTAGCAACTATTTATAACACAACAACCTCGAAATATCACGCAATAACTTCATAAAATTCTCCATTATTGCTCGGCATTATTCTTCACGGCCAGTTTAGGAAACAATAGATTTTTGACTTCTCCACGCGTTCTGAAGCTGCCAAATTGCCATAATTAAATCCTTCACACTCCAAATAGTTGTTAGGGCCTTCCAAACACGTGCAAAATCCTGTGCTGCTCGTGAAAGCTTGTGAATATCTCCTCCGGTGTAGTGTTTCCCTGTTTTTGCTTCCACACGGTTTCCAGCCAAATCCATCTGATTCTGAAGACTATACCACTCCTGTTAGTCTGATTCAAGTCATCCCTAACAATTTCAGCCATTGAATCTCCTTGAAACACACCCATATCACGAACCCTAATTCTGCCCTGTGAAACAAGTTTTCCCGCCAAAAGTTTATATTCAAATGGGGAAGATGGGTGCGATGGATAAATGGGCTATATATAGCCGTGGGTGCCCCTTAGCAAAAGTGAGGGTCCGTATAGCAATTGTCCTTCGGGGGTCCAAAAAGCACTTTTCGAGCAACTTTTTCCGCATAAGTGTAATTCTCCAATAACACCTAAACAAACATAAAAACACCAAAATTAGTACAAAAATCGAGACTAACAATAGAGGCACTAAGGAAAATTCAGACACAAAAATGTGTCTATCAGTTTGCAGATGGTATATGTGATCTCGTCACTTTAGAGATATCAGTAAATGCATCAGGCATTGAATTTGCCACATTCTGAAGATCGATAATTCTTTTCACTTCACTTCCGCATTGTGGAGTGCGGGGATCAAGATGAGACAACGTGGGAACACACCACGATAATTCCTGTCGTCCCCTTTGGAAGACATTTTCCATACCTCCCCCTAACGACGGGAAGGTTGTCTCATCAAAGTGACAATCCAAAAATCTAGCGGTAAAGAGATTGCATGTCAAAGGTTCTAAGTAGCGGATAATTGTTGGGGATTCGTATCCAACATAAATACCTACTCGTCTTTGTGTACCCATCTTAGTACGTTGTGGGGGCGTAATAGGCACGTATACGACACAACCAAATATGCGTAAATGTGAAATATCAGGCTCATATCCAGTTACCAACTGATACGCAGAAAATGGTTGGCTAGCAGTGGGTCTAAAGCGAATAAGTAATGCTGCATGCAATATGGCGTACCCCAGGCAGTAATAGGCAGGTTGGAACGCATAACCAATGCCCTAGCTATCATCTGTAACCTTTTTATGGTAGCTTCTGCGAGGCCATTTTGAGTGTGTACATGGGGTACGAGATGCTCTACGTCAATTCCATTATACATACAGAAATCGTCAAATCCTTTAGATGTAAATTCTCCAGCATTATCAAGTCTGATAGACTTGATTGTATTATCAGGGTGGTGATCCCTTAGTCGTATAATTTGTGCTAGGAGCTTTGCAAATGCAGCATTTCTTGTGGACAACATTGCAACATGTGACCAACGAGTCGAATAATCAACCATAACCATAAAATACTTGAATGGTCCGTATTCTGGATGTATAGGTCCACAAATATCACCTTGTGTTCTTTGTAAAAATGGAATATTTTGTTTGGTATGTTTAGCATAAGATGGTCTCGATCCTGTCTTTGCCAAAGAACAAGCTTTTCAAAATGAGCGATGTGCCTTCGATAAGGACAGCGAAGAAGAATGGGACAGTGGGTACGCTTCAATTACTTTGGAAGACGAAGGTTGCACTTCTCTTACTTTATAAGGCATAAAATGTGCATCATTTACTTTAGAATGCACATTGTTACTCTGTATTATAACAATATTTTGTCCCATGTTGTTTTTCATTCGAAAGAACGGATGTCCGTGTGAGTTCTTCAAAACACGGATCGTCATATCACGACCTGGGTGCCTTAGTCGATCGTGCCAAAGCTTATATAAGTCACTGTCCAACATTTCATCGTTGGCAACCACATGGGATTCGATAATCCTAATAGTGGTGATATAAAATCCACTAGAGTGACTCATTAGTTTCTCTAAGATGCGCTTCCTTCCGCATTCACTAGAGGTCACATATATGTACTCAATTCCATTTTCACAGTGAGTTTCTAAGTGATAACCATTTACGCAGATATCCTTGAAACTTAACAAAGTGTGGTGCGCTCTTGGTGCATATAGAGCTTCCGTGACTTTAATCATTGTGCCGTTTGGAAACAAGAATTGAGAAGTACCTCGCCCAATTATTACTTGCGATGATCCAATCATCGTAGTCACAAATGTATTATAAGGAGTAAAATCGATAAATAATTGTCTATTTCTTAGGATAGTGTGGGTGGTTGCACTATCAACTAGACATTCAATTTCTCCTGGAGACATTCCTACAAGTACATTAGGAAGGAATGTTACAAACAAAGAAAAAACGAACAATTTATCTCACTTTCTTTAGAGAATTTTGTTCTACTAGAATGACATCCTTTCCATTCTAATTTATATGCTAAACAACAGATTATCATAAAAAAAAGTAATTCTATAGAACATAATAGAAAATAAGTACTTATAGATAATCCATACACATAACATAAAGATGGTAAGAACATGTTCAGCAACGGTAACACCTACTCAAACTATTAAACAAACGATAGTCTAAGATAACATAAAAACTCCAAATTATCTAAAAATAGACAGAGTCTAGAAAGCCAGAAACTAAATTCTTAGGCCCAAGCAAAATCAGGCACATCCATAGTTGGGGAAAAGTCTTCATTGCCCAGGAAATCTGTAATTGTGAGCTTGGCGTCAGGGGTTACATCATTTTCTTCCATATAGTTAGCCTCTTGTTCGAGAGTTTGCCGGTACTTTTTGTAGCTCGCAGCTACATTGGCACTAGCCTTGCAATGCTTGTACCAATGTCCGGTAAATCCACACCTAAAACATGGCGCACTTTAAATCTCGCAACCTTTTTGTTAGCAGGATTTTTAGGTGTTTTCTCGAACTTAGGATCACCACCACTATGGCCAGAAGTTCCTTCTCTATGCCAAACATTAGAGTGACCTTTATGTCCTCGACCTCGATTATGTCCCTTACGTCCTCTTCCACGAGAGGTGTTGTCTCCACGTGGGTATGGATCATGGGGATGTGAATCAGAATGTCGAGTACTCTTTCTGTGGGGTCGTTCCCTTTGTTGACCTTGCCATGGTTAGCTTCGGGAACTTTCTTTTTCCCGACAGCTCTGGCATTGTTGTTAACAAGAATCTCATTGTGCCTTTAGGCCACTTGCAGTAAGTTTATCAACCTAATGAATGTGGTGATTCTTTTGTTATCTACCTCTAAACGATATTGTTTGCTAGTATCATGGAATAGGTGGGAAAGATCGATAGGGTTTTCTGAATCATTTCCTCATCAGTAAGTTTTTCCACAAAAGTCCATAGGTGCCTGAATTTGCAGCATGTCTTTTTGGAAATAATTCACTTTTACATAATCGAGGAAGCGGATTTCGTTCCACAAGACGTTCAATTTTGGTATTAAGGAATCATGGATGTTTCCAAAACGGCTATCTAGAGCATCCCATAGCTCTTTTGGTGTTTTCAAGTGATGATAATCCCAACGTACGTTAGGATCGATGTGCCTCTTGAGGAACATCAGAGCATGAGCTTTGTCTTTTTCGGTTGTTGGAGCAATGTCGGCAAATGGCTTGATAGTGGAGGTAAAGTCCTTTGACACAAAGGTAGTTTCCACATCAGCTACCCAACGATGGTACTCAAGTCCTGCTGAGTCCAAAATTTCGAATTCTGGTCGAATTGGGTCCATCTACATAGACAAAATAAAGGACATTAATATGGTGCTCAAGTATTTCTGAGTCCACGATAAATCCCGGTATCATTTTCCCGTGACCAAATTTCTTTATGGTTGTGTGGGTAATACGGATATGTCATATAGTCCAATCTCTGATCATAACCCAGTCCACAAAATTAATTAACCCAACTTCTTTATGGTTTTAACAAGGGAACTTTGTTTGCAAACCAAGTTTCTTTATGGTTTAAAAATTGCAAACAGTTTGGTAAAAAGGTTGAAAAAATAGTCAACTGAAAATAGATCTGTAAAAAGAAAATAAACAACATGCCCATTTATCATTTATACACGCATATAAAATTATTGGAATTTAAGTTGCAATCGTTGCATGTTTAGTAGCAACCATTTGCGAGATAAATATTTTAAATAAATGATTTTTGGTTGATATTTACAACATGCTTTAGTTATATAAAAAAAAAATCTTAAATAAGCTCTATTACATGTATACTCATAATTATTAATATTTAGTCATAATAACAATGGGGAAAGTAGCATACTTATACATAATGAATATTTATTATATATAGTACAATATTAAATAAGATCTAAAGTAGTGAACGTGTGGTTATATAAGCATGTTCTAAATAAAAACGCATGTCATTATAGCATTGATGAGGAGTAGAAACATACATGCATACAAAAGTAATGAACATTGATACATACATACATAAATCGGATTGGTTTCAAAATAAAAGCTTGTTCAAAAGAAGACACCATGTCATTTTCATGTAGGAGTCAAGCATGTGATATAAAAACAAATTGGCTATCACTTTCAAGTTGAAAATAAACTAGTAAAAAAATAAATTTTCTTTTAACTTTTGGTGTAACTAAAATAAATAGTTCAAGCATGTGATAGCAAAGAGTCCAAGATATTATCATGTCATGTGATAGATGAGACAAATATATCACTTTCAACAAGAATAAATAAATACCAATGGTTGAGATATACCTCATTCTTTTGGAAAAATCCTACTTGTTTTAAGAATGGAGCCAATAATTTTTTTTTTTTGTGAAGGATTAATGCTCAATTTGGAAACAAAGAACAAGGTGCTGATAACGTGTAAAAGATGGTTCAAGTATTGAGTAGAGAAATAACAAGGTAATATGGAGACAAGAGAAGAAAACAAAGTAAATGAGAAGGAGAATTAGTTGCTTCTTCATTTATTGTTCCACACTTTAAATACATGAAGAGTAAGGACTTGTGTAAGTACAAGTGGTAGTAAGGGAAAGAACAATTCCTACACGTATTTAGTTTGAGAGAGAAGATGGCATGCATCTTGACACATGTGATGTGTGGTCAGCCACTTTCCCATACATGTTACTACAACAGTTTTTACATTTTGCGATTTTTGTCATCCCTGTTTGTGGGATTCAAGCCTTTCTTTTTGTGACATTCTTTACGTTATTAAATTTTATTTGTAACTCGTTGATTTGAGTTCAAGTACTTTGGATATTGGCAAGGTTTCACCCGATTACTCTTTACAAGATGACAAAGTATTATGCAAATTACTTTTTTTTTTCTTTCAATAAGAGAATCTTTTTTCCAAGAAGAAAATCATTCAAAATGGTGGGTTTAATTCCTAATACGATTCCTTTATTATATTCTTCGTATAAGATATTGATACGATGTGCGCGGTATCTTGATCTTTCTCTTCTCAATTTATTTTTTATTGTATCTTTTATTGTAATATGTTATTGAGTTTCTTGTCATTTGATGTACTTGTTCCTGAAAGCCATGTAAACAATTTTTAATATGAATAAATTGGTTAGTTTGATATATCTTTCTTTATAATAAGGGACCCCAAAAAGTCCACATGGCGACGCCACAATCATTTTGTTATGTGGTGAAGCCATGTCAACACCCATTTACATGTCATCATTAGCCACCTCATCGCAACTCTTGACTCATAACATTCGTGAATCGTTGAAATCTTTACAAGTTTATTGGGAACTCATCACAAAACGTCACATCCTCGATGTTTTCTAAAAGGAAAATTGTTACCGGACAAGTATTTATCCATATCAATTAGAGAGACAAGTTCAATCAGATAGAAACAAACATGATACGCGGACACATGTTAGTGTTTATGGGTAGACCCAATGCGTAAGACCCTTTACAATTAGTACATGCCTGTTCATCTCATCTGTTCTTTTAGACACACCCTTTCATACCGCCCTTTCTTAGAGACACCCTTTCATATCACGCTCTCATGATCATATGGTGTCTACTGAAACAAAAAGTCACATCACTTCCCAAGCGACATAACTTTTGAGCAACATAATCTTCTTTGGAAGTATAAAGCAACATAATGTTCTTCATTTTTCATTCACTTTGTCATACCAATGTTAATTTCACACGAATCCAAGGAGAAAAGCATAAGGCGGTCACCATGCAGTAATATTACGTGCACGCACGTTGCACATCAAAGAGAAAAATGAAGGCTTTCCTATAATTCTTGGGGTTCGCTCTATGTATTTACTCGACGTCGATGCACATAAGGAAGAGTCTCGATTAAGATGGGTTGGAATATTTCTAAAGCACCACCCAATCTAACTTTTCCATCCACTAAAAGATGAGTTAGTAAAGGTGCACATAGAAAAGAAAGTAATTTTAGTTTCAGGTATAAAAACAAAAATGCGATACAAAGGGATAATTCCGATCCGATGTTGGAATACAATATACGATGCACATGGAACCAAACAATGTATCTTTGCACAACCCGGGGAAAACAACACGATATCTCAAATCATTTTCCAAACAAAGAAAATTGTAACCAAACAATGGTGATGCTAGCGGTTTCTCACTTTACAAACGACTACAAGATGGTTGCAATCTTTGAACAGAGGATGCAAGCATCTCAATTACTCATTTAAATACAACAATTTACAAATAGAATTCGGTTAGGCCGGTTTATGCATCGGGTTAGAGGTTTCAATATTACTGATGTAAATACACCAATTTACAAATACAATTTGGTTAGGCCGTGCACATGCACCGGGTTAGAGGCTTGCAATTATTCTTGGATTTGGTGAGGCCACATCAGCATGAACTTTCCATGTCATCGGCATATGATTGGCCACCACTCTAACAAGCACTCTTATTCGGATGCAATCCATTTTGCATCTTAAAGGGTCACTTTCTAAAGATAACGTCCTTTTAAGAACGAAACATCCATTTGAAAAGAAAAAGTCACCAATACAACTGTGCAAGAAGACGGAATATAGCAAATGACGCAAGCCAAAGGTGCATCGCCACTGTGTTGTGGCAGCACAACAGACACACACCAAAGGATACATCCTATTGTGAAGCTATAAACTGAAACGTCGATCATTTCCAATTAATACTGCGCATTCTAGGATAATCGGAGTCTAGGAAAGTAAAGCCTTTTATTTTTCTTTCTTTTAGATATGATAATCCGTGTTTTTTTGAATTTTTAATATTGGTCACTTTTTCCTTCTATTTTTTAGGATTGAAGTTGCTCAACAAAAATGAACGATCTTTGGACAGTTACGTTTTGGTTTGAGTTGCTGCTTTTGTTCAGTATCTCAAAAGATACATTTTATTTGAATTTTATGCTAAAGGACACGTTGTGTACTTGGAAAAGATACGTCTTTTGGTTTGAGTTGAACCTGAACTTCAATGTCCCAAATCTCTTACCAAAAAGCGCGAAAAACATGAAACTAAGGTAATGATTTTTCATTATTCAACTCTCTAAATTGCACATACCGTATTTGACCATATTCATATCGATCATATTATACATTATGTAATTAACGAAATGGATGTCAAAGTTTACACTAACTTTGCCCACTAAGAAGAGAGGTGAATGAGAGTGACGTACGGCTTGAAAGGGATGCAACATACATAATTGGATGATGAAACGTCAGTCAAGCAACTCAGAAAAATAAAACAAATAAAATTTGTTATCAATGTAAATTAGAAACCAAATATTGATATTAGGGATCAGGAAGTTTAGGGGACTGTGTTGTCTCACCAAATATAGAAGTAGTGGCAGGAAGTTGGGCAAAATGAAAATGTTGGTTTTAACAGAGATGGACACACCATGAGAGTATGTTACATGTGTATGATCGTTGACACCATGTGTATGTATGATCCAACGATCGATAAAAAGATGGAGTTCTTTCATTCATTATATAGAAAAGGAAGTACCTACTCTGATTCTAACAAAGCATGCATAATCATTAACAGTGGTTTTGTTTTCAAACCCTTACCATTTCCCAGTTGCTCCATCTGTAAAAGTAAGTAACATTTCTTAAAGTTCCTTTCCTGTTGCACGATCATATGTAATTATGTTTTAAAAACAATTTAATCTCCTAATCTGATTTTGCGAATTTTTGAATCATTTTTGTATGCAAAATATATTTGACAACTGTATTACTTTGAATACAGAAAATCGCACAAGTTTGATCAAATTCATGAAACTCATCAATGCGAGTTTTGGATCATACGTGTGTGCAAAACGGTTGACAATTTCTATTGTTTTGTGCAGTGGATTCGTAAACAAAGCATTTAGAGAAATGATGTTTGTTTTAGTAAGCATTTGAAGTTGTATATTAGAGGAATGATTAACTACACCAATTTCCATGAAATGTTGGAGACAGAAAAATGAGAAATCACTTGCAAAACGTAAAACTTACCTTTTGTATCAAGAAGAAGGCGGTTTCCTTTTAAAGTAAGTTTTGCTATGACAATCAACAAGAGACAAGGTTTAACCTTACAGAATATGTGGGCATTTATTTTCCAAATCCACTTTTAACTCATGGATATGGGAGTGTCTAGAACGACATCAAGAGAAGGTTTGAAGATTCGATAAAAAAAAGAAGCGATAAACTACGTCTAACAATCAAGTTTCCGCCACCTACGTAGACGCTCTCGAAACAGCCGGTGCGTATGCACCGGGTTAGATGCTTGTATATATATATTAAGGGGTATTTGATAAAGTGGTTTCCACATTCCTTGTCCAACGTTGCCACATATATATACACTATGGAATATACCAATCACCGTATATCCCTAGAACAATTATACCAATGATAAATAAATAGTGGCACTCCTTCTTGCTCAGTACCTGCCAGACAAACACAAATCCCTGCGGCACCGACACAGACATTTCTAAGATTGTTGTGCAGTCAGTCTACTGCCATGTCCGTATAAGAAAAGAATGCTCATAATGTATTCGAGTCGGTTGCTAGTTGTAGTTAACTTATTAGTAGTATTTTATCAACCGTGAGGTTCCTAAATACAAAAAGTGGTCTAGACCTATCTAGATGTAATGGAAATGAGTCTGTAATGAAAATTATATCTAATTTATCAATCTATTTCAGATCGTTAACTCGATTCAAGCAATGTTGTGTCATGGACCTGAGCTAGGACATGTGTGGTAGTTTATTGTATCTGAAGGGTAGTTTAGGTACCCCGAATATTGAGAATAGTAAGCTGGCTATTTTAGCCAGAAGAACTGTAATGAGAGTCAGGTAATAATAATGTAAAACTTATCTTCTTCTCTAATTGCTTCTGCAACTTCTCTATGTAACAATGTCTTCTTCTTATTCCCATAATTCATCTAATTCTTCTCCTAATCCTCTATTTCCCTCTATCTATCCAAAATCACCTCTATCCTTAGAGACCCATATCATCACTAATGATCCAATTGTGGTATCAAAGCGGTCGATTCTCCGACCGCTACGATGGCCGCTGCAACAACTCAAGTTTCACAAGTAGAAATAAAAATTGAAGAATTAACCACTAGGGTTGATATCTTAGAACAAGATAAATATGAATCCGGACAAGCATTATACAATGAATTATTTGATTTTAGAATGAAGTCTATACGTCTAATATGGGATAGGAATTCACCAGATCGTGATTTTAATCTTCTACAAATTGAAACTCTCATTTACATCGCTGAGAAGAAGTTGGAATCACTACAAGAGGTTGGGGATCTGGAACCTACGGAGATGGAGGATGAGATTGTCATAGAAGAAATGATAATTGATTCAAGTTCATCTAGTAATTTCACTCAACAATCTTCAAATCCACCAGTATCAGATGCGTCAGATGAAGTTTTAAGTTCTTTTCCAAGAACAAATGGTTTTCACATATCTGATGAATCGAAGATGACCAAGGATGAAATTGTTGTGCAATCTAAATCCATTTCACTTGGTTCAGGTGATTTGAGTTCAGTAAGAATATTATTTCCAAATTCTTCAACTCCTAATCTAGCAGATAAAGGTAATTTTCGATCTACACCAATAATTGATTTCTCTTGTGTTGATGGATCTGGTGTGGTTAAGGAAGTTCGTAAATACAATGGGAATTCAACTTTTCTAGCCTATCAGGAAGGTAAACCATTCAATTATGGTAATGAACCTTGTATTGATGCTCTGGGTTTTCAAGTCAGAAGGGTTAGAAATGGTGAGGTCAAGGGTTTCAACTCGTTGAATGAGTTCAGTGGAAATGCTTCTACTCCTCTAATGTTGTTATTATTTTCTAAACTCAAGTCTGGTTCCTCTAATGTTGTTATTATTTTCGAGAATGCTGATTATATGAGCAAATTTAGTAAACTGTTTTCACTCCCATTTATAGAGATGTGTTATGAAAAGTTCAATATTAGTAAGGTCTTATTCATTATCGACAACAAGTTGTGTAGTGGAATATTTTTTTTTTTGTAACTTTGAATTGGCTCGAACCTTATTTGATAGAGGAAAGTGGTTAGAATTGATCAAGATGTATTCTCATTATGATACCAGCAGTTTTCATTTCAGTTTCGGTGTACTTAAATTGGGTTTGCTTGTTCCGAATGGGTATTGTTCACAATTGTTATGGGTATATCCAAATGTGTGTGTGTTTGTGAAAACTAGTGCTAGTCATGGTGTTTGAAAGTTCTCTGAATAGATGTTGCGGCATGTTTGAGAACATTACAACTGACATGTTTGAGAACACTTGGGAGCTTATTGTTCAGATGCTTGGTAAGAGTAAAAAGAGTCTCAGCTGTAGCAATGAGTATCTTAACTTGCAGCTGGTATATAGGTTACTTGAAATTTCTAAGGGTGTAATGCGCAGTTTGAGTAGTGGAAGGTGCCTCTGTTGTAAACAGGATTTTGCTAAAAGAGTATTTGATTGTGGTAACAAATTTTACGTACTTATAAGAGGGTATTCAGTATATGAGCTAGCTCTGGAACTTGGGCTATGTTTTGATTCCTTATTCAAGTATCTGAATGTGTTTTGTTTGTTAAGTGGGGATTGTTGTGATGCTAGCAACCTGAATTATGAAAAGCCGCAACAGGGCAGTACTATCTGGACAGTTTTGAATCGTTCGACACTTCAAGTAACAAGGGTACGTGAGTACATAAATGCACCAGAAGGGTTCAGTCAGGTGCTTGTTAAAGATGACAGTCGTTCTACACAAATGGAAAAGGCTTGTAAGAAGTTAATGGGGCAAGAAATACTCACAGCCAACAATACTATGCTACAAGTGAAGATGTTAAACTTTGTACAGCTGAATCTCTGGGTTTTCCTATCAGTTATTGAACTATCCTTACTTTGGAGACTTGAAAATGGATTAACTACAGGTAGCAAATTTGGATTTCCTTCAGTAGCCACAATCCGTGATGAGTTCTCTATAGGAAGGCCTAGAAGTATTCTTCAGTGGGTAATTTTATTTACTGCATCAAATGTGCCAGCTGGTAAATTGTTCTCACGAAAGTGGATGGGGTGTTAACTTCAGAAGATGAATTGGTTATACTCCACAACTATTCTCTTTTAGTGACCAAGTTAGTTGTTGGGAGTTATTGCCAGCTCTTGAGGGAAACTATTATTCCTGGCGGGTTGGTTTTCAACACCTAGGAGGATGCTAGGAGAATTGTTTGGCTCAAGAGGGGTTATTATAGAGGAGTGAAATGTTATGAAGGAAGAAGGGAAATCAAGGGAATGCTCGCAAAGTCTAGTGTTGGTGAAATCAGTGGACATGATTGGTTAGAAGAAATGATTATTGGAGTTAATTGTTCTTGTACTCAGCTAGGAGTTGCAGTTTTGAAGTTGGCTATCATGGTAACTCAAATATGCAGTCTTTTGGAAGATAATGAAGTTGTTTGCGGTGTTATACTTACTGTGAACATATCAGGAGACAAGATTCAGTTAAATGAGCTTGAGGATGAAATTGCAAGGGTTATATCTGCTGTGTTATTAATAGGACCAGTTCTTTTCTCTTGTATTCTCAAATCCAGATGGGAATTTGAAATTGGTTCGCAGGAGCTATCTCTGCATATTGCACTTTCAACTCCTGATTCAGCTAAGTTTCGCATCACCAGAGCTATTATGCACAGTTTTAAATGGGTAAGTCCACTTCTTGTTATGGAATTACATAGCTTGCTGATATACAGTTTCTGCATCCAAGAGTATACAATTCTTAGAAGGCTTTGGCATGAGATTTTCACCATACTAGATACTTCTCTAAGAGTCAGCATAAATCATCACTGCTATACAGCTAGTCCAAGGGAAGAAAATAAATTATTCATCTCACACGATGACCTGGTGGAATGCTTCTTAGTCAAGATTTTGTCAGCCTCCTACAAGAGTGATTATGGGAAGTTGATTTTGAAGCCAAAGTCCTCATCAATACAATTAATTGGGAACTGGATTGCTACACCATTTCTGAAATTGAGGTTGTCACTGCATAGAGGAAGAGGTATTGTGCATCTCAAGATAGCCTAATATTGGTTGAGTTGTTGTCCCATGGAGTTTTCGAGGGCTCGGCTGTACTTACACAAGTACTAATAACACCATCTTTACAAGATGGTCTCTGCGAGTACAGTACCTTATTATACGACAAAGGGGATATACTCAAATTCAGGTGCTTGCTTACTACACCATTCTTCAAGGTGTTATGCAACCTTTCGCAGACTTCGCAGTGCTACCTTGGAAGATGAATGAGGTCACGGTCTTTACTACGACTAGCGGAAAAGTTGTTACCACAATGTCTTCTTTGGGCGAGCTTATTCTTCTTATTCATCCTTGAGGACAAGGATGATTTGGAGGAGTGGGTATTTTGTCATGGACCTGAGCTAGGACATGTGTGGTAGTTTATTGTATCTGAAGGGTAGTTTAGGTAACCCGAATATTGAGAATAGTAATCCGGCTATTTTAGCCAGAAGAACTGTAATGAGAGTCAGGTAATAATAATGTAAAACTTATCTTCATCTCTAATTGCTTCGCAACACGTGTGTAACAATGTCTTCTTCTTATTCCCATAATCCATCTAATTCTTCTCCTAATCCTCTATTTCCCTCTATCTATCCAAAATCACCTCTATCCTTAGAGACCCCTATCATCACTAATGATCCAATTGTAGTGAAGACCACTACAAGTTCATAGTCAACTTGAAAGCTTAATCCGTGAGAATCAGCAGGTTACAAATCCAATCTTGTCATTGTACAATCTAGTACATGGAAATTGATATCTAGAGCTGTTTTATCCCGAGATATCATGGAAGATCAAATGAATTTAATGGATGAAAAATTTGTAGAGATGAATGAATGATGATACCTAGTGAAGTTGGAAAGGGTAACTGGAGGAATCATACACTTGTAGGAGGTGGATTTGGTTGGAAATTACTACCTTCGGAGGAGGTCGAAATTCATAGACATGGTAGAGAAAAAGTTGTAACAAATCATGTTTCCTAGGGCTACTGCTTCAACTCATCAGCCTCATTTCAGAGCGAAAGAATCTTCTACAAAATGGTTACTTTTGATCTTTTCGTATGGGAAAAACAATTTTCCAAAGGGGTATGCAGTAATATTGCACGAAAAATAGTTGGGTTTCTCAACTTGATTAGTATTACATCATGGATTTGGTTTTTGCTGACTTAGGGACTTCAAAATCCATGATGTATCTATTCAACATGTCAAAAAATATTCAATGCATTAAAAGAGTCATGTTGAAAGAACCTAACGTTGCTAATAGGTGTACCTGTTTGGTTGGGGATATATGATGCGTGTCGTAACCACAACAAATTAATTAATACTTTACTACCTAATTAACAAGTAATATAGGGCAGTCAAGGTCGATCCCACGAGGAGCACGAGATTCTAGTTGTAAAAGTTGTCACTAAAGGGGTGTAAAAAGCAAAAGAAAATAAACAAAAACAATTAAAGGTAAAGTTGAAAGCAATAAGAGAGACAAGATCAAGGAATCCTTCTTCGTTACGAAACAATGATTAAAGTTATGTTCTCTTCTACTTGTTATTAATCACAAATTATCACCAACCGTAGGTAAAGCAAGCTAGCTCAGTGCTAAACCCTAAATCCCTTGTATCACCGGACACGGAAGTTCTCGACTACTAGGATTCTAATCACCAAGCCACCTAGAATTAGCTCAACCTAGATGTAACTTGGCTCATGCATTAAGTTTTGTGAATTTCTTAGGTTGATATTAGTAGTTAGACTCTTAGCTCAAGGTCTACTTGCTAACGTTGTTTCTACACACAATTGCTCCACGGAATCCCTCCGCAAGGTCTCGTGTTTGCTACTTATGTAAAGAGTCAAAGAACGATTACTTATCCCCTAAATTTCACTAGCTTTAGATCAAATTAACAAATCAATTTAGCGTGCACTCCAAACAATCTATCAATCAATCATGAATGTCTTTAAGATCACTCCTATTAGTAAAAACAATCGATAATCATGTGAAAAATCTTCAAGATAGAATTTAAAAACAAAAACTTAAATCATATGTTAAGAACTAGGAATTCATCCTCAATCAATAAAATTAACTACTCATGTTAAAAGAGTTCACACAAAGAATAAGAAAAGAAAAGAATTGTGTGTAGAAAGGTGTGTAGAAGTTGTAGAAAACTTCTCTATTTATAAGCTTCAATATTCTCCAAATCTTCTAAGGATTAGAATCCTTTTCCTTTTGCAATTCAATTTCCAATTCCAAGCTTTTCTCAACTCTTCACCTTCTCTTTCCAAATTTGAGTCCAATTCTCCATCCAATTCCTAGCCCAAGTCTTCACACCCATGAGAGAAGTCCATAGAAAATTCGGAATTTTTGGCTCGTCGGGCTGGGATTGTGGCGGAATCCCGGGAATAAGTCACCGCCGGTCACTGAAAAAGTGCGTCGTCGGAGAATATTCGACGGAATATTCCGTCGACCCCGTTAGGACTAACGGTCAAACAGGTCAAACGTCAGTCAACGTTATTCAACGGGTCAAGGAGAAAAGAGAGTTCAGCTGAGTCAAATCGGGTCAAATCGACCGAGTCAGATGAATCAGAACCGAGTCAGGGTCTTTGCCACCTTGCCAGGCCATTGCACAGGCTTGTGCTGTGTTGCACAATCCTTGTGCAATCCAGTGCCTTAGCCAACCATCATGGCCCTGGCAATTCCATCATTCTCAGGCCAATGCCACCAGCTCATTCTTGCTTCAAGCCTGTGGTGTCACACTAGTCTTGCTTCACTCATAGCAGCAATGTCACAACCCATCTCTTTAGCAGCTCAGACCTCCTGCAACTCCACCAGAGCCAGCCCGTGCCCAAACCACCGCCCAAATACCCACAAATGTGAAGCACCATCCGTACAACTCTCTTCCACGAGTTCAATGTCTCACACCCAACTTGCCATCCAGCACAAGAACACTATGCAGCTCAGAACCCATTGCTGTTCTTGCCTTTGCTAAACAACAATCACCAGCAGAACCAGTGCACACCTGCCATTTGCACAAAGCCATAGCACTGCTTTACTAACATTAGCTCCAATTCACAACTCTTTCTGACTCACTCCCAGGTTCATTCTCTTACAGCTCCACTCTTTGACCCAAAAGATCACCAACTCGGCCATAACTCCACCTCGAGCCATAATTCATTGGCACCGCAGCTCTACAGTCAAACCACCCCTGCAATGCCATTTCCCGGCTTTGTTCACTCGACTGCAATTCAACTCCAATTCTTCCAAACAATGAGCCACCATCTCAATCGCCTCAATGCCTTCTCTTGGTTCAAATCCAACTCAAACCCCCATCCAATCTCTCCATGGCATCTCCATCGAATCCAACACAGACCCATCTTGCTCTTGACACTCTGATTCAACCACATCAACTACTGTCATTCAATCAACAGCATCATCTTCTAATTCATTATAGGTTCTTCAATTTCTCCATTTCAGCAGACCCTAGGCTGTTCTTTCAATCTCAGAAACCCATTTCAGAACCTTACCAATTCCTTCAATCCGCCAGCTTAACCCATACATTCATGTGCATTTCTCGACAATTCATCTTAAATCACAGACCCATTGTTGCTGACTCTCTCGGATTCCCTTTTCTCTCAACAACATCTATATCTCTTCAGAGATCGAACCCATTCTTCCATCCAATGAAACCCATTCGATTCGTCAATTCCATCCTCATCGTTTCATCACATGACTTGACTTCAATTGTCACGAAACCCCCATCAATTCCCTGAGACCCATTACTTCATTCTACAAATTGCACGAACCCTAACTTTTATCACCCGTGTCTTCTTCTTTGTTCATCGCCGGTGACACCCGTGATTCTCCTCGAGTTTGCTCTCTCAAACTTCAATTCACCCGAGTCTCTCGGGTTTGACCTCTTTCTCTCAATTTCACTGATGGCAACAACTCTCTCTCTCGATTTTGCTCGATCTACAAAGAAGACCATGTCTCAATGGATTCATCGATTTAATCGTCGAACCCTAATTTAAGGTTTCGATCACATTTTAGTCTCTCGATCTCTCGGCGGCCATAGTTGCTTTCAGGTGAAAGAAAGTAAATGAGGAGAAGAAAATATCTTCTCGATTTTGAGTGGGTTATTCGGGCATGGATCAAGGTCGGGTTTGGATCAAGGATGCAGTTAGGGCCAGACCCAATTGGATGCTACCCGCATGACCATCCTCTCGGATAAGGGCTACCCAGTGTTAATAACACCCACTGCCGATTGATAAGGGGTACCACCGAATGAGAGCCCCTTAACCACCTCTCGGGCTCCAAATAGTCTTCGCCCTTTGTGAAATGACCTTTTTGCCCTTTTGGCTCGAATTGGGTGCTTTCTTCTTCTTTTCCTCCGTGCGACTCCAAAGTAGCTACAAAACTCAAAACAAGCGTAAAATACATAATTTACACGAAAAATAGCAAAGAAAGCATAAACTACTAGATAGTAAATTAGGTGTATTCTACACCTATCAAATCCCCCCACACTTAGACTTTGCTAGTCCTCGAGCAAATCAAACTAAAAACTCACAACTTCAAAGCGTTCAAGCGTCACAAGCCTCCAAAAAGTTATGAGGACATAGAGTTTCGCATGCTAGTAATAAGAAGTTAGAAATACCAAAGAACATATTCTCATTCTTAAATGTTGAGTGAGAAATAACCACACCATAATGAGAGAATGCGTGTTTGAGAAACGATCAATAAGCATTTCGCCTCGACACGCCTCACCAAAAGGATTTTATGATAATTGCACTCAAAAAGACAGCTTTTTTTTATGGTTCTCACATGTGTGCAGGTAGGAATGAAGAGAGAAATCTGCGACACGTTGAATGGTGGGAAGGATAACTTAGAAATTTTGAAAAACCCACATCTTTTAATATTTTGAGAAACCATTTTACGACGATCTCTACGAAAGGAAATCAACCATTATTATCGAGGATGAGATTACTTACTTACCTTCACATCCGATCGCCAATTATGATAACACCACTCTCACGGCATCCAATAGAAACGTCTTCCGCTCCTTATCTTGATCTTCATGGTCTTCGTCTTCGGTTTCAACTATTAATGATAAACCCTTGAATTTCATAAATCCTTAACAATTTGTAACTCTTTTTACCTTAAAATCCTTGTCGCTTGAAACTACCTTATATATTTTCCTTTCCCACGGCTCATTAAATAAGAACAAATATTTCTCTTGTTTTTTCTCTCTCTTTTTTTTTTCTTTTCTTTTCTTCCTTTTTTTTTTTTTTTTTTTTTTTTTTTTTTTTTTTTTGATTCACAAGAGAAATTAAATACAAAATAAACCATGGCCGTGGGAGAAGTATTTTACCGCTTGATTCTTCACAACTTGTATCGTCTCGAAATCATAAACTTCAAAAATTCTCACCTTTTAATTTTCTTCGCTTTCATGAATAAGTCTTCATACTTGAATATAAAATTACCTCATTGTATTGTAAGTCCTCAACATATATGTGAATTCCGCTCATTTGTATGTTGCTTTACTTAAGTTTGAAATTTGCTCTTTTTTTCCGTTCCGTTGCTTGTAAACCTTAAACTTTTCCAACTTTCCTTGTAGATTTTGATGTCGCTCCTTGTTGATGATGAATGTGTTTCTATGGATTCGTTGTTGTCGAGAGAGAGAATGGTGCTAACTGCAAATCGAACTACAAGAAGGTGGCTTTCATCCATGGACGTCACCCTCATGATTGACAAAATTAGCACTCAAGAGATCAAAGAGTAGTGCTTTTAGTGGTGGGAGGTTGGGTAGCTCACCATTCTACCGGAATTAACTTACGGTGACACACACTCAAAAGAAGCTCTTTAGTAAATGGAAGAATTCTGGTGGTGCCTCACATGATATGAATACGGGTAGTCTCCACTAATGATTGATCAAAGCAACTCTAATAACGCAATTCTCCCTGCACCAACCCGCATCACCGGCATGATTAAATCCATTATTTAACACTCAAACAAGCAAGAAATCCGAATGTAGTTCTCTAACATTTCCAAGTTCAATTATGTCGGTCAAAATCTCTATGTAAACATAACTAGAAATATGCTAGTGACTCTCAAATCTTTAAAAGTTGGAATTTTTAAGTAAAACTTTTTTTTTTTTCAAAATTTTTAATTTTTTTGTAATTTTGTTTTAAAAACATGCTTAACCACTCACCCACACTTAAACCTTACATTGTCCTCAATGTAATTGAATCCTCCTAGTAAATTCAAGGTGGGAAATTTTAACATGATAAGAAACAAGAAAAAGAAATAACAAAAAGCAAAAGGATAAGAAATACAAAACCGATGGGTTGCCTCCCATTAAGCGCTTGTTTTAAAGTCGACGGCCCGACTTGGCTCTTGCATGATTCATTCCCCATATACTAACAATCGGAAAATTTGAGGATCCACCCATAATACCTGTTTTGCAAACAATAACTCCCATACAAATATTAGCACAAGAAAACAATAGTGAAATTATCGTCGATAGAAATTTCCCCACACTTATTCTCGTCCACACTCGGAAGTGTATAAAGAACATAGAATTCGGGAACTTCCATGTATTCCTCTTGGCAAACCTGCATAGTGTTAGCATCAAGTGTTTCCAATGGTGGATATTTAGAAACAAAATCATCCAAAAATACTTTCGAAGCACATACATTCAAACCAATAAGAGGTAAAGGAGAAGAATCAATAGGCAAAGGGTTAGACAAACCTTTCACAAATTCTTGTATTATAGAATCCTCTTCATCCTTAAAAAATTCAAGTGAATTACTTACCTCTTGTATATCGTGGTCCTCTATTAAACCTTGCAACCATTCTTCGTCGTTTTCTACCTTAACCATAGTCTCGGTATCATCATAATCATTCGCAAGTTCAATTGGGTCTTCCACAAAATCAATGAATGTGGTTTCATCCTCTAGTATCATCTCTTCAACATTCTCATCATCGGAATGGGCCATTCACTAAAGTGATTCTCATCGGTATAGATTGTAAGATCTTCTTGTGCGGGTGTTACTTCGTTTACAACAATAGGTAAGTCACACCCAATCTCCTCCTTTTGAATAGGTGAAGGATCGTTATTATGATCCGGAGTTGGAATAACTTCCTCATTGTCGGAACATTCATACACTTCCGCGGACTCCCATCTTTCCTTAAGAAATTTTTGCCAAGCAATAAATGCATCTTCCTCAAGCTCGTCCTTTTGAATAGGTGATTGATCATTATTAAGATCAAGGCTTGAGTAATCTACACTAAGCGTCATCAAAAGTCTCCAAAGGTTTGTTAATTTGTTCGTATATTTTCTCCGAATTCCTTTGAATTTCTCGATGTGATTCTTGCATCTTTTGTTGAAGATCCCCAATCATGGCCAACATCTTATCCGCAAAACTAGAGATTTTCTGATCATAAACGAAATTATCCTCCCATCCTTGTGATTGTCCACTTACATACCCGTCATAAGGTTGTTGATATGTATGAGAATATCCATAATGTTCCGTAGGAACTTGATCATAGCCAAAAGATTGGTTTTGATTGTATCCTATGGATGGTTGGAAGTTGCCATAATGTTGAGGTTGAAAACCGTATTGAATGTTGTAATATGCTTGCTCTTGTCCCCCGTACATGGAAAACCGATACCTGAAATAAGATTCAAAAACCAAGTTAGATACGGAATAGAATCCAACAAAGCAAGAATAAAGCAAAAAGAAAAAAAACAACTAAAATCATCCGCTGCTCCCGACAACGGCGCCAAAATTTGGTGCGTGTCGTAACACAACAAATTAATTAATACTTTACTACCTAATTAACAAGTAATATAGGGCAGTCAAGGTCGATCCCACGAGGAGCACGAGATTCTAGTTGTAAAAGTTGTCACGAAAGGGGGTGTAAAAAGCAAAAAGAAAATAAACAAAAACAATTAAAAGGTAAAGTTGAAAGCAATAAGAGAGACAAGATCAAGGAATCCTTCTTCGTTACGAAACAATGATTAAAGTTATGTTCTCTTCTACTTGTTATTAATCACAAATTATCACCAACCGTAGGTAAAGCGGCTAGCTCGTGCTAAACCCTAAATCCCTTGTATCACCGGACACGGAAGTTCTCGACTACGGATTCTAATCACCAAGCCACCTAGAATTAGCTCAACCTAGATGTAACTTGGCTCATGCATTAAGTTTTGTGAATTTCTTAGGTTGATATTAGTAGTTAGACTCTTAGCTCAAGGTCTACTTGCTAACGTTGTTTCTACACACAATTGCTCCACGGAATCCCTCCGCAAGGTCTCGTGTTTGCTACTTATGTAAAGAGTCAAAGAACGATTACTTATCCCCTAACTTTCACTAGCTTTAGATCAAATTAACAAATCAATTTAGCGTGCACTCCAAACAATCTATCAATCAATCATGAATGTCTTTAAGATCACTCCTATTAGTAAAAACAATCGATAATCATGTGAAAAATCTTCAAGATAGAATTTAAAAACAAAAACTTAAATCATATGTTAAGAACTAGGAATTCATCCTCGCCAAAATTTGATGCGTGTCGTAACCACAACAAATTAATTAATACTTTACTACCTAATTAACAAGTAATATAGGGCAGTCAAGGTCGATCCCACGAGGAGCACGAGATTCTAGTTGTAAAAGTTGTCACGGAAGGGGGGTGTAAAAAACAAAAAGAAAATAAACAAAAACAATTAAAAGGTAAAGTTGAAAGCAATAAGAGAGACAAGATCAAGGAATCCTTCTTCGTTGCGAAACAATGATTAAAGTTATGTTCTCTTCTACTTGTTATTAATCACAAATTATCACCAACCGTAGGTAAAGCAGCTAGCTCGGTGCTAAACCCTAAATCCCTTGTATCACTTGGGACACGGAAGTTCTCGACTTCTGGGATTCTAATCACCAAGCCACCTAGAATTAGCTCAACCTAGATGTAACTTGGCTCATGCATTAAGTTTTGTGAATTTCTTAGGTTGATATTAGTAGTTAGACTCTTAGCTCAAGGTCTACTTGCTAACGTTGTTTCTACACACAATTGCTCCACGGAATCCCTCCGCAAGGTCTCGTGTTTGCTACTTATGTAAAGAGTCAAAGAACGATTACTTATCCCCTAACTTTCACTAGCTTTAGATCAAATTAACAAATCAATTTAGCGTGCACTCCAAACAATCTATCAATCAATCATGAATGTCTTTAAGATCACTCCTATTAGTAAAAACAATCGATAATCATGTGAAAAATCTTCAAGATAGAATTTAAAAACAAAAACTTAAATCATATGTTAAGAACTAGGAATTCATCTCGCTCAAAATTTGATGCGTGTCGTAACCACAACAAATTAATTAATACTTTACTACCTAATTAACAAGTAATATAGGGCAGTCAAGGTCGATCCCACGAGGAGCACGAGATTCTAGTTGTAAAAGTTGTCACGAAAGGGGGTGTAAAAAGCAAAAAGAAAATAAACAAAAATAATTAAAAGGTAAAGTTGAAAGCAATAAGAGAGACAAGATCAAGGAATCCTTCTTCGTTACGAAACAATGATTAAAGTTATGTTCTCTTCTACTTGTTATTAATCACAAATTATCACCAACCGTAGGTAAAGCGACTAGCTCAGTGCTAAACCCCTAAATCCTTGTATCTAGGACACGGAAGTTCTCGACTCAATGGATTCTAATCACCAAGCCACCTAGAATTAGCTCAACCTAGATGTAACTTGGCTCATGCATTAAGTTTTGTGAATTTCTTAGGTTGATATTAGTAGTTAGACTCTTAGCTCAAGGTCTACTTGCTAACGTTGTTTCTACACACAATTGCTCCACGGAATCCCTCATGCAAGGTCTCGTGTTTGCTACTTATGTAAAAGAGTCAAAGAACGATTACTTATCCCCTAACTTTCACTAGCTTTAGATCAAATTAACAAATCAATTTAGCGTGCACTCAAACAATCTATCAATCAATCATGAATGTCTTTAAGATCACTCTATTAGTAAAAACAATCGATAATCATGTGAAAAATCTTCAAGATAGAATTTAAAAACAAAAACTTAAATCATATGTTAAGAACTAGAATTCATCCTCAATCAATAAAATTAACTACTCATGTTAAAAGAGTTCACACAAAGAATAAGAAAAGAAAAGAATTGTGTGTGTAGAAGGTGTGTAGAAGTTGTAGAAAACTTCTCTATTTATAAGCTTCAATATTCTCCAAATCTTCTAAGGATTAGAATCCTTTTCCTTTTGCAATTCAATTTCCAATTCCAAGCTTTTCTCAACTCTTCACCTTCTCTTTCCAAATTTGAGTCCAATTCTCCATCCAATTCCTAGCCCAAGTCTTCACACCCATGAGAGAAGTCCATAGAAAATTGGAATTTTTGGCTCGCGGAAAATCGGGATTGTGGTAGGAATCCAGGCGGAATAAGTCACGCGGTCACCTGAAAATGCAGCCGTCGGGAGAATATTCGGACGAATATTCCGTCGGTCCACCGTTAGGACTAACGGTCCAAGCAAGTCAAGCGTCAGTCAGCGTTATTCAACGGGTCAAGGAGAAAAGAGAGTTCAGTGAGTCAAATCGGGTCAAATCGGTCAGTCGGATGAATCAGAGCCAAATCGGTGGTCTTTGCCACCTTGCCAGGCCATTGCACGGAGCTTGTCTTTGTGTTGCACAATCCTTGTGCAATCCAGTGCCTTAGCCAACCATCATGGCCCTGGCAATTCCATCATTCTCAGGCCAATGCCACCAGCTCATTCTTGCTTCAAGCTTTGTGGTGTCACACTAGTCTTGCTTCACTCATAGCGACAATGTCACAACCCGTCTCTTTAGCACTCGGACCTCCCTGCTGACTCCACGAGCAACCCAGTGAAACCACTGCCCAAATACCCACAACAGAAGCACCATCTGTACAACTCTCTTCCTGAGTTCAATGTCTCACACCCAAACTTGCCATCTGAGCACAGCAACACTATGCAGCTCAGAACCCATTGCTGTTCTTGCCTTTGCTAAACAACAATCACCAGCAGAACCAGTGCACACCTGCCATTTGCACAAAGCCATAGCACTGCTTTACTAACATTAGCTCCAATTCACAACTCTTTCTGACTCACTCCCAGGTTCATTCTCTTACAGCTCCACTCTTCCCAGTCCAGCATCAGCTCAACCTGGCCATAACTCCACCTCAGGCCATAATTCATTGCAGCACCAGCAGCTCTACAGTCAAACCACCTGCAATGCCATTTCCCAGCTTTGTTCACTCTGACCTGCAATTCAACTCCAATTCTTCCACAGCAACAGGCCACCATCTACTGAATCTGCCTCAATGCCTTCTCTTGGTTCAAATCCAACTCAAACCCCCATCCAATCTCTCCATGGCATCTCCATCGAATCCAACACAGACCCATCTTGCTCTTGACACTCTGATTCAACCACATCAACTCTTTGTCATTCAATCAACGACATCATCTTCTAATTCATTATAGGTTCTTCAATTTCTCCATTTCAAAGCGGACCTACAATTTGTTCTTTTCAATCTCGAAACCCATTTTAACCTTACCAATTCCTTCAATCCACCGGCTTAACCCATCCATTGCTCGTGCATTTCTCGACAATTCATCTTAAATCACAGACCCATTGTTAACAGCTCTCGGATTCCCTTTTCTCTCAACAGCATCTATATCTCTTCAAAGATCGAACCCATTCTTCCATCCAATGAAACCCATTCGATTCGTCAATTCCATCCTCATCGTTTCATCACAGCAGCTTGACTTCAATTGTCACAGAAACCCCCATCAATTCCACAGACCCATTACTTCATTCTACAAATTGCACGAACCCTAACTTTTATCACCTGTGTCTTCTTCTTTGTTCATCAGCAGTGACACCCTCTGTGATTCTCCCTCGAGTTTGCTCTCTCAAACTTCAATTCACCTGAGTCTCTGGGTTTGACCTCTTTCTCTCAATTTCACAGTGGCAACAACTCTCTCTCTCGATTTTGCTCGATCTACAGCAGCAGCCATGTCTCAATGGATTCATCGATTTAATCATCGAACCCTAATTTCTGGGTTTCGATCTGTTTTAGTCTCTCGATCTCTCTCAGCAGCCATAGTTGCTTTCAGGTGAAAGAAAGTAAATGAGGAGAAGAAAATATCTTCTCGATTTTGAGCTGGGTTATTCGGGCATGGATCCGGGTCGGGTTTGGATCCGGGTACGGTTAGGACCGACCCAATTGGATGCTACCCAGCATGACCATCCTCTGGATAAGGGCTACCCGGTGTTAATAACACCTTGCTTGATTGATAAGGGGTACCACTGAATGAGAGCCCTTAACCACCTCACGGGCTCCAAATAGTCTTCGCCCTGCGAAATGACCTTTTTGCCCTTTTGGCTCGAATTGGGTGCTTTCTTCTTCTTTTCCTCCGTGCGACTCCAAAGTAGCTACAAAACTCAAAACAAGCGTAAAATACATAATTTACACGAAAAATAGCAAAGAAAGCATAAACTACTAGATAGTAAATTAGGTGTATTCTACACCTATCAATATACCAATCCCTTACCAATGGATATTGGGTAAATTTATTAAATACCCTTAGTTTTGCCACCCAATAAATATACCCTTATACAACAATATAAATACCCCTATCATTTAAATACCTTATCCATTAAAAAATAGATTACCTTAATACCCTCACTTACAATATTATTTTCCATTTAAAAATTTTATCCATTAAAAATAGATTTTTCTATTATTTCATTTCACCACCACCAACAACACCGCCGCCACCACCACCACCGCTCCACCACCACCACCACCACCACCACCACCAACACTTACTAAATACAACCACCAATAACATTCAACCACCGCCACCACCACCACCACCACTTACCACCGCCGCCGCCGCCGTCGTCAATATTAGGTGTCAACAACTGAAGTTGATCCAAAAAATCAAAAGTTCAAAAATATTTGTCAAATTTGGTTGTTGATTCCATTTTTCTATTGTTGATACACAAACATTGATTGTTGACTTCCTAAACTAAGGTCAATTTTTATTGTTGATACACAAATATTGGTTGTTGATTCCATGTTTTTTCATTGTTGATACACAAACATTGGTTGTTGACTCCCTAAACTAAGATCAATTTCTATTGTTGATACACAAATATTTGTTGTCGACTCCTTACACTAAGATCAATTTCTATTGTTGATACACAAATTTGGTTGTTGATTCCATTTTTCTATTGTTGATACACAAACATTGGTTGTTGACTCCCTAAACTAAGGTCAATTTCTATTATTTGTACACAAATATTTGTTGTTGACTCCTTACACTAAGATCAATTTCTATTGTTGATACACAAATTTGGTTGTTGATTCCATTTTTCCATTGTTGATACACAAACATTGGTTGTTGACTTCCTAAACTAAGGTCAATTTCTATTGTTGATACACAAATATTTGTTGTTGACTCCTAACTGCAACTGCACTATAACCTCAACAAAACCAGTAATAACAAGCATTCCATCATTCATTAATTAGTACATGCAATTTCTTGTTGTGATATAATTAGCATACTACAACCAAAAGAATAACAAAACAAGCTACATATAAAAGCATTTCGGATCAGAGCGTAGCAGTGAAGAGTTGAAACATCACCTTATCACACAATTCTTGGAGTTCATAGCATCAACATTACCCCCACCATTGAGACCAGCATCCCCTACCCCCACCAAGCCCACTACAATCCATTTGTAGTCAACACTAATCTCTTCTCAACAATACTGTAAACAGAGAAACTCAACGTTAATACATTTGATATACTAAAACGATCATCGTAAATAAATAAATTGACTTACTAATACATAACAATATATGACAAATTGCATAAGATCAATTTAAAACCTTATAATCATTGTCGCTAAGGCTTATATGTAGTATAAGAACCAATACAAAGAACAACTAGCTTGCTACTAGAAAATAAAACCTTACAAAACGATGTAGCGGAATGAATCAAATTAGTTTTTCCTTAAAAGGAGACGAAACAATAAAATTAAGCCATCACCGTCACCACATCTACAACAAACAACAACACCAGTGCTGCTATCACCATTACCACCATCCTTAATACTATATCAAAAAGCCATAACCATCACCTCCGCTGCACCAAAATCCACCATCACAAAAATCCATTTTGGCTAAGTTTCAATTAGTTGTAATTGATGGTGAGAGTCAGTGATTACGCTTGAATGCACAAGTTGTCACTCTAGTCTTGGTAAGTTGTTTTATACTCCAAGCTAGCAACTAATTGATTCTTGAAATAGTAATTCAAAAATGAGTTAAACCTCGGTGTGAGCAGCAGGAGATACACATTTTCTTATCCCACCGAGGTAACCCATAGCCATCAGGTATCAAATGGTGTAACCCATAGCCATCAGGTAACATAATTTAAAAGAGAAACAAAATGAAAAGATGACAAACAAGAAAAGTTTAGAGTAAAACACCCACCAATGTATTAGAAAAATGTTGAATTTCCCCTAGGCATGCAAGCTGCTTAGAAATGGTCACACTAAGGGTAGCTACCTGACTTTGATAAACATAGATGCTTTATAGAAAAACATAACCATACTCAATCTCCTTATCATAATCACGTACTGTTCTTCCCCAATAAGAACCCCAATTTTATCTTCTTCCCCAAAAATTAATCACTAATTTATGCATCTAATTTGAAAATCTTCTTAACATCATCATCTATCAAGTTAAGTTCAAATTCTTCTGATTTTGAGCTGCCTCATGTCAATTATGATTTAGGAACTATGAGTTTTTCACTTTTTCTTCTGTTGAATCCATGTCTTCATCAGATAGTATTAATGGTGCTGATATTTAAGTCGATGAGATTGGGAAGAATTTCAGGAGAATTCATTCTCAGATTGGAATTGATAAATTTAGAGGAAGAACTTTTAATTTCTCGCATCGATGAAGATTCGACGATTTGAGAAGTTATGGTGAACAAATCTCTCTCAATCATACACGATTTCGATTTTCTATAGGTTCAAAATTGTTTTAAATCTTGTGCCCAGTAAGTGGTGGCGGCACGGATTGTTGAAGAAGAGGTGGTGGCGGTGATTACGAAAGAGGAGGAAAGAGAAGAGAGAATTTTTAGATCTGAAACTAAAAGAAAAATAATGTATTTCACCGTTACTAATACCGGGTGGGTATCTGTGGAAATACCAAGAAAATAGTTGCCTTTTAGAAAACTCAAGGGTATTTGTAAAGATACAAAGGGTACTTATTAAGACCCTCAAAAAGTAAGGGTATATATAACATTCCCACATGGATATTTTCTCTTATATGAATTGTGGTACATCCCCAAGAAAGTTGGTACTTCCTATTAGCAGTCATGAAAGAACCCATCCAGTAAAAATACAAAGTACGTATTACATACATTTGGACTAACTACTTGGTTTTAAATGGTAACACTGCTCAAAAACTGTATTTCGACATAGAATTAAGAAAATTCTAAAAAGAATATGAGATAGTTCCCCCAAAACCGCCCATACACATGAAAGTGACCCACCCTATCCAGAAATGGCTTAATCTTGGGATGAGTCCTAAACAATGTGAGTGAATGGTTATGGGAGAGTCTCAGTCACATGATCTAATCCAGAATCATCCTAAGGATCATAATCCCACTGGAAAGCCACAAATGATTTCCATTGACCTTTTTCTTCCTCTCCCCTTCAGGTGAAGAGCAACAAAAGAAAAAAATACTCGGATAAAAATCATCGGTTATGCTATGTATAATGGAGCCAGCCAGGTAAGTTTTCAATGGCAAACTTCTCATCTAACCACCATTCATGGTGAACTTGAACTATGATTAATCCTCCTAATAATTTTAAATTTATGTTTGAAGCCTAAACTCCTCCAATATATAATAATACTAAAAGAAAAAGAGAATGTTTCTTTACATCTGTATGGAATAATCATGGGAAATATATGCATGATTGGACTCTATAATGACCATGATTTAATCAAGGAGATAATATTCTCTCTATGATTAACAAAGACTATTATTTATTAATTAAAATCAAATTATGGAGCCATCTATCACCGATTCAAGGCACATAGCCAAGACCAACTACTACCTACAAACCAACCAATTCCATTCTTTTTTGTCATTCTTTCTATTTTCTTAATCTTAATTTAAAGTCAGATGCTCATTTTCAAGAAAAAAGATGTAAAGTCAGATGCTAAAGTTAAACATTTTAATTGTCCAAAATACCCAAGATTTTCAGTCAAATGAAATGTCAAACTCTGCAGAAGACCCCAAGATTGTCAGCCAAATGACAATACCCGGCCCTTAAAATTTTTCTTTTTGTCGATGAAATAAGTTACAGGGGGTCTACCAGAGGTTTAATATCAAAAGGAAATTACACAAGTATAGAACCCAATTAAAGCTAGTACAAGAGCCGTTTACGTTACCCGAATCATCATGTAGCCCAGTAAATTCCTACTGCATTTCCTCTGGGATAATTAACATATATTCGTGTTTATGATCTCAGTTTCTTCCTATGTTGCCTGGACACTTCAAGAAAGATAAAGAGCAGTGTCGGACACGTAAATGGACACGACACTTCTCGACACTCGATGGACACGCCACATCATGTGCGTGTAAAATTTGTTATTGGACACTTTGCGGACACCAATTGGACACTTTCGGACATCGTCATAAATGATTTATTTTGGTTTAGAAAATCAAAATAAACTAAATGAGACGCTAATTTATTGTTGTTTTAGTCAAATCCAAACATTATTCATGAAAAACTTACCATATTATATTATTATTAATTTTATATAATTAGTAATCAAATATTTTAAAAATAAGAGTAATTATTTTGTTGTGTAGATTGTAGTAATATTTTATTTTAATGATGTGAATAAATATATAACGTGTCCCGTAAATATTTAGTTTTTTGAGATTTAACGTGTCCCAAATGCTTAGTGTCCGTTTCAGTGCAACATAGGTTTCTTCTTTTCTTACTCAACTAACTCGTCTTTGAATATGATTCATCTGAATCTAACTCATTTGAATCTAAACTTTTACACGGGACTCAAATAGCTCTAACTCATTCGAATCTAACTTTTACACGGGGACTCAAATAGCTCTAAATCATTTGAATCTAACTTTTACACGGGACTCAAATAACTCTATATCATACTATCTCTGTTTCTAAGAAAATAGGTAGGTTTGTGTACAAATTTAACTTTTACACGGGCACTCAAATAACTCTAAATCATTCGAATCTAACTTTTACATGGGACTCAAATAGCTCTATATCATACTATCTCTGTTTTAAAAAATAGGTAGGTTTGTGTACAAATTTACACACAAACAAGTCTATTATTTAGAAACGGAGGAATATATGTAAGTTGAATCATGGATCAGAAACATAAAAATGAAAAATCTGACATCTAACTCGTCCTGAGTCATCGCGAGTCAGACCCAGACGTTATTTCAGAATGAGACCCATTAGTCCATGACGTGAGTTGATTAAGATGGCATTTTAGATATTTACCTGATAGACTAAGGGCATTTAGTGACGAGTTTACTTATATATTTGAACTTTGTTGCTGTCTTCAGTTGTCTTGTCTCTTCACACCTATCTTTTCACTTCTATCTCTCACTACACTTTATCTTCTCTTCTCTTGATTCACCCCTGTGAAAGCTACAGATTTATCTTCATCATGCAAAACGAGGTAATTATCTAATCTTCCTGGGTTTTCCTTTTTAAGTTCCCTGTTCATATACTAGTTCTAGTAATTTTGCTTACAAAATCCTCAGTTTTCCCCTGTTTTTTAATGATTTTTGTTGTGAAAAATTGCAGAAGAATGGTTCATACTTGTCTGTACCTCAGTTTGGAGACTGGGATCAGAAAGGAGGGCTACCAGATTACTCCATGGATTTCTCCAAAATCAGAGAAATGAGAAAACAGAACAAAAGAGAACTTTCAAGAGCTAGTATTGGGAATGAAGAAGAACTTATTTCTCAAAATAACACTAAGAAAACTGATGATCTTCCACAACAACAGCACCAACATCATCATCAGATTCATGACAACTCCCCAGCTGTAAGTCTTTCTTTCTTTCCCATTTCAATTTTGCTGACTCAGTTACATAAATCTGACTCAAGTGTCTGACTTTGTTTTCGAACTGATGTACTACTTTGTTTCAGATATAAAATGCATAACCCAAAGGAATTATTGAGTCAGATAGATAGTGTTAGGTTGAAACTGTATTGAGTTTCCTAAAAATAAAAATTGCCTTACATTTTTATGAGTCAGACGAGTCAGCCAAAACTCATACCCCCCTTTAGGGAAAATGTTTGTTGATTTGATCATCTAGGTTGAATGCTGATTTGATAACATGTTTATCATATTAATGTTGGGTTTTGTTAATTTGTAAACTCATTCATGTATAACCCGATTTTGATATTGATATGAATCCCCGCAATCCTCAAAAGTATTGAGTATGAGGGAGTAAATTCCTCCCTTGAAAGAATACTTTCTTTTGGGAAATGAGAAGCATGGTCTGGTTCTTTGGAACAGTGGAGGTTTTAAATTGAGAACATTGGTAGTATCTAAAGTTTGATACACCCAATATTACAATTCCCAACAGTTTGACCTACTGTACTACTACTAATCCATAGATCATAGGTGTCTACTGTTCGTCTGTTCCGTGCATTGAGAGTCTACACAGATTGGAGTTGAAACCCTCTGGAAACATTACACTTTCATTTTCACAACAAAGAATTCTTTTGGGAATGATGGGTCTCATACGAAAGTCATGGGATCCACTAAAAAATCAGCGAATGTGAGTCGGTTTTGGGAGAGTTTGTTTTATCGGCAAGCATTAATGGTTTTAGTGCTTGGCAAGAGAAACAAACTCTCTAAAACCGAATTTCACATCTTTGGTTCTTCTTTTCATGTGGGTTCCATGGCTTTAGGTGTGAGATTCACCGTTCCTAAAAAGAATTCATTGTTGAAATTTGGGTATAGTGTTTTAGGGTGTTTGATTGTAGACTTACTCAATGTAATGCTATTACAACAGTAACTTTTCTGGTTCGTGTCATAAACTGGGATATATGGACTAATTTGTTTTGCTACAACAATGTAAGTTCATGTTTCGGTTTACTGCTCAGTTTGGGTTGGTTATCATAAATCACCTTATACATGTTTCTGACTTCAAGGTTTATTCTTTTATCCACTTAGTTTTAGCATGGTTGAACCAAACAATGTAATAATTGGAGGAATTAGATGTTGTATGGAAAGATTTAGATCAGTTGGGTGATAATGAAAAACCCAAAAGCTAGTGAACATGCAAGTTTTCCGGGGAAAATTTCCATCCATTTCAGGGATTGCACTGTAAAATAGCAATTCGCACACTGGTGTCAGAAAATTTACCCTGCATCACACATTGTTATAGAAATTCTATCCTTCTCCCCCACCTTCTATATCCACCAGCTGATATGGTCCCACTTGGAGGTTGACTTGAAAGTTGTAAACCAACCTGTGAGTACAACTCTGAACTCACATTATGAATGAGTGGACAACACAAGTTGCACTTATCTTCTTTTTTGGTTGAAAGTTGCAGTTCTTGAAAAGATAGATTCCCCTGGTTTTAGGGTATTCACTGTGGGAACTATAATCTGGTGAATTAACTAATACTGGACCACGACCACCATGGGAAATCAAGGTATACCGGACCCATTTCCCATAGTGGATGCTATTAGAAACCTTGTTGATTTTCGAAAATGCTATGTGGACGTGTTGAGTTGTTACTCGCTCTTGTTTCGTATGCCACATAAACAAGAGGGAGTAACAATTTTTCTTAAATGAGATTGAGTCGGTATAGCGTTTTTAGTTGATTTTAGTTGCTGTCCCTTTTCTCATTAGGAACTTGGGTCCAAAATTTGCCCAAAACAGGTTACAACCAGATGCTGCTGCCTGCCAAGCATATTTTAGGGTCCAAGTTTCTAAGTAAAAATTATCACCAAAGTGAGGTGGTTGGTACAAATGTATAACAGTCTTGGGCCATATTTTGTACCTCTGTTACTTTATTGCAACAAAGCATACTTGCTATCAAAATAAATATTAGGGATGGTACTGTTTTGAACTTGTCATGGAGGAAGTGAATGCACATGCAATTAGATCTATGGTGTTATTTTTCAGTAGTTGTCTAATCTTTATAAGGTTCTCAATTTATTATAGTGCTGAATTTTTAAAATTATTGTCCTTGATGGGATTTGTTAGCCCCCTTCAGATATGATTCTTTTAGTGATGGGTCATTCATGCTTTATTTAAATCACACTTTATTCTTCTGATAAACTATAGAAACAGATAATAAAGGATTCGTCTAAGCAAATAAAATGAACTCTAATAGGAAAAAAAAGTGAACCCAAATCAACTGAATGTCATTGATCAAATGGGAATGAGTCTCGCAAGTCGGAAAATGGCTGAAAGATTGACAAATAAGTATTTCTTTGCGGGACTAACTCCTACTTGGTCCATGGTATTCAGTTGACTTGAGTTTATTTTCTTTTATGATTAGGATTTAGTGTTCTGAAGGAGTTCTATTTGCGGTTTGTTTAGAAGGATCCTTAATAAATTGGCCTGAGCGGTTAAGCTGGGTACTTTAATTCTATGCTGATTTTGTTTGTGGGCGGTTACTAGAATTGTATTAGTATTCAGTACACAAATGTGTTATGGTATTGGTTGTCTTAATTTGGTTCTCATGTTAGTAATTTTCAACGGCATTGATTTAGCATAATTTGCGTAATAGGGAGGAATTTACAGTCATTTCGACAGTCAGGCTCTCCTTGGAGTTTGGTAGAACTTACTTGATGCAGATATGACAAAATGCTTACCCTTTACACCTACAGAATCAAAGTTTTAAGCATACACTCTCAATTATGCATCCTGCAGGCTATTTTCCAATACCAAGTGGTGCCTAAGAGCTTTAGTAGCACAACTCATTGAGCATTAACATAATTGCGAAAAAAAGTTTTTTGGTTTGAGGAGTTGGCTGTTACTTGCGAAACTAATGTTTCACATTGATTTGCAGGCAAGAAGAAGTATTCTGAGCTACTTCAATTGCTGTGTCAGAGCATAAAAATGGTGGGAAAAGATGGAAATACGCAGGGGAGAAGATTTTATTAGTATAATTTATCATCTGTTTTTGTCTCTCTTTCTTTTTCTCCCTGGTCTAGGGGGTGTTCCTTCTGAAAAATCACATCCAGGTGTTTTACAGATCATTAACACGACAGCGTTGATCTTCTGAAAGATACTATTTCAGGAGCACATATAATGTAATTCTCCACTATCCAACGAATTCAACCGAAATTTACGTCTAATATTATCTGTCTGATTCTCTTTGTTAAAACTGATTCATAACCTCTAAATTTTAGGGTTGTAGAAATACCTTCAGCAGGGTTATCTGTTAGAATGCCTTCATGCCGTAGCCTTCCGGCAGCACTGCTCCAGCTTCCATGTTCACTCGATTACTAGTTACAGTTTCCAAATTTTACACAGATTAGACAGCTTACTGCAGAGTTCCTGCATCTCTGAATTGAGTAATTTTAAAAATAGGTTAAGAGCATTGACCCTTTGCCCACTTTGGCTGTGTGTACCCAGAAACCATGGCATTCCATACCACAATATCCCTTTCAGTCATCTCTTTGAATATAAGAAAATGAAAAAAAAACGCTGTTGCCGGGGATCAAACCCGGGTCACAGGCGGGAATACTTACCACTATACTACAACAACAGATGTGCTACTCAAGAACTATTGACTTTCAGTAATCCCATAGTTAAAAGTTCAACTACTAGACTTGACACCAGTCGGCACACCCAAACAGCAAACTATTTTAGGCACTTATGTATTAATGGGAACCAATCGACTCCCTACTTAAGAGTTGCTCGATAGAAATAACTAATACTCCTCCGTCCCAAATTAGATGAGTTAGTTGGCTTTAAATTTTGTCCCAAATTAGATGAGCTATCTCTTTAATCAAGGGGATATTTCTAAAACTACCCTTTCAATTGATTATTGTTACTATACAAAATATGTGTAATTTGATAGCCATGTTTATATTCGTTACGTAGGTGTTTTAAAATGCTTTTCAACGGTATAAAGTTTACGAAAAACCGTGATATAGTTTAAGAGATAAATCATTTCTAAGTTTTAATAGTTATTATCCATAAGGATATAATTGTAAAAAATACTTCAAACATACCCCTTTCCTCATTGCCTTAAAAAATGTGCAAACTAAAACTAGCTTATCTAATTTGAGACGGAAGTAGTAGATTTAATTATGTTCATTCATTGAAAACAAAGACTGATATGAAGTAGCTAATGTAATGAAAAGCAATTTCCACAAACACATAACCGAATCAACAATCATCGAGACAATTGGTTGTGCAAATGGTCAGAAAGCTTATATATTCTGGCTAGATTGACTCATTGGCAAAAGCTCCGAAGTGAGAATGAACTAAGTAAACATCCAGACTATTGGCTAGTACCTTCTAGAGGAAGTACATGTTGTCTTTGCTTGATTTGGAAAAATAATATAAACACGATTATATCAATGTAGAAATCACAAACCATAACGGTGGATTAGAATGGATTTTAGCATGTTTTTATGGTAGTCCATATACCCCATTAAAAGTTGGATCTTGGAACATAATTAAATTCACGTTTTAATTTTGTTGAAAAGCCTTCGATTATTATAGGAGACTGTTACATGGACATGGAAAAAAAATTACATACATCCTTTTATCCACGGTGATTCAGTGAAGCTAGGAAGTTTAAACAAATAATTGACAACTATCTGATCTAGGTTTTACAGGGAAAACCTTCACCTGAAATATAATCAAGGTCGGAATTTTACAGAACAAAGATTGGACAGATCTTTAGTTAACAATATTTAAAACATTAGCTTACCAAACTCTAGTATTACATATATGAATCCTTTAGCCTCTGATCATATGAAAATTTGTTTGAATACACACAATATATGGAATGATGATGGACGCATTTATGTGTCTATTTTAGTCTCAATTCTCTGTAATGTTAGTACTCGATTTTGCGCTTATTTTGGTATTTTATGTCTTTGTAGGTGTTTTTGGAGAAATAAGCTTTTGCGGCGAAATTGGCTCGAAAAGTGGTTTTTGCGCTCATGGGAGAAAATTACTATACGGACCCCCATTTTGGATAAGGGGTAACCTAATTACTAAGGGCGTCCCACTCTGTGGCAACTACTATTGGCAGACTGAGAGCTGTTAGGGGAGGTCATCATTTTCATTTGAATTCTCAAATTTGGCGGGAAAAATGGGCAGTGAAGAACCGATATTAGGGTTGGAATTTTTAGCGAGTTAGAAGGAGATTCAATCGTTGTTTCGTCTTGGTATAGACCTGTTAGAGCATAACATGCCTGGTAAATGTGTTCGATCCGTTTAACTTGGGCTAGAGTATCGAGTAGTTCACCGGTTTAAGCAACACAGAGAAGGAATATATCTCGAGATTTTCCGGGAAAGAATTGGACGATAATTCAGGGGAGATTTGCACGGGAAAGGTTTGCAACAACCTTGTTTAGCTAAAACAGGAATGTGAAGTGATGTGGAATCGTAAAAAAAGGGAAGGAAATCTTCTTATAATCGGATTATCCAAAACAGGGAAGTAAAAACTCGCGACTTGCCGTGGGGGAAAAGAGAAAGATTTTCGGGATTTATTTGTTTTGAGGTGTATATATATCCTGGTTTTGAGCAACAGAGGGATAGTCGAAGAGTTTGGGAAGTTTGGAGAGTTGCAGAGAGGCAAAATCCCAAGTTGCAGGATTCTGTTTCTGCTGGTGCTGCTCAAGAACACGAAGAACATTGAACTAGCAATAGCCGTCGCAGAAGCAGCCTCAGAAACAACGACGGTGTTAACCCACTATCGTTCTTGGCAAATCGAAAAACAAGGACCATCGATGATTTGGTCGTTTATTACGAAAATCATTGTAAGCACTTTTTTTATTATTTTTCAATACAATGATTTATGAAATTTTCTCCAATCTTCGTTCTATGAGTATCTAAATTTCTTTTCTAGGGTTTTGGAGGAAACTATTTTTGATGGGTAATATTTAGTAATTAATTTCTTTGGCATATTTACTCCAAAATTGTGTTTTAATTTGTCTAAAAATTCTCTCTTGTTTACATGCTTCGTGAAAACTGTTTTGGGTAGTTTCTACCGTTCTTTTATAAGCGAAGGAGGATTAGGCCTTAGAATAGCGATGAAAGTCATAAAAAAAAGAGCATGTAGTGTTATATCTTCCAAAGCATGAGATTGAGTTCGAAAATTGTTTTGAGTAAAGTCGGAGTATTATGTCAAAGTTTTATTTATTGAGTTTACCATCATTAGAAGTAGTGAAATCCAAAGCCCTAGACTCATCTCTCCTTGATAACAAAAATCAATTGTAATTAGTTTGTGTTAGTATTTTCTTTTATTAATCAAAAACCAAATCTTTAAAAAAAAAAGTCCGAGCGAACGATACTCTACTTACCACTTCAAAACTACATGAAATGACGGTCCCACTCCTTGTAAGTATTTTGGAAAATGGATAAAATACTCCCGATGTAAACCTTTCACTATCCTACTAGTTAGATGGATTGATTAAGGGTCTCATGCATACAAATGTTGAATACACTCTTAAACCTTGGAATAGAAACACATTTTGAGACATCAGAACTAACGTATAGAACAAATAAAATATTCGATGAAGCAAATAAAAGAAACAACTACACAGAAAAATTACTAATCTTGCTAGAATTACCTCCGAGTTAAAACAATGGTGTACAATCCTGGAAAAGTTCTGGAAGGATTAAAGCAAAGATCTAAATCTAGAACTAGGGGATAGAAATACAAGATACTTTCACCAATTAACTAAACAAAGATTCATAATAAACATGACATAAATTCTTATATAGGAAAATGGGGATTGGCCGCATAATAGAAATGAAACTTACATATTATATAATAAAAAACTTCCAATATATTTCCACTACAATACATCCTAATATAGATATGACCATGATAGATTTGACACCAGAAAGTACTACTGTAGATGATAATGAAGTTCTCTGTGAAATGCCCATCATGATTGAGATTAAAACAACCTTATTCAATATGGACCCTGATGCGTGTCGTAACCACAACAAATTAATTAATATTTTTCCACCTAATTAAGAAGTAATATAGTGTAGTTAAGTTCGTTCCCACGAGGAGTGATGAGTGCCAAATAGTGCATATTTATACACCTTTTTATTGGCATTTTACTCATCTTTTGCGCTTATAAATCATGTATTATTCCATATTCTGTATTTTCCTTGTTTTCAAGAATAAATATTTGTATTAATTAATTTTGTGTTTTTAGGTAATAAATAAAGCTCTGAGAATCCGAGGAGCCAAGGAGCGAAGAATTGAGTCGAGCATCTATGGAGCAGATAGCCAAAGCCCGCGCGCGAATCGTTGCAACCCAACAAGGAAGACATGGGCTAGAGCTACCCACGACCCGATCCGAGCCCGCTCACTCGAGCCGTCAAGATCTCGCCCGGCTACATCCAACGGTCGCTCCATCGCTTACATCTATATCTCGATGATCCCGTGCAACACGAGATCACTCCAAAAACCGGCTACCAACCTCGACCGTTCAGATCTCTTCAGCTTCATCCTACGCTCGGTGCAGCGTTCTCATCATCCCCCTTTTGTTCGTGCTTCACAACGAAACCACCATACCCTATACCCTATCGACCCATACTCATTTCTCTTCTCCTCTCTCTTTCTTTCTTCTCTCGACCACCCCCTCTGCAAAACCCATGTCTTCACCTTCCTTCTTCCCACGCCCGATGCAGACATCATCACCTCCATCTCCTTCATCGCAATCAGCCCCTACTCCATCACCACTCTCTCCTCGATTTATCTATTTCATAGCTTCTATTCAACCTAGAAGCTAGGTTAAAGATAAATAGGGTTAGGTTTCATCACCAACCACCCCGCATGTTCGATTCAAGACGAGAGATGATTGAGTAGAGCCATCACGCGAGTCAGAGAAGTGGGTGAGAGTTTATTTCATTTTTAATTGATGTTTTATCAAGAACTAGGGTTTGGGGTTTGTGTTGGTATAAATAGAAGGGGAAACTGAGAAATTAGGTACGCCTGGATTAGCCTTGAGTCACTTAGTATTATTTTGTTCTTTGTTGCTTTAATTTGATGTTTTAATTTAATTGTTAGGGTTTCACTTTGAAACCCTAATTCCCGTGATTGTGATCTCAATTATGTTGAGTTGTTCTTGAATGTTTAATGTATCAAATATGCTCAATATTTATCACCTCAACTCTTTACTCTCACAAGGCATACCAAAGCCATGGATGCACTTTGTAGTTAGGTTAAGACTGAGTTGAGAGTGATTCGGCTCTTGCTTGAATGATTAGTGCTAACCCTTGACTAGTTGTACTTAGTTAGACAACTAGTACTCGAACTAGCAACCTTAGCCGATGAATTGAGCTATTACCAGGTGAAACTCCTTAAGTGAAAAAGCTAATGATAAGATTGACACATTACCCTTAGCTTCCACAGAACAAGAACGTAATCGAATTGAACACATGATAGGGTTAGTGGTGGATTTGAGACCTTAGCATACCCTTTGTCACGATCTTTTACTTAGTTTAGGTTCACTTGATCACAACTCAGCCGTTTCGGCAACCAAAATATCTTTGTTACATTCTGTTACATTTTGTCACTCGTTATCACTAGAACTCAGTAGTTAGCAAGCCGTAGAATCAACTAGAGCACACCCTCGTCTCTGTGGATCGACCCGTACTTGCTGCGTCTCCAATAGACGCCGTGCACTTGCGGATTATAACACGTAGGCCGTAAATTATACCCTTTCTCAGGCCTACCAAGTTTTTGGCGCCGATTGTCGGGGACTTGGCGCGTGCCTCGCCGATTGTTTCTGCTTGACTTACCTGTTTTTCACGTACATATTTATTTTGTTTTTGGCTTGTTTTTAGTTATGTTTTAGTGTAAATTGCGTAGTTTGCTTTTTCGTAACTTGTATCTTGTTTTAATCCTTGCAGCTCCCTCGTAGCTCGATTCACCCCGTACATATTTATTTCACACCTTGCATTGTTAATTTTAGCCTTATGTTAGTATAGCTTAGCCTGTCATTCCATATGTTATTGCACCGTGATTCCTTGTGTTAGTATTCCATCCGTTATTCCTTGTGTTATAACTTAGCATCATACATCCGTAATTTCCTTTTGTTCTTGTTTAACCTTGTGCTTGTAGTCATCATAATTAGCTCTGTCACTTAGTGTGATTATTCGTAGCTTGCACTCACTTTGCATCCGAGCTACAACTTAATAAGTAACTTTGTAAGCATCATCGCCTTATCCCGATCCACCCAAGTTTGCCTTAACTCCGCACAAGTTTGAGAATTTAACTCTCATTTTGAGCGCAGTGCCCGAGCTTGCTGTTGTGTTTGTCGATCTGTTGTGCTACTTTAGCTGCTCTCACGAGCAAGCCAAAGGAAAGGAGCACTGTGGAGTGCCTACAACCCGCATTGCACCGGTGGTTTGTTCTCTAAACCTATTTTTTTACCGTGTGTATGCATGATTCATGCTAGATTTTGAACCTCAAGCCATTTGCCATTCCGAGCCTCAGGCACCGAGCACGATCTTTTGCATTCTGTGCATATTGTTGTCGGTGTTGCTTTGTCTTGCCAAGCCCCCGAGCTTAGCCGCAAGCCCCGCAAGCCCCCGTAGCCGCAGTCGTAAGCACCTCTTGAATAGACCAAGGTTGAGACCAAGGCTCGAGCCGACTTGAACCACCATTGCATGCTAGACTGTTGAATGACCCGAACCCACATCCGTGCATCCCCGTGTTTTGTCGTTGAGCTTGTCCGCCTCTTGGAAAGCCTGGGTTATCTCGCTAGCCTTATGTATGTCTCACTTGTAATTAGCAAAACTCATTTTGAGTTAGACCTTTTGCATGATGTACCTTTAAAATTGCAAGATTTTGTTCTCACAAACACACCCGTTCACAAGTTTAGGTTTGGGGGAAACTCCTTCACATCTCAGGTCTTACTTGCACTCTCTTGTTATATTTGTGTAAGGCTGTTAATGTGTACATATCGTCTATTGGGTTGATCCTCAACTCTTTAGATTGTTAGTTTATGGTGAATTTTTGTATATAATCCAAAGAGGACTTGTTAAATTTTTCTTTTCTTGATTCGGTTGAGTCTTCTTGCACATATATTATGCTAATCCGATATGATCTCCGTTGAGAATATTGGATTCTAGCCTTGACGAATGAAGCTCAACCTTGCTTCGCCGACATACCAGGTAATCTCTTCCCTTTTATCTTTTCAAAGATAGTTCTCATGGTATGTGATTGTTTAATTTTTCCTATCACGTTGAGACATTGAGGACAATGTTTGATTTAGGTTTGGGGTGTGATTTGCATTTAGAGTTTTTAGTCTTTTATTTCACCTTTTATTTTGAAAAAAAAAAAAAAAAAAAAAAAAAAAAAAAAAAAAAAAATCAAAAATTTCAAAAACTCTTTTTGTAAAAACCTCCAACTTTTAGAGATTTTAGAGTCACTAGCATGCTTCTAGCTATGTTTACATAGAGAATCGACCGAAATAATGTAACTTGGAAGTACCCTGAGAACACAATCGGGTTTCTTAGTTGATTAGAGCGTTAAAATTGGATTTAACCATACTGGAGGGCGAATTAGGTCTTGTTTAGATATTCGGTAGTAGAATTGTGATCACCCATAGTGGAGACTACCCATTTTACATCAAGCGAGGTACCGACCTTCACTCTTTGTGACTTTCTAGAAAAGCTTTTAGAGTGTGTGTCACCGTACGTCAATTAGGGTAGGAATGGTGAGCTACCCAACTTCACACCACTTTCAAGACTACTTTTGATCTCTTGAGTGCTAATTCCGTCAATCATGAGGGTGACGTTTAAAGATGAAAACTCCTTCTAAATATCGATTTAAAGTTAGCATCATTCTCTCTCTCAATCAAGCAAGACCCATAGAAACACATCATCGTCAAGAAACCAGGAGTGTTAATCGAGAATATTGAAAGAAAAATTGATATAGTCCAAGGTTTATGTGCAACAAAGAAAAGAAAATAAGATGAGAATTAATGAAGTTTGTGAAAAAATTGAGTTTATCGTTTTATTGTAACCAAAAAAAAAAAAAAAAAAAAAAAAAAATTGTAGTTTATTTTTTGTGTCTAGTTACCACAAAGTTAAAAAAAAAAAAAAAAAAAAAAAAAAAATTTCAAGTTTTTGTAAAGTTCAGAAGTTCGTCATCAACAATTCAAGACCGAAGACCGAAGATTGAAGACGTTTCTATGGTTTCTTATGAGAGAGTGATATTAATTGCCGATCGGGTGAGAAGTGAGTGAGTACTCCCACCCTTACTAATGGTTGATTTTCCTTTCTTAGAGATCATTAGAAAAAGATTCTTTTTGTCCACACTTTTGTGGAGTCTCCATTTTATTTCGGAAGGTTATCCTTCTTACCTACAACGTGTGCGGGATTTCTCTCTTTATTCCCGCCCTGCACACATGAGAGACTAAAAAGCGATCTTTTTGAGTGCAATTATCATAAAACCCTAATGGTGAGGCAGAAGTCGAGGCTTATGATCACAATCGAATCCGAATTCTTTCATATGGTATGGTTACTTCTCGCTCAAAGACTTAAGGATGAGAATGCGTTCTTCGATAGTTCTAACTTCGTTACTAGCATGCGTAAACTCTATGTCCTCATAGCTTCTTGGAGGCTTGAGAATCTTTTACACACTGAAGTTGGAGAAGGTTTTGTGGGTACACCTCTGGTAAACCCTCACGAGACTACAACTCGTCCACTAGGGACACCTAGGGGTTTAAAGGCTTAGTGCATACGCTAAATGCATTCGAGAGACCTACGACAGTGGTATAGTTAGGATTTCTTATTTTCTGTTTCACTTGAGGACAAGTAAAATTCAGGTTTGGGGGTATTTGATGAGTGCCAAATAGTGCATATTTATACACCTTTTATTGGCATTTTACTCATCTTTTGCGCTTATAAATCATGTATTATTCCATATTCTGTATTTTCCTTGTTTTCAAGAATAAATATTTGTATTAATTAATTTTGTGTTTTTAGGTAATAAATAAAGCTCGGAGAATCTGAGGAGCCAAGGAGCGAAGAATTGAGTCGAGCATCTATGGAGAAGATAGCCAAAGCTGGCGCGCGAATCAGTTTGCAACCCAACAAGGAAGACATGGGCTAGAGCTACCCACGACCTGGATCCGAGCCCGCGCACTCCAAGCCGTCAAGATCTCGTCTGGCTACATCCAACGGTCGCTCCATCGCTTACATCTATATCTCGATGATCCCGTGCAACACGAGATCACTCCAAAAACCGGCTACCAACCTCGACCGTTCAGATCTCTTCAGCTTCATCCTACGCTCGGTGCAGCGTTCTCATCATCCCCCGCTGTTCGTGCTTCACAACGAAACCACCATACCCTATACCCTATCGACCCATACTCATTTCTCTTCTCCTCTTCTCTTTCTTCTCTCGACCACCCCCCTCTGCAAAACCCATGTCTTCACCTTCCTTCTTCCCACGCCGATGCAGAAAGAGACATCATCACCTCCATCTCCTTCGTCGCAATCAGCCCCTACTCCATCACCACTCTCTCCGATTTATCTATTTCATAGCTTCTATTCAACCTAGAAGCTAGGTTAAAGATAAATAGGGTTAGGGTTTCATCACCAACCACCCCGCATGTTCGATTCTTAAGACAGAGATGATTGAGTAGAGCCATCACGCGAGTCGAGAAGTGGGTGAGAGTTTATTTCATTTTTAATTGATGTTTTATCAAGAACTAGGGTTTGGGGTTTGTGTTGGTATAAATATAAGGGGAAATCGAGAAATTAGGTACGCCTGGATTAGCGATAGCTTGATCACTTAGTATTATTTTGTTCTTTGTTGCTTTAATTTGATGTTTTAATTTAATTGTTAGGGTTTCACCTGAAACCCTAATTCCGTGATTGTGATCTCAATTATGTTGAGTTGTTCTTGAATGTTTAATGTATCAAATATGCTCAATATTTATCACCTCAACTCTTTACTCTCACAAGGCATACCAAAGCCATGGATGCACCGTAGTTAGGTTAAGACTGAGTTGAGAGTGATTCAACTCTTGCTTGAATGATTAGTGCTAACCCTTGACTAGTTGTACTTAGTTAGACAACTAGTACTCCGAACTAGCAACCTTAGTCGATGAATTGAGCTATTACCGGTGAAACTCCTTAAGTGAAAAAGCTAATGATAAGATTGACACATTACCCTTAGCTTCCACAGGGAACAAGAACTGCAATCGAATTGAACACATGATAGGGTTAGTGGTGGATTTGAGACCTTAGCATACCCTTTGTCACGATCTTTTACTTAGTTTAGGTTCACTTGATCACAACTCAGCCGTTTCGGCAACCAAAATATCTTTGTTACATTACGTTACATTTTGTCACTCGTTATCACTAGAACTCGCAGTTAGCAAGCCGTAGAATCAACTAGAGCACACCCTCGTCTCGTGGATCGACCCGTACTTGCCGTCTCCACAGACGCCGTGCACTTGCGGATTATAACACGTAGGTCGTAGAATTATACCCTTTCTCAGGCCTACCAAGTTTTTGGCGCCGTTGTCTGGGACTTGGCGCGTGCCCCGCCGATTGTTTGGCTTGACTTTACTTGTTTTTCACCGTACATATTTATTTTGTTTTTCTTTGTTTTTAGTTATGTTTTAGTGTAAATTGCGTAGTTTGCTTTTTCTCAGTAACTTGTATCTTGTTTTAATCCTTGCAGCTCCCCGTAGCTCAGTTCACCCCCATACATATTTATTTCACACCTTGCATTGTTAATTTTAGCCTTATGTTAGTATAGCTTAGCCTGTCATTCCATATGTTATTGCACCGTGATTCCTTGTGTTAGTATTCCATCCGTTATTCCTTGTGTTATAACTTAGCATCATACATCCGTAATTTCCTTTTGTTCTTGTTTAACCTTGTGCTTGTAGTCATCATAATTAGCTCTGTCACTTAGTGTGATTATTCGTAGCTTGCACTCACTTTGCATCTCGAGCTACAACTTAATAAGTAACTTTGTAAGCATCATCGCCTTATCCCGATCAGTCCAAGTTTGCCTTAACTCCGCACAAGTTTGAGAATTTAACTCTCATTTTGAGCCGCAGTGCCCGAGCTTCTTGTGTTTCTTGATCTCTTTGTGCTACTTGGCTGTAGCGCTGAGCAAGCCAAAGGAAAGGAGCACCGTGGAGGCCTACAACCCAAGATTGCACCGGTGGTTTGTTCTCTAAACCTATTTTTTTACCGTGTGTGTATGCATGATTCAAGTGCTAGATTTTTGAACCTCAAGCCAGCCGCCATTGCCGAGCCCTGCACCCGAGCACGATCTTTTGCATTCTCAGGCATATTGTTGTCGGTGTTGCTTTGTCTTGCCAAGCCCCCGAGCTTAGCCGCAAGCCCCGCAGAAGCCCCCGTAGCCGCAGTCAAGCACCTCTTGAATAGACCAAGGTTGAGACCAAGGCCTGAGCTGACTTGAACCACCATTGCATGCTAGACCTGTTGAATGACCTGAACCCACATCTGTGCATCCCTGTGTTTTGCTGTTGAGCTTGTGCTGCCTCTTGGAAAGCCAGGTTATCTGCTAGCCTTATGTATGTCTGCCTGTAATTAGCAAAACTCATTTTGAGTTAGACCTTTTGCATGATGTACCTTTAAAATTGCAAGATTTTGTTCTCACAAACACACCCGTTCACAAGTTTAGGTTTGGGGGAAACTCCTTCACATCTGCAGTCTTACTTGCACTCTCTTGTTATATTTGTGTAAGGCTGTTAATGTGTGTACATATCGTCTATTGGGTTGATCCTCAACTCTTTAGATTGTTAGTTTATGGTGAATTTTTGTATATAATCCAAAAGAGGACTTGTTAAATTTTTCTTTTCTTGATTCGGTTGAGTCTTCTTGCACATATATTATGCTAATCCGATATGATCTCCGTTGAGAATATTGGATTCTAGCCTTGACGAATGAAGCTCAACCTTGCTTCCGCCGACATACCGGTAATCTCTTCCCTTTTATCTTTTCAAAGATAGTTCTCATGGTATGTGATTGTTTAATTTTTCCTATCTCGTTGAGACATTGAGGACAATGTTTGATTTAGGTTTGGGGTGTGATTTGCATTTAGAGTTTTTAGTCTTTTATTTCACCTTTTATTTTCAAAAAAAAAAAAAAAAAAAAAAAAAAAAAAAAAAAATCAAAAATTTCAAAAACTCTTTTTGTAAAAACCTCCAACTTTTAGAGATTTTAGAGTCACTAGCATGCTTCTAGCTATGTTTACATAGAGAATCGACCGAAATAACAGAACTTGGAAGTAATTAGGAGAACACAATCGGGTTTCTTAGTTGATTAGAGCGTTAAAATTGGATTTAACCATACTGGGAGGGGCGAATTAGGTGTTGTTTAGATATTCGGTAGTAGAATTGTGATCACCCATAGTGGAGACTACCCATTTTACATCAAGCGAGGTACCGACCTTCACTCTTTGTGACTTTCTAGAAAAGCTTTTTAGAGTGTGTGTCACCGTACGTCAATTCCGGGTAGGAATGGTGAGCTACCCAACTTCACACCACTTTCAAGACTACTTTTGATCTCTTGAGTGCTAATTCCGTCAATCATGAGGGTGACGTTTAAAGATGAAAACTCCTTCTAAATATCGATTTAGTTAGCATCATTCTCTCTCTCAATCACAAGACCCATAGAAACACATCATCGTCAAGAACTGAGCAGAATCGAATATTGAAAGAAAAATTGATATAGTCCAAGGTTTATGTGCAACAAAGAAAAGAAAATAAGATGAGAATTAATGAAGTTTGTGAAAAAAAAAAATTGAGTTTATCGTTTTATTGTAACCAAAAAAAAAAAAAAAAAAAAAAAAAAAAAAAAAAAAAATTGTAGTTTATTTTCTGTGTCTAGTTACCACAAAGTTAAAAAAAAAAAAAAAAAAAAAAAAAAAATTTCAAGTTTTTGTAAAGTTGAGAAGTTCGTCATCAACAATTGAAGACCGAAGACCGAAGATTGAAGACGTTTCTATGGTTTCTTATGAGAGAGTGATATTAATTGCCGATCGGGTGAGAAGTGAGTGAGTACTCCCACTCTTACTAATGGTTGATTTTCCTTTCTTAGAGATCATTAGAAAAAGATTCTTTTTGTCCACACTTTTGTGGAGTCTCGATTTTATTTCGGAAGGTTATCCTTCTTACCTACAACGTGTGATTTCTCTCTTTATTCCCGCTGCGCACACATGAGAGACTAAAAGCGATCTTTTTGAGTGCAATTATCATAAAACCCTAATGGTGAGGCAGAAGTCGAGGCTTATGATCACAATCGAATCCGAATTCTTTCATATGGTATGGTTACTTCTCGCTCAAAGACTTAAGGATGAGAATGCGTTCTTCGATAGTTCTAACTTCTCGTTACTAGCATGCGTAAACTCTATGTCCTCATAGCTTCTTGGAGGCTTGAGACTCTTTTACACTGGGTTGGAGAAGGTTTTGTGGGTACACCTCCGGTAAACCCTCACGAGACTACAACTCGTCCACTAGGGACACCTAGGGGTTTAAAGGCTTAGTGCATACGCTAAATGCATTCGAGAGACCTACGACGGTGGTATAGTTAGGATTTCTTATTTTGTCGTTTCACTTGAGGACAAGTAAAATTCGGGTTTGGGGTATTTGATGAGTGCCAAATAGTGCATATTTATACACCTTTTTATTGGCATTTTACTCATCTTTGCGCTTATAAATCATGTATTATTCCATATTTCGTATTTTCCTTGTTTTCAAGAATAAATATTTGTATTAATTAATTTTGTGTTTTTAGGTAATAAATAAAGCTCGGAGAATCGAGGAGCCAAGGAGCGAAGAATTGGAGTCGAGCATCTATGGAGCAGATAGCCAAAGCTCCGCGCGAATCGGTTGCAACCCAACAAGGAAGACATGGGCTAGAGCTACCCACGACCCGGATCCGAGCCCGCTCACTCGAGCCGTCAAGATCTCGCCCGGCTACATCCAACGGTCGCTCCATCGCTTACATCTATATCTCGATGATCCCGTGCAACACGAGATCACTCCAAAACCGGCTACCAACCTCGACCGTTCGGATCTCTTGACTTCATCCTACGCTCGGTGCGCGTTCTCATCATCCCCCGTGCTCGTGCTTCACAACGAAACCACCATACCCTATACCCTATCGACCCATACTCATTTCTCTTCTCCTCTTCTCTTTCTTCTCTCGACCACCCCCTCTCCGCAAAAACCCATGTCTTCACCTTCCTTCTTCCCACGCCTGATGCAGAGACATCATCACCTCCATCTCCTTCTGTCGCAATCAGCCCCTACTCCATCACCACTCTCTCTCTGATTTATCTATTTCATAGCTTCTATTCAACCTAGAAGCTAGGTTAAAGATAAATAGGGTTAGGGTTTCATCACCAACCACCCCGCATGTTCGATTCAAGACGCAGATGATTGAGTAGAGCCATCACGCGAGTCAGAGAAGTGGGTGAGAGTTTATTTCATTTTTAATTGATGTTTTATCAAGAACTAGGGTTTGGGGTTTGTGTTGGTATAAATATAAGGGGAAACTGAGAAATTAGGTACGCCTGGATTAGCCAGAGCAGTCACTTAGTATTATTTTGTTCTTTGTTGCTTTAATTTGATGTTTTAATTTAATTGTTAGGGTTTCACTGAAACCCTAATTTCGTGATTGTGATCTCAATTATGTTGAGTTGTTCTTGAATGTTTAATGTATCAAATATGCTCAATATTTATCACCTCAACTCTTTACTCTCACAAAGGCATACCAAAGCCATGGATGCCGTAGTTAGGTTAAGACTGAGTTGAGAGTGATTGACTCTTGCTTGAATGATTAGTGCTAACCCTTGACTAGTTGTACTTAGTTAGACAACTAGTACTCCGAACTAGCAACCTTAGTCGATGAATTGAGCTATTACCAGTGTGAAACTCCTTAAGTGAAAAAGCTAATGATAAGATTGACACATTACCCTTAGCTTCCACAGAACAAGAACCGCAATCGAATTGAACACATGATAGGGTTAGTGGTGGATTTGAGACCTTAGCATACCCTTTGTCACGATCTTTTACTTAGTTTAGGTTCACTTGATCACAACTCAGCCGTTTCGGCAACCAAAATATCTTTGTTACATTCGTTACATTTTGTCACTCGTTATCACTAGAACTCGTAGTTAGCAAGCCGTAGAATCAACTAGAGCACACCTCGTCTCGTGGATCGACCCACTTGCTAACTGCGTCTCCAATAGACGCCGTGCACTTATGGATTATAACACGTAGGCCGTAAATTATACCCTTTCTCTCAGGCCTACCAAGGAGCAAGAGATTCAAGTAGACGGAGGTGTTTAAGCCGACTCCAAACACTTTAGGCATACCCTTGTCAGCTTTGGCATGGACTTCGCCATCTCCATCACGGTTTGGTTCTTTCTCTCTAAAACACCATTTTGTTGAGGAGTATAACCCACGTTAGTTGCCTTTCCAAGCCTTCATCTTCACAAAATTTATCAAACTCTTTGTTGTTGTACTCTTTGCCTCTATCACTTCTCAAAACTTTGATGTAGTGACCACTTTGCTTTCAACAAGGCTCTTGAACTTCTTCAAGATGCTAAAAACTTCGGACTTTTGTCTCATGAAGTACACACAAGTCATACGACTTAAATCATCAATGAACAAGATAAAGTATCTATTACACTCCATGAGTTGGTGTCTTCATTGGTCCACACACATCGGTATGTACCAAACCAAGAAGTTCTTTGCTCCATGCTACACCTTTGGGAATGGTTGGCGATGATGTTTCCCAAGTGCACAACCTTCACATACTCCATCCTTGTGGTTGATATGTTGTGGAAGTCCTTGCACCATGTTCTTGTTGAAAGTAACTTGAGACTATTGAAATTCAAATGCCCAAGTCTTTTATGCCATAACCATGTTTCATCAATGGTTTCCATCCTCAATGCAACATTCTTCTCCTTTTCAAAGATAATGGGAAAGCTTCTATTTTTTTTTCCATCTTGATACTCTTCATGACTTGTCTCTTGTTGTTGTGCTTCTTGTCATAAATGGTGCAATATCCATCTTCAAAATGAACCGCATACCCAAGCTCCACAAGTTTCCCAACACTAAGCAAATTTTGTGCCAAATCCTAACATATAACACATCTCTAATGTATTTCGCTCCATTGATAGTTTGCACATAAATTGTACCTCTTAAGATTAGCTTGAACCATGTTTCCATCCCCATCTTCACTAGAGAGTTTATGGATGTATCCATGTCAACAAAAAGCTCTTCACACCGGACATATGAGTTGTACAACCACTATCTACAAACCAAACTTCACTCTTGGAAGTCACCATGGCACTTTGACAAGCATAAAACAAATTTTGTTTTTCTTCTTTTTCTTCCGCTCTACCGGCTTGTTCTTCATCTTCTTTGTATCTACAATCTTTTCTCCAAATGTCCATACTTCTTGCAATTGCGACATTGGGGGCTTTCCTTTGTTCCAACAATTCTTCTCCAAATGACCATTCTTCTTGCAAAAAATTGCACCTTGGTACTTGAGAAGTATCACTTTTTGTGTAGTTGTTGAGTTAGCTCCTCCTTTCTTCCATTTTCCCTTTCCATTGAGCTAGATGAAGAATCGCCCTTGTACCCATTTGCTTCATTGCTGAATTTTTTGAGTTCAAGTTCAATTTTGATTGAAAAGCACTTTCAATTGATTTTCCGAGTGCCTCGACACCCTTTGTTCATACACCTTCAAAGAAGCCCATAATTCTTGTGACTTTAATGTAGAAATCTTTAGTCTCTTCTAAAACCGCCACAATGGGTTCAAATTTCTCCGACAAACAAATCAATATCTTCTCACAAATTCTTCTTTCTTCTATCTTCTCACCACACATCAACATATTATTAACAATTTCAACAACTCTTGAAGAAAATTCATTCAAACATTCATTCTCATTCATTTTTAGATTCTCAAAATCTCTTCTATATGAATGTAATTTCAATTCTCTTACCTTCTTATTACCTCCATACTCTTGTTGAAGGATATTCCAAGCTTCCTTAGCTATAGGAAAGTGGATTACTCTTGGTAGAATAGTGTCTCCAACTCCTTGTTGAATGTACATGGATGCTTTTGCATTCTTCTTTCTACTCTCCTTAAGTAAATCCTTTTGGGGTTGTTCTAGATTTGATGTATCTTCAACTTCATCATACCCATTTTGTACAATCTCCCACATCTTGTGACATGAACAAGGTCTTCATTTTGATGGCCCAAAAATCATAATTTTCTCCATGAAAAAGTGGTATTGAAGGTTGTTGAATGTAGAAACTTGAGTTACTACTACTTGCCATTGATTTGGTTGATGATTGATTGAAGAAATTGGTTTTTTCTTTTCTAGATCTAGATTTTGAAAACTTTAAATGTTGCTGATTTTTTTGATTTAATGGGTAGAAATTGATTTTTTCACTCACCAAGATCAAATCTAATAGATTTAAGCTCTAGATACCAATTGTTGTAATTTGATTGAATATATTTGATTGATTTTGGTTGAAATGGAGATGGGGAAGTATTTCCTCTCTATCTCTTCTATTTCATTTTCTCAAAACATATTACATTCTCTTTCTTAATTAGTCAATATATGACTAGAGAAGCATGTGTGCCACACACTACACACACTAACTAAATGTGGAGTTGACACTCCTATTACACTACAAACATTACATTACATTACTCAACAATGTCACGGCTCCAATTTCTGTTCGTTCAAATCTCGGCATCAATTATCTCCCATTTGTTTGAGACCTTGCCCATTTGACTGAATCATCCATGTCACCATCACTAACCGAGATCATCTCAGGCCGAAAAAATCTATCAGCACCAGCTAGATTCATGGCTTGCTTTCGTTTCTTCCATGTCCGATCTCCTCCATCTTCTTGTCTTCGTCGAGACCATAAAGAACAGCTCCATTCGATCAAACCACTACTTGCCCGTTAATTCATAATTCCAACTGCACCCAACGTTCTCATCACTGACTGTGACCAGCTCATGTGAACTCTCTCTGCAAAATATCTTTGCAACACCCATGTACAGCATATTCGATCCAACACAAGCGCCTGGTCTTGCTGCCATGGCAGCAACAACAGCTGTAGCAATAAACATCTTCTTCCTCTACTGATTCGATCCCATGCATGCAACGCCTTCGGTCATCATAACCAGTCGCCGCACCCAACGCAGCTGACTTAAATTCAGTCCATATAGTCCCTCAAGAACAGCTTCCCTAACTGCATAGCAAACAGATTAACCCCAACTTTACTCGAGCCAGGATCCCTCTCCGGTCACAGTCATGCTACCAAGCTGCAGATGAACCACTTGCTTCAGCCATTAAGAACAACCAACAACATTGTCAATGGCTGGCGTTGCTGGAGTTCGACTAACATCAACCAGCTTGTCTCCATCATCTGTACCTTCACGGCAATTCAAATACCTCGACAAACCCTGGCAGAAACTACTTTGCTCCATCGACTTCAGTTAATACGAAGCTGCAACCATTTCCATACACATCTGCCAACACATGGACTTTTGTTCGCTTGCCAATATTCTTTCATTCCCTGAGCTCCTATACTCCTCCATAATCACCAGTTCAACCAATCTCTTTGCAAGACAACCAACAGTATTATCATTTCTTCTCATAAGTGTACGGATGCCATGAACAACATCTCCTTGATATGTTGAGACAATTCCTCCACTGGCAAACTCGACGTCCATTCACAGCACCTGCTTCACCACTGGCTACAACAAACACAATCAACTCCGACGAGACACAGGAACCACTTGCAACCAGTTCAGCCATCATACGAACTCTCCTTCGTCATCTGTACATTCTGTACCAACCTGCTTGAATAAGAAAAATGATGTTTTGTTTCCGTTCTCATATGGGAAATGACATGTGGTGCATAACAGGACACGTCCCACTTATATCTTAGCCCACTGGCAGGTGAAATGAGCTTAAGTAGTCGACTTGGCAGCCCACAATCCATTAAGCTGTCCGTCTATGGTGATGTGAGTTGCAAATGCCAATTTATACGCCAGTTTAAGAGTTTATTTTTCTGGATGATTGAATTCACCTGTACTTTCTACAAAAGCACTAAAATAATATTATTAGTGAAAATATTGAGTCCTAGCTCATATAAATATGGGTATAAAATGTAGTATTTTCGTGCTTATCAAAAGCAAGCAGGCACAATTTGCACCACGCAGGAAAGCCATCTTGTCCCATGGGCGATTTGGGCCAACTCAATTCCCTGGATATGCCTCAATGCCAACATCGCATGTTGTATCTGTCACTTTGGCCTCGTCTAGCCTTTCCCTCAATAAAGCCTCATTGTGTCGGCCAATAAGCTTCATTACTTAGCCAAATGTCTTTACAGTGTAGCGCTACCTTTGCGCTTCACTGGCCCTGCAGGGTGCCACTATCTTAGTGCTTTGACGGTCTATACAATATACCGTTATTATGGCTATGCAATGCGCTATTATGGCTTTGCATTAGGCCGCTATGGCTGAACACTGACTTGGCTTGCAACTCTGTAACGCACAATCATTATGCTCACTTGCAGAACCGGTCATAGGTTCCCCCCATGCTACTGTGGTTGGTGTTGTCGGCTCTTTGGCCCAAGTGGAGTCAAAAAAGAGCCGTGAAGACCCATTTTATATGCCGACCATCTCCTCTTTCCATCGGCAGAAAATGTATTATGAGTGTATAATATCTTCTTGCATACAGGTTAAGTGCCTTTTTTTGTTGTGATTTTCGTACCATTAAGATAAAGTTTCTTTGCTGCCACACCTCACTTTTGTGTGGTTTTCAATGGGCTTCTTCAACTTTGTTGCCCCAGTAGAAATAGGGCTGCCCATTATGAACTTACAAGTGCCATCGACACCAAATTAGTTCTTCTTTTCCGTCAGTAGCTTGATTATGTACACGAGCCACCAACATTTATACTTTTCTATACAAAATAAGATACGCTAGCTAATACAAATTTAGACAGTATTTATGACACAATTGTCAATTAATGCATTCATCAGGAAATGGATACTCCAATGGGTTCTACTTGTACCTTGATCTACTTCTTGGTTTGTTTGCCCGGTCCAAGGATCAAGTATAACTTCCTACAGAAAGGAGGTTTTAACGTACATTTCCAATTGTGCATCACGCAATACTTTAGCAGCTCAACTTTTTGAGCATTAACAGGATTGCTAATGGAAGTTGTTTGGTTCGATGAGTCTGATATGTTACTTGCAAAACTAATAATGTTTCACATTGATTTGCAGGCAAGAAGAAGTACTCTCAGCTACTTCAGTTGTTGTGTCAAAGCATAAAAATGGTGGAAAAACTGGAAATATGCAGGGGAGAAGATTTTATTAGTATAATTTATCATCTGTTTTTGTCTCGCCTTATTTTCCCTGTTCTAGAGGTGTTCCCTTCTGAAATCACATCTAGGTGTTTTACTGATCATAAACATGACAGCATTGATCTTTTCAAAGATACTATTTCAGAAGCACATATAATGTATGTAGTGACTTATGAGCAAACTTCAGGGTCAATTCATAATCGTAGATAAAACCAATGGCAGAAGAAAAGGCAAAGTTATGTAAAATACCTCTAAAATTTAAGGTTGTGAACAGAAATACCTTTAAGCAGGGTCATCTGTTAGAATGCCTTTTATAACATAGCATTCCTGAATCACTGCTCCAGCCTCCGCGTTCATTTATTTGATTACTGGTTACCCTTTACAAACTTTACACGGACTAGACAGCTTCCTGCAGGCTATATCTGATTTGAATCACATGTCAAAATGTTGAAAAGTGTCGTGTTGAAGCTACTCGCAGAGCCCTCCCAAAACCTAATTCAGCCGAAATAGTGAATTTGGATGGCTCAGACTAGCACACTATTTCGGACAGCTCAGACTAGCTTCAATCTCAGCAGAGACATTCTTTCATTATCATTTAAATATCGAACTGAGCGACTCAAACCCAGCTCAAATCTGAAACTGTCATACAGAGCCTTGATCCTTATTTAGGAAATCTGGGCAATTTCTAAATATAGGAGTCCCGATCCATTGTCATTCACCAAAAAGAGTGGCTAGTTCAGGCGTGTCATCCACATCGATAATTTGTTCTGTCAACTTTTGCAACACCCAGTATATAACTTCGGCCTGGTTGTGAGTTTTATCTTTTGCTATGAACACATTAACCTTCATATTCACTTCTATCCAACTGTGCCCTGGTTCCTTCAATACCTCATTGCTATTCATCTTCCTCCTAACCTTCTCCACATCTGTCCACATACCTTTAGATGCTAATATATTGGATAATAGTACATAAGACCCACTGTCATTAGGGTCAACTGAGATTGCCATTTCTGCAGCATACTTTGCTAGTTCTACGTCACCAACCATTCTACATGAACTGAGTAAACTTCGCCATACAATTGCTGCAGGTTCACCAGAATTTGCTCAATAAACTCCTTGGCTTCATGTAATTTCCCAGCTTTGCCTAAGAGATCAACCACACAAGCATAATGTTCCATTCCTGGTTCAATGCCAAAACCAGACTTCATCGACTCAAAATGATTTAGCCCAATTTCAACTAATCCAACATGAGTACACGCTGAGAGCACACCAATAAATGTCACATAGGTGGGTACTATTCCTCCGGCTATCATCTGATCAAACATTACCAATGCTTCATTAGCATGACCATGTTGTGCGTATCTCGAGATCATTGAATTCCAGCACACAACATCTTTTTGGTTTATCGAATCAAATAGTACCCGAGCTTCTCCGATGCTTCCACACTTTGCATACATATCCACAAGGGCAATCGAGACAAATGGCTCCAAGTCCAGACTAGTTTTTATAAGCTGGCTATGGAACTGCTGCCCATGAATGAGACTAGCTAGATCACTAGCAGCTGTTACAAGAGCAACAAATGTTAACTCATCAGGTCTTATTCTTGAATTGAGTAATTCTAAAAATAGCTTGAGAGCATCACCGCTTTGCCCACTTTGGGTGTACCCAGAAACCATGGCATTCCAGACCACAATATCCCTTTCGGTCATCTCATTGAATATAAGCCTTGCATCATCAACACAAAAGCACTTGCAATAAACATCAATTAGAGCACTACCAGTATATAAATCTAAGGCAACTCCAGATTTTACAGCAAGGCCATGAATTTGCTTGCTCAACTCGATGGTGGACAAAGAAGCTGAAACCCCAAGAAGACTGACAAATGTTAAGAGACTTGGAGTGAATGATCTAAGCCTCATCATATGAAACAGATCCACTGCCTCACAAATGCGGCCTTGTCTTGCATACCCTTCGATCATGGCATTGTAAGAAATTACATTATGTTCATCCATAGTATCAAAAGCTTTTCTAGCATCTTCAAGTGAAGTACATTTTGCGTACATATCGATCAAACCATTTTTTACAAAATCATCAGATTCAAGATTGGCTTTTATAATATAAGAATGAACTTGTATTCCCTGTTTTAAAGCTTCAAGTGAACCACACGAAGACAGGATACTAGTGCAAGTAAACCCATCAGGTCTCCAACCTAACCGGGTCATTTCCGAGAATATTTTCATAGCATCCTGGTGAAGCGAATTCTGCATATACCCAGCAATCATAGTGGTCCATGAAACGACATTCTTAACAGGCATCTGATCAAATAATTTCCTTCCTATCTTAACTCTACAGCACTTACAATAAAAATCGATGAGCACATTAATCACTGAAATATCTGTTTCTGTCCCATTCCTCAGCACGTAAGCATGGATTTGTTTTCCTCCTTTTAAAAAATTCAAAACAGAACAAGCACTAATAACACTTGAGAGAACATACCTATCAGGAATAACATCAGTTTCCCTCATTTGGTGAAACAACTGCAAAGAAACTTCACTTTTACCACTTCGTGCATACCCCATAATTATGGTAGTCCAAGTCACTGCAGTTTTCACTGGTAAATCATCAAAAACTAACTTTGCTTCTTCAATATCCCCGTTTTTACAATAAAAATCAATCAAAGAAGTACCCACATATAAATCCTCATCAAAACCCGCTTTAACAACAAACCCATGAACTTGAATCGCTCGTTTTACATCTCTCAACTGCGTGCAAGCTCGAAGAACACTAGATAAGATGAAATCATTCGGATTCTCATACGACGATACCTGAAATTTCTCAAATATAACCAAAGCTTCTTTACCCTGACCATGTTGAGTATACATGGATATCATTGAAGACCATGTTATTAAATTCCTCTCAGACATTCTATCGAACAGTAACCGCGCTTCATAAAGACAACCTGATTTCGCATATGTATTTAGCAGAACATTAGTCAGAAACAATTCTGATTGAAACCCTGAAACTATGATAACTCCATGAACTTGATTGTAAAAGAGATGAGGTTTGTTTGGGATGTGTATTTGTAAAAGTTCAGCCAGCTTACGCTTTCTTCTATGGAATTCAATGTTGTGTAAAATGGGTTTCTTTGAAAGATGAAGAAGAAGAGAAGATGATCGCCGAGAAGAGATATTCAATGCTAGATTTGTTGATGTTATTTTTCTGAAAAATCCGCAGAGAATTCTCATTTAGAAGAGTAAATTTGAAAGCCTTCATTGATAAAGGTAACGATAGTTAAGGCCTGGAAAAGGAAGTTGGTTTGTGGCGGGTATATATATTCAAATAAGCGTTGGAATGTGGCCGCGAGTTATAACCCCAAAGGTGTTATTATCATCATAGTTATAAAAAAAGGTGGTCTTTGACTTTGAGATTTGAGAGTCATTAGACGGACAGAGGATTTGACGGGGACCCGATCCGGCAGGTCGGAATCATCCGATTGAGCTATGACTTGGACGGCTGGGAATGATAGGGGGGGCGCACTTGGGAGAGAAAGCAAATAAAAGCGATGGTTCTTTTTTTCTTTTTCAACCCTAATATTGATTGTTTCCACGTCTAAATTCATTGAAGACTAAAGAATCGATTTAAGGTTGCATTGTCCAACAAAGAAGGATGATTCCGATAGTACCCAATCAAAAAAAAAACATATCTTCTTATACCGACCATCGCGCGGAGAAAAAAAAAAAAACTTCGTTTCCTCCGCGTTGTCTTCTGATTTCGAGTAATTTCTTCGTCTCCTTCACCGATTCGCAAGCAACAATTCCTCTGAAGAATACATATGAGAAGATAGATTAATTCTTATTCGAGAAACTTAGACCTAATCTTTTTCCTCTTTTCTCTTTAACCTTCGACCCTAATTTGGATGTTTCCCTGTTTCAATCGAATCGGCTCAATGAAAAACAACAAATCTGGGGTTGTCTTTGTAATTGGGTACTTCGTCAAAGTAATTGGGGACTTCATACAGAAAGCGATGGTGGGGATTTCTGGAGTTTGTGCTAATTGGGTTTTTGAATTTGAATCAAATCGGTTGAATCAACCATTAATCAGTAGAATGGGTTAGTGTTGGGGATGAAGATTTAAATTTAACGAGGAATTAAAGTGGTTTTGATTGAAGTAGGTTTGGGTTTGTCTCGAATTAACAGTTCGAGAGAAGATGATAATGGTAAAATTGGAGTTGGGGTTTCGATGAAAGTAAAGTTTGATATTTGTTGTTGAAGAAATTGGACCCTTATTTTTGGTTTTACTGTGGTTACGTAGTGTATCTGAGCCTCTCATATTCTCATGGATCGATAGAGGTTAGTCTCTCATAAGCTTCAAACAAAATATTGGGTTTCAAGAGAGACGGCTGATTTTTTTGTTCGATTTTTCTAATAGCGAACGTCCTATTTCTTTGCGGGTAATGATATGAGGTACAAATTCGTTAATTTTTCATATTGAATTTCTTTGTTGAGGTTTTTAGGTATTACATGTATTATGTTCAATAGAAGTAACATCAAATTAAAATTAGTTTCTATAATAAGTGAATAAAGTTCAAAAGATAATGATGGATTAGTTGTATGGATTGCGCTTGACAACCATCCTCCCTGTATTGTGAATCACACAATTTATTTTGTATCCAAATTGATGCGCTAGAGTTACGTGCATATCGATTCCTTTGAGAAATTCCATTGAAGCAAAGCTATTTTGAGCTTTCTACTCCTGTTGCGGTAATATATTCTCTTTACTCGAATGAACAAGTAATTCTTATCAATCAATGGGTTCATGAATTAGCATTCGACGCACGTTCTGATTCTTTTGGGGTTTTTGATTGATTTTGAATTTTTCGTTCTCAAATTTTGAATCTTATTGATTTTTGATAAAAATCATACTTAGTTTTAGGCGATTGAATTGTAGATTCGAGGAATTTATTCATCAATTGATTCATTTAATTAGTTTGTTTTTACGTCTTACTATTTGTGCATGAATGCAATTTAGTGTTCTTAAATTTGTCTAAGTTAGTACGGTTTTCGTTTTTTGTTGTTGTTAAGATTAGAGTTTGTGAAAACATATCGGCCAGTTCATTGTGATTTAATGAAATTAAAGAACCCTTTGTTGGGTTTAAGGCTGATTTGATTAATTTTGATTGTTTTGTGGGTTACGTTGATCATAGCCATGGCCGGCACCTATTTGGAGAAACTCCTCCCGGGTACCTCACAGATCCCACTCTCACTCTCTCTATTTCTTTCTAAAATATGTTTAGGATTCTTATGTTGGGTTTGTAATACATGGTGTTGATTTAAGTCATGGGTATATGAGCAATACAGAACTTGAGAAAGCAATGAAGAACTTTGCTCATAAATGCGAGTGCCATTTCTAGACTATCTGGGTGTGATTTTTCGATACAAAGGCAACTACTTTCTGTGTTATTTTGGTTGATTGTGAATTTGTGTAGGAGCTTTTGCGACTTGATCTTTTGGTTCTCTCTTTCGAGGGATTCTTGGATTGAAAATGAGCGATATCGGAAAGAGTGTTAATGGAGTTAATTTGGTAATGAATACTAACGAGTTAATTTAGGCAAATTCTTCTCCTTGATATCTCGGCTTATATTTACTTTTCTCGTTCTTAGTGTTCGGAGTTCATGGAGCACTATGAGAACAATGAAAAAATAGTTGATAAACAGTTAATAAATCATGTGCCTCAATTTGGTGAGTTAAACGATGCACTTGCGTTTATGTTAATAACCTCAGTATTGTTTTGCATTGCACATATATTTTAAGAAATAAGGAAATAAAGAAGATCGGATTCTTCTTCGTTATTAACCTTCTGAAAAACTAAATCTCAAATCTCAAATCTCTTTAAAAAAATTAAAAGATCGGGTTCTTCGTTAAACTCTCAACTCTCTTCGTTCTCCATCATTTTTCACCGCTAAAAAACAGACTAATTTTCCATGAAAAAACAGACTAATTTTCCAGGAGATCCAAGAACTGTAAAAGCATCAGAATTATCCAGGAGATCGAAGAACATAGTAGCAGTTAAGGTAAACTTCGATAATTTTTTCAAATGTTTCTATTGTTTATTTTCGCTATAAATTGATGTCGCTTTCTAGGGTTTTGACTGTAAATTGAATTTTAGGGGTTTTGATTGAAAGGGTTTTAATTGAGATAACGAATTAGGCTGTCACGGACTCTCGGACTCGGTCTATTCTCTCAAACCCCTTCATTCTTTCTCCGGTAAAACAAACCCTAAACCCAATAAAAATTGGAAGTAATTAGGGTTTTTGTTTTGCTGACTAAGTGAAAATTCGTAAGGATTATATAAAATTATTGTTTTGCTTGACAACAGAGGTAAATTACTATTGTTCTTTGCTAAATATAACTTCTTTTTCTAATAGGGTAAAGCTGATGAACGTATTGTGATAATTGAAGTGTGGTAATTAAAGAACTGAAGAGTTTTGTTAGGTTTGTGATTTTGTTGCAACTATAGGAAAATGCAATGGGTGAATGATATTTTTGGTTTTAGGTTAAATCTCTGCAACTAGAGGAGGAAGAAGTAGAAGTATGGCGGAAAGAAACATCTTTGGAGAGACAAATATCAACAGGCATGAGTTCAACTTCTCAACTGGAGTAGAAGGTTAGGTTTGGTAATGTCTTTCAACAAACTTTAATTCAAAACTAATGTATTTTTCTTTATCTTTAGGTGGTTAATCATACTAATATCAAGTTTTATAAGGTTAATATCAAAACTTAATTTCGAATCTCTTATTATTTGATTCTATTACTTTACTGAGTTCTCTTTTTTTTTTGGCTCTCTTATGTCTTTATACGAATGAGAAGCTATTGAGATGTTGATAATGCTAGGGTTATTACTTATTAGTGTATTTGAAATCTGTACATCTTTCCATTATGTTGTATCATTAAACTCGAATCAATTTTAGGTTCAATGTGAAGGTCTAATACCTTTCTTGATAAATTCTTACATCTTAAGAGGCTCATTGCAGATTATCACGATGTAGTTTGGTGATAAGTGACGTAGATGGATGTAATGGCACCATTAACTTGGATATGATCTTGATGAGGATAGGCAGTCGTGTTTCAAGAGGATATCGAACAAAGGATATGGTAAGATATACTCTTTTGTGTAATCTTATTCTTGTCTTAGGATACACGAGTCGTGTTTTAAGGGTCATGACAAGTAACCATTGATTAACCGAGGACCCTTTTTCTAAATATTAGTCTACTTTGTTACTAAGATCAATATGAAATAACGGGACTGATTTGAGGTTATTAAAGCTTTGTGAATTGCTAATGTGAATGAGTTAAACATTAGCGATTGTTTTTGCTTTTAATCTATGAGACGTACACTCACATCGAGGCAAAGGAAGGTAAATCAGCCACATGTTATTGACCGGGAACATTTAAAGACAGTAATAGTTACAATTGACGATCATACGATCACCACTCACTAGCAACTCCCATTTGGGTAATATAGCTCATGTCGAGGGTAATGGGTATGCAATGATCAAAGTCGTGGTTGTGATTTTCAGTGAATTAGCTAGCTTTATTTCAAAAAGAAGAAGAATATTTTCTTTAGTGTTTTTAAGCACCCTCACCCGTCTGCATTAGTAGCTTGCGCAAGCTTTAAGTGATTTAGTACTTTTAGTGAATGTATTTTTAATGGGCGTATATTTAATGGGCAGTAGTTGTGTTTAGTACTTTTAGGCTATCAATATTCATCCCGAGATTCCTACTCATTATAATTTAGTTATGTATCGATTACGTAACTCATGGTTATGTAATATACATTTTACATGGCTGTTTTAGTTGAATCTAGGTTGTAAAGTGTCTCTGAGTTCCATGAGTGTCTGAAGTTCATTGATGTTCATTAATGAAACGGACAACCTTTTAAGATCTGTAGTCACTTACTTTTCAAGAATGTTGTAGTTATTTTCCAATTGTTGTTCGTCTTTGAACACTCTATTCCCTCTTACGCTTACCCTCATTAGCTTTTCTCAGGGTATTGGACCCCTTGGTTGGTTCTGTGATCGTCGTTAAGTTCTCATGCAAACGCTAAACCCGAAAAAGAAGTTGAATTTAGTCTTTCTCTTACTTTGATCTCGGTTCTCAGTTTCGATTGTTTCATCTTATTCACCGCATGGGTTGATGTTGAATCTAAAGAGGGGTTCTTTGCTTGATAGAAGTTGTTATAACCATCAATACTATTGGAGGAGTAGCTATCGGGGCTTTCTTTTATAACCCTTTCTTTCGCTAATGTCAAATCAAGTTGGATTGCATGAAAATGATCGAGATTGAAGAGTTATGGAAAATGATCGAGTTTGATTCGAGATCCGGGAGGAGCTAGGGTTCTTTGTTTGGTTAACCGAGATGAATAAATAGGGTTTTATGTCACAAATAGATTTGACGTTGTTTCCATCAATTGGGGAAAGGCATCTCTCGCTATTGTAAGTACACAATATAATGAATAAAACATCAATTGAGAGAATAGTTCTTTTTTCTATCGATTTCAATTTGGATTTTGGGTTTAATTAGGGTTTCTTATCGTATGGTTTTCTTTTACCAAATATTTTGATCTCGAAGATTTACAATGTTCGTTGAGCGAGAGAATACGTACTGGTTGTAGCCCATGTCGCGTCTAATGAGCTTTGTTTCTAATCAAGTGAGGACGAGCCTGCATCAAGGTATGACACTTATGTTTGCTTGGGTTTTGATAATCTGCTTTTCTTCTCGGTAAGAAACTATATTGAACACACGAACATCTCCATTAAACTAAGGAGTAAGTTTTCTCTGTATTCTCTTTGTGATTTCCTTCACTTTTATTGGATTTTGTGCTTAAGAGAATAGATTCAAAGGAATTTATGTTTTACTTTTGGTACAATCATATCTTATTCTTTTGCACTTTTCACTTTCAGTAATGATGATAAAAATTAGACCAATAAAATGGGTTCTTGATTCTTTTGCAGGATTTGCTTCAATCACCAATAATAAATTTTCGGGTAGTCATTAACCAATAGCAAATTTTGTTGTTTTGTTTTTGTTTTCTTAGTTCTACTTCTTACTTTGTTGTTTTGGTTCTTAGTGAATTCGTATGTGCTTTTGTGTGTTCTCTTTAAGTTTCGTGAGCATTTTATTTGGGGAACTTTTTATGGTTACAGTTTCACATATTTTATAGATGGTTGTTATTTGATATACACATGATCGTTGGAAAAGAAAAGAACTTACACATGATTGTTCATTGGTCTCTACAGATGTTATTAATTGGTTTCTTGACATGCCTTGCGAATGCCCATCAATGACAAAACCTAATGGCCGAGTCTTGGTGATGGTCGGATTAAGGTAAACAGATTCCTATTTTTATGTATAATTGGAGGATGCTTGCTTAGATACAAAAATGGCGATTAGGGAGATAAGGGTATTGTATTAAACGAAATAGATGATGATTTATATTATTATGGAGTTGCGGATGTTGAATTGAACAAACAGAAACAAATAGCTCCGATTCGGTATGCTCATAGTTAAAGGTGGGTCAATTTTACACTTTTGAATTTTGATCGGTTTTTAAGGGCAAAGAAATTGGGGATTAATTCGTTGTTTGGAATGATTGGTACAATTGTGAAGAGCTAGACCAGGAAGAAAATGTAAAGATAACCGAGAAAACTCCATGGGAAACTTTTATTATGCGTTCACATCATTGTCGTTGGTGGAGCAGTGTTTAGAATAAATGTACTGCAGTAAATTTTTTTGTTTCAGTAAGTACTAATTAATTTGTTTGAGTACTGAATATTTATGTTTTGGTCTTATTAGAAATGTAAGGGCATAAAAAAGTGCAAAATATTACGAGTTTCAGCATAAACAAGAATCTTTGAAACCTACAATTCTTCACTTTGGGTTGGGGATTTCTTGAGTCACTAAACACATTTTATTATCTGTATAAATGGTGCAGTTCCTTCGTCCTTACAAGTTACAACTGACCTTTGGTATTAACTCTTACATGAGTCGGTCTTTTGCATGGTGTTGCACAGGATGATTGTCAATGATCGACATGGTCTTAGACGACTAGGAATAGACATTGCTGATTCCAAGTTGGAACCGTTGTAGCAAATTAAGGAGAGTTTTATGCGGAGAAGATATCTGCGGTGAGTAATTTACCTAATACAATCTCTAGAGGAAGTCATGTTTTCATGGTTGATTATATTCCCGTGACGTGAATGCGAATATGACTCATGAGATGTTGTTTGAATCTTTTGGATTACAAACATAGTCTACAATTAATCATGGGTTGGCTGCTAAGTTCTAAATTATTCTTAGCTTAGCTTCCTATTAGATTTAACTCAGCAAGTATTCCCTTTTGCAAGTCCTTGAAGCTAATTCATTTTGGGGTTAGTTTCAAGAAGAACCCTAATTTATTTTGTGGATATTTGGAGGCGAGATAAAAAATGGGTACAAAAATGCTTCTGCAGATTGTTATTGCGAAAAAATAGGTGGAATATGGTTAAAATTGGTGAGCTATTTGGTTACTATGTTACTAAACATAACCGAATGTTTGAATTTCATCTCGCCTAAGTGTTTGGTTCGGTCTTGACATGGATTACGAATGTTCAACTATGTCTATTAGGCGTGTGTTCGATATTATCATCTGACGACCCCAAAAATATGAATTTGGTTCCATTTTAGTAAAATTCTAAACCAAAATTGGATCGACGGGGGAAGCATTGTTCAATATACAAGGAGGGGATCATTTGGGAGATTAAGAGAGTGGGTATTCACATATGTTTCGGATAATTACGTGAAATGAATTGATTCGTTAAATTCTACTTTACGAGATACAATAACTTCTTTTTGCATAATGGTCTTTCTCTTTTACTATTTTTATGACAAAATTCGATAACGTTGAATAGTAACGACTTATGATTCCAGTTAATGGTGCATTCCCTTTCTTTTTGCAGTTTTTAGTTCTTATCAAAGATGGTATTTTGTATTTTTGTTGAGACAGTAGGAGTTACGGATGTCTTTGATCATGGCGTACTCGCAACTAGGAGGAGTTGGCGGTATTTGCACTCATGTGTTTCTCAAAAAAAGCCAAAAATCTCTTTGGGCGCCCGTTATCAGCGTCTGATTAAGCCTTAAAGATTCCGGGTATAACAGCTATTCCGAGAAATTAATAATGATGATGTTTGTTTAGGCTCTAGATGATCTCAAGGATTGGCTTCGGTAGATGCAAAACAAGGTAGGTATTTATTGTTTGTGATTATTGAATAGTATACACCACCATTTTGATAATGAACAAACTCATGTGATGTAGTGCTAAGTTTCTCGGGTGCAACCCAAAAGTAGAAAACCACATGTACAACTTATCTGAAACAATGGATAACATTCGATAAATTTTTTTTCTTTTCTTGGTATGACATATTATTCGTGGCTTAGATTTGGCAAATGGTATGAAATATTCTTCGTGGCTTAGATTTGGCAAATGTAATGGCATACCTTAAAGTCACGTTGTATTCTTACATTTTTGCTCTTTTACTACATGCACGTAACAACTTCCTTTGAATGACACTTCGGATGACAATGGGTCCAGAAGAAGATGGAATACAATCTCACAATGAGCATGTAACAACTTTCCTTTGGATGATAATGGGTCCAGAAGAAGATTGAATACAATTTCACGAGGGTGATACTTTACACAGTACGTAGAGGAAGAGATGGTTGTTAACCGGATTGATTTAGTATTTATACGTCTAATTAATCTATTGCTCTGCTTTTCAAAGGAATGATATTAGATGTATAATAACTAACACAATATCAGTTAACAACATGAACCATTTATCTTTTTATTGGGGGATGTGTAGGTTGGTGTGAATATTGTGGTACTATTAAAAGCTGTGTTTTCAGAAATGAAAATGATTTAAATCTTTGGTTCTTCAGATGACGCTTAGAATAAGAAGGCTTGCTCAGTTCTCGAAAAAGGTACGCAACCATTAGCAAAATGTCTCATGAACGGAAAAAATATCCTTGGAAGAAAATGATTGGTGAGACTTCTAACATTGCATTCAGCATCGCACATGTTTATGAGTCTTCAGTCTTAACTAATATTTTCTATTTTTCACTCTTATGTACTAACGAATTTACTAAAAAAAAAACACGCATCATTGCGGGTTCAATAATCTTGCACCCATCATCCAAATAATGCCAAATGCAGCAAAAAAGGAAAGCTGTGGTGTATAAATCATATCTTTGAGTTTGTCGAACATGGAGAAATAGCTGACCCAAAGCTTAGTAGTAACTTGGGTCCACTACCAGCTAGCCCTACCGTATGATTATAAGACTCTCAATCTATTTATCTTACCTCATTCTATGTTAAACAACAAGTTTTGGTTTGATTTTTTGAGTTCGAGACTCTGACAGGGCGATGGAATGTTACCCCATTATCCATAATCAAGTATGGAGACAACTTTTCTTGGGTTTAGCCCTAATTTCACGGATGTGTAAATTGATGGAAAATTTATGGTTTACTCAAACTCAATCATCTGATTCACCTTTGGTTTCCAATATATATGTCTTTCATTTTATATCATGTATCCTACTTCATCTCAAATTAACAACTGGGTTATTGGATATGAGACTTTATTGGTCATTTGCCTCAATTATCTTACGGGAGTTGCAACCAAGTGATTTTCTAAGAGAGGGACAGGGACTGCGCAACATTGTTGTGTTGGGAATATCTTCAAGACATCCACAACACTAATGTGGAGCACGTCTAATCAAAATTTCGCTGTTTTGAGCACGTAAGAGTTTCTTTGATCCACCTTAATAATTTGTATTTGTTATGGTTACTTGATAACTGTATGACATCCCTGTGAACTTATATCTTACCACCAACTTCATTCAGGAACAACTTCTGCAAGGGAAAATTGGAAAATTAGCTAGCGACACTACAGGTACTAGATTTATTTATTTTTCTGTTTCCTTTGTATTTGAGGTCTGCAAATGTTTTACATTTTATTTTGTTTATCTACAGGAGACTCTATCTTTTGTAGGGTATGGGAATGAAACACAAAGAAAACAAGCATACGGGTGATGAGAATGACCTGCAAGGTGATCTTTACACATTTTTTCCTGCTCCTTGCAACTGTGCATATAGGTTTTTGTGTTTATCTGTTGATTACATAAACATCTTTGAGTGCGTTGATTTTCCACCTAGAAAGTTGCTAGCTCTTGCACTTCTTGCTACTTAACTAAGATTTGATTTATACACCTTGGCCTCTGTGTTGTTAGCATGTTAGCAAATCTTATGGTAATTTATTTTAGTTATTCTTTCTGCTCCTCGACATTTTATTTGAATTATGACAGATGTTGATAATGACTTATTACCCAAAACAGTGGTTTCCAAACATCGTATTGGCTACAATAGTGATAATAATATTGTTGCTTCTAATAGCTAGCGTTCTTGTTTCTAAAACAACCGATTTAGTGCACTCCTCGGATTGTACTCTCTGTGTAAATCTAAAGTTGATCAACTACGGTGCAACCTTCCATTTTGTAAGGTAATATTTGTAATTTTTAACTATTAGTTTTGTTTTTCATTTCAAAAATAATTTAAATCGTACCATTAGTCGTACTTACGAAAGTACGATATCCATTTGCTAAACTCCCATGCAAACGATATGATTCTTACTTTGGTGTAGTAATAGGTGGAAATCCATGTTGATGATAGTGATAATGTGATATTACAATTTGGGTTGATCTGTTGAGATTATAGCATATTGTAAAATCCTATCATAAATCAGGCTTTCCTGGATACTCTATGAAAAATGATGTCCCCAGTTTCTCATATTTTCGTTCTTGGTGGTGGATACTTGCTCGAAGAGTTTCACCTTCCTTGGAAGTAATTTTGCTGATCCTCCAATGAGCAATAAATTTTATTAAGTTTATGGAAGATCCGATAAATTACTTTTAGAATGGAGAGAATAGGATGATGAGAAATAGAAAAATGAGAAAAATAAACGAGAGAACAACACTGCCTCTAGGACTTTCAATACTTTTTGGTAGCTGAAGTTGATCACTATATGAGCTGTGACAGTGAAAGTGCACGAAAGATGATATTGTTGATTAGGTTTTCTACTTTTGCTTTGTATATGTTATTTGTGTTTGTGCTTTATGTTTCTCTTGGTAGGGAAGTTCTGAGTTACTAACTGCCTCCGAAATTCATTTTTGTAAGAACTATATTTATGTTATTTGCATCTTTTAATTCAGGGTTACTTCTGTGGCATAATACTAAGTTCAAAAAAACTGCCTTAATCGCTAATCGAGCAAATTTTTTGTTGGTTGGTGAATGGTGGTTATCATGACGAAGGGTGATGCGAAGTCCTTGACTAGAGACCAGATGGATGAAACCGGGGAATAAAGCCTACTTTTTGGGTATACAACAGTAGAAACTTGAACATAACAGGATGAAATACTCTTACAACACTACTATTGGGTATTTTCGGGATCTCCAGAACCAGGTGCAGTGCACCTTACCTTGGTAAGTGTTGATTATTTCAACTTCTTTATGCACATGTGACATGTGAACTTAGTTTTATGCACTAAATGAATAACAAATCTTCCTTGCAAATAATGCTAATAACGTAGAAATGAGGGAAGCGTGATGGTCTTACCGAGTAAAAAAAGGGAAGCGTGATGGTCTTACTCGACGATGCGACATCGGATCTGCTAATACACAACATTTACGCTAACAAGGTAAATGTGAGCGTCTACTTGATAGTAAAATGCGAAGAATGAAATGTCTTTTCAATGTTGTATGCATTGTAACTAAAGCGATCTCATTACTACAATCTGTGGTACATGAGTAATCAATAAACGGAAAATCTTGGAGATTTGCAATTGATTACTCCCGATTGTAAATTAATTAGACATATGAAATTTGTATAATTTGGAATTTGAAATGTTCAAGTTCTATTGTATATACGTTAAGTTCTTGCTGCTATCTTAGCTCAATTGGTAGAGCACATGGCCGTCAGCCGGCGGGTCGACTCCCACAAATGGCATATAAGCGATATGTTAAGTCTTTGTGCAAGGGATAGAATGCCAGATGTGCATATATATGCTATTGTAGGTGTTCACTGGCTCAAGCGAATCTGTATGCATTAATCGAAAATCTTGTTTAGGTTCAGGATTTTGATTCTCCTTAATTTTATTATAATGATAAATGATTATAGTGGGTTGTTTGTAATGAAAGTACTCTTCTTGGTTATGTGATTTGTTATGCATCGGGTGATTTTTTACTCTCAGTGTAAAAAAAATTTACATTTGCAAACATTCTGGCTATTTAATGCTTTGGATCAGGCATTACACTTAGTGCAGATCTCAAGGGAAGCCCATGCTCACCCTTTAGTTCGGGTTATTATCCTGTGGGCAACAAGGTCTATAGTGGGATGTTGTCGGATGTTTTTGGCAGATGAAAAATACAACCTTCCAACTGGTGATTCGGTGGACAAGATGATTAATAAGTGAAAAAATTATAGCTCTGGAAAATCGATAGTATTAACCTTCTTTCTCTTCCATGGGGATTTCACTTTGATGAAACTTTGAAGTGATGCACGAAACTTTGAACCAAAACTCGGAGAATATTAGATGTGCAAGTTGATGTATGAGTTGCGATAATGCCAATGCATTCATTTACAGAGGTTCGTATATTTAAGTTTGTGAAAACCAATCCGAACCAACAAAATATGGCTACTATGTTAATTGAACACATTTAACCATTACATAATGACTAAAATTTTGTGGGAAATACTGACTGGCCATCCAAACAATAAACAAAAATCCGGAAAAGATTGAGCCCGACCGTAGCTTAGGTTCAACTTCCTAGATTTCAACTTTAATCAGGACAATTTTAATATGGGGACCATGTTTAACCGTATATTTTATGAGCCACATTTGGACTTAATGACGCGACCAACATAATATCGTGACCTAGCTTAGGTTCAACTTCCTAGATTTCAACTTTAATCAGGACAATTTTAATGTGGGGACCATGTTTAACCGTATATTTTATGAGCCACCGTCTGGGACTTAATGACGCGACCAACATAATATCGTGACCGCAATGAATACAAAATACTAAGCACTTCTGTGACTTTTTTCGGGCAAACCCAAGACATATCAGTGCCTAATCATTCGTTCAAATAAAATGTAGTTTTTATTGGTTACCTCAAAAGAATCCCGGCTAATTTGACTCGACTAACAAAAACACCTGGGAAATACTCAAAGTGATCACGGTCGGGTTGTAATACGACTAATTTGACCGAATAACAAAACACATGGAATTGGTTTAGTTGGCATGGCCGGGGTTATAAGCCCCGGCTAATTTGACCCGCCTAAAAAACATTAAGAATTGCTTAAGTGACCACGGTCACGTCACTGTCTGCCCCGACTAAATTGACCCACTAACAAAACACTAAGAATTACTTAAATGGTCTACGGTCCAGGCTAATTTTACTCGACTAACAAAACTGGGAACTGTAAGTGGTTACGATCGGGGATGTAGACCCCAACTAATTTTACCCGACTAACAAAACAATGAGAAGCTGGCTTAAATGGTGAACAATCCCGACTAATTTGACCCCACTAACAAAATGCTGGGCTGGCAAGCATTTACGGATGAGGATGAGGCCCACTAATTTGACACTTCTAACAATATCAATTCTACATGTCTTATCTTTCCTACGTCTTTGTATAAAGTTATAACTATGGAGCAAGAGCCTCTTCACTCAAAGAATGAACAACCATGTCATTAGTGCGACATCTTTGTAAAAATGTTTGCATCAAATGTTTGGCATTATCCTAAAATAATATATATGTTTGTCATTTTTTCAAATTTACGAGTTTCCTCACAAGCACGTCGTGGGAAATAGACCTTGCGGTGAAAAGATGCGGCCTTGCAAGAAGTATAGATATGCATTAGTATTTAATGCATTTCTGATTCAGGCACTAAACGAGACACATACATATTATTCAAATAATTGTGTAATGGTTTGTCAAGAAAATAGGTTAAGAATTTGAATAAATTATCTTTGTAGACGTTGTCCTGTTCAAAGACGGATCATCGTAAATAAGAATAAGAATAAAACCACCGAGTGTTCAATAGTTATTTGCATTTGGCACCCACAAGTTATTTGAAATAACAACCTTATTTACGTAATAATCGTCCATTGCCGAAAGTGCTAGCTGCTGCATGAGTAACCATTTTATCAAATGACATAACTAGCATGTACTAATTACTTACCTTTGTTTATTTCGAACGTCCCGAACAATTTTAGAGTTCAATCTCTAACTATGATTTTGTGAAGGCAATTCTAAAAATGGAAGGGATCATTGCGTATGATCTCAATGGGTAACATTGGTTTTACTAATGAGTTAGATGGTGGCTGCACAATGGATATTTTTGCAACCATCGAGCAAACTTTCACTGGAAATTGAAATCTAGCTATCGGTATCTCACCCATTGTTCTGAATGAAAATTGATATATAGCTACATAATGATGGACTCTACTTGACATGTGGTATTTCTACAGGGAGATGAAAATCTAGCGTATATTGGTCTTTCAAAAATATCCCACCAACTAAAGATTATTGTTATCCAAGAATGTTTTCAAAATGGGTATAAAAAAACTGTGGTGGGTGAAGGCGCTGCCTAAGAATTCACCACCTATAAATCCAATAGTTTCTCGGGAACATGAATTTTTGGAATGACATGGAGTTTGAGTAAATGGCTACATACTCCCTCCGTCCCTCATATATAGGCATAGAGGGTGAAGTTTATTAGATGAAGAAGTTGCTTGGTTTTTATAAATATCGATACCTTCTCCGATTTTTTATCTCTATTAACTGCCCATTTATAATAAGTAG
>JAJJWW010005287.1:0-154315 GCA_023531295.1 Papaver armeniacum
GTTGTATCAACTTTCTTAAGTGAATAGCCTTTCACTTTGCCTCCTTTGAATTTCTACACATACAATATGCGAAATGAAAAATGATCAACACAAACTTATAAAAACGAGTCAAGCAGGGGAGGCTGATAGGTCCAACATCTAGACAGTAGCAAGATCTAAGGTAACAATCCTGTTATAGGGGCGGCAGATTTTATTAGAGGGCGGCGGGTAATAGGACAAAAAGGGTCATTCCATGGTAATTTTAAGTGCCCCTTATCCAAAAAAATTTACTAGCCTCACCCCCAGAGGATTCTCTTCGTCTCCGTTGGTTCCTTCCAAGCATGGAAGAAGCTTCTCTTTGCTCCTTTTGGTGTCTTCTAAGAGATTTGAATGATATGTAGAATCAATGTTCATTTGAATGGCTGTATCATATTACCGCTGTTAGATAAGTATTAGACACTGAAAAAACATATATGAGCAAGACAATCCAAGCATGTTAACTAAACTACTCATTATCATTAAATTGCACCAATCTTCCATTGCAATGCCTTTATTTCGGAGGATGAGGCTCGTGGTGAAATGCCACTCTTACTGAAATCGAGTACTATGTAAGAAGAGCACTTAAATAGAATCTTGTTAGATATCCTTTTGACTATTTGCAACCTAAAGTTAATTAGGATAGTTATCAGTTTCTTTCATCGGAATTTTAAAAAACAAGAATTCAATTTAAATCATTCAATACATCTAAAGCAAATCACAAATCACCAATTAAAACTGATAACTTTAAATGTAACATCAATCAAGAAACTCATCATAACTGGGTAAATCACACACAAAAGTATGGTTTAAATTAAAACAGAATATGGTTACTACCCAAGTTTGGATGGAGGAGGAGGTGGTGCTTTAGTAAAATCACGAGGGTTATAATAAGGATATATGGCGTATATTGTCTGAGCAAAGGTAAGTGCCATAAGGACAATGGCCGCGACAAGAGAAATAATAGTCCACGGGTTCCTAAAGTAGGTTTGAATAAGGTTAGCACGCCATTTATTCCTCCTCCTCTCACAATAATCATTCACCTCCTGGTGCAGCTTGCCTAGCCTACTATCAGGATCAGGTGCCACATACATGGACAGCTCGTCGAACAGCTTCGCAGCTGCCTTGTCACTCCCAAGCGCATTCTGTAATATCCCTTTAGAATGGAGGAGAGCAACATCTTTGGCCGAATCGATGATGTTGGCCATGAAAAGATGCAAGCAGTAACATCATTTCCTTCTCCATCATGGAACCTTTCGTAGGCCATTAGGTTCAAAAAAGTGGATTCACTTGTGTCATCCACCACAATCATCGGTAGTCGGAGAACTCCACCAGAAAAGGAGATGTCTTTGAGACTCAAGGTCTTACTAGTCTTGAGATGTATGCCAGCCTCGTAAAGCTCCCTTGCTGAACGGATGATATCAAAACTGTCTATTTCACTCTGACCATTTTTACCATGAGGTCCGTGACCATGTAGTTTAGGAGGTTTATTGTGTGGCTCTTGAAGAAGGTTCTTCCTATATACGTCTAGTACATGTCGACATCTGCCAACGATATGGGTAGGTCTATTTGGGGTAAAGAACTTAATTATGATACTGTTTAAGAACTCCTCCTTCTGTTTATCAAGGAGTAGTAAAATCAATTAGAAGTTACAAATGAATATCGATCAGAAAATATAAGTGATGTATATCGCAATGACGTTATTACGTACCTTCGATTCGTCACCATTAGTATTTCCGGCTTCCTAGCTTCAACATCGAGTAAAGTATCCAGAAGAAGCATTGGGAGTTGGTTTTGGTGCAGAAGCATATCTCTCCTTATGTAAGGCATTAAGTTTAGTTACAATGGTAACTAAAGATTGGGTCATTAGAAGCATAATCATCAATAATTCTCGTGGCAGTTCGTAAAATTTCGAGCATGAAGCAGCCATCCAGCATCATGAGCTCCAAGAATTTGTCAGTGTAGTTTCCGTGTTGATCTCGGTAATCATTATTTGTTGCTTCATCAAGCCAATCATAAGACTCAATGAGGTGCTTACCAACCCGATGAAGAGCGTCCATGTAAGACTCAAGAGATTTGTTAGATCTTTTGACAAATTGGAGTAGTGCTCTGTGCTTGTGTTCCTCCATCGGAATCAAGTGATCCTCTCCATGGTGGAAGGGACCAAAAGACACCGCTTGCGCCTTGAAAGCTTTCTTGTTTAGATCTTTGACGCATGCCGGTATTTCGTAAATGCATTTTTTCATCCAGTGATCCGGTTTCTTCCATTCTTCCATCTTATCTAGGTTTTCTTTCACATCAATTATCCACTTACTATTACGGCTACTTTTTCATGATGATGCTCATCAGCTTCATGACTACTAACTTGATCATACAGTGATGTCGAGGAAGACATGTTCAACTGATGAGAACAGTGCTTCGAAGACGATAAAGACCGGACAGTAATTCAATAATCTAAGACTAAGGATGAGTGAGGAAAAAGAGGCACAAGATTGGGTACGTATATATGTCGAACCGGATTCCATCTTGCTCCTAGACGCTTCCTTTGATATGTTCACATGCCATTGGAGAGAGTCTTAAATCATTCCAAGTGCTTTCCTTTCTTTTGTTTCTTTTCTTTTTTTTGAAACGTGAAAACGAAACTAGGAAGCAATAGTAATGCTTTCTCTTCCAAAGAAGATTTGGAAAAAGAAAAAGCAACATTAAAATAAAGAGCTTTTGCGTTTCTGTAGATGCCTAAAGCAACAACGATTATCACGAAATCCAGGTAATATCTGGTAAATGCAACTTCAATATATGTGGTCAGTCAACAAACTTTTAGAGACAGTTACTGAATTTCGTTTAGGATTTTCTCTTCCAATGCAAACATCATTTTCATTAATAGTTCTTTTATTCCTGCCATCATGTAATCACAGCGTGACAATTTTGAAACAAGGATAGCTTCCCAAGTTGTGCATACAACCGCGATATAAAATCGAAAAAGTATGTTTTCTAATATATATATCTGTGGAAGATTCTCCATGCTGCTGTTGGTTAACGCTTTAAAAACTTCTGTAAACTCATTGCATATTTTCTCTTTTCGGGTAAAAAAACCCTAAATATTGACTATTTATATCTGCCTGATGCATCTTTCACCAGAGTCATGGTTGACCGGATCATTGATCCATCCTGAATATCTTTGACTGCCTGATCCAGCCCGGTGATATAACGGGAGATGATACACGTATCGGTTGATCCCTGGATCCAGCGGGGGGGGGAGCGATTCTAACACTATGGTTGGTAGCGGGCTAGGGTTGGGAAATGGGGGCCACTCCCCTCCTCACCACTATGTGGGTGATATAATCACTATGGAACACACTATTTGACAGTCTACAACAAACTCAAGAGCATTTGAAAGATTTATCTAAAGAAAATCTCAGACAACCAACAAGTGGGGTATTTCTAGCTGATGTTAAAATTTATAGCTGGTGGATGAGATAGTGCCACCTCTTCAAAATTGAGCAGAGCCATGGAACTTTTATCAGCCCAATCACAATATGGATACGGATATCCCAAGATAAGTTACCATTTGATTTTCTCTGGCTGGTGTTGAATTCATTTGATTTCCATAAGCTTGGTGATGGAAGGCTTCCTACTTCTCTACCGTTGAGCCGAGCCATGGAACTTCATTAGCCAATTACAATGTGGATACATACAGATATCCCAAGATAAAGTTACCGTTTGATGCATGCTCCCTATTATACGACCCAAAGCATCAACAGTCCCAAAACACAAACTCATCCAACTATCATTCATTTCCTTCCACTGCTTCTTTCTTGATCTTATTTCTATCACATCCTTGATCCTTCAATGGATGCTTCAACAATGGCTCTCTCATCTCTTTTCTTGCTGGAAAGGAAGTGTATTGGACGTGTATATGTAAGTCACCACCGGCCATCAGTCTTGCCACGGCTGAACAGTCAGCAGTCACCACCAGACGCAAGTTTTTAGCTTAGGTCCGAGTCTTATGTACTCATTCTTGTTGTAATTTGTTGTAACTAGTTGTAACGTCAGTATTCACGCTATTATTGTTTAGCTTAGGTTTTGAATCTTTCGTCAATTCTCGGTACTTTGTATTCATATAAATACACAATGAAATATAATCAGTCTCAACAATTGTGAGATTAATCCATATTATTTTTGTAAATCTAAGATGGTATCATCCTATTAGATCCTAGGAACCTAAATATCCTTCTTCTTTCAGGAACCTAAATATATTTCTTCTTTCAGCATTTTTTTTCTCTCGCCTCTCACAATGGCATCATTGTCTGCCAAGAAACTCCCTTCATTACGCAATACAACAAGTCTTTTAGGTTTTATTATACCAAGATCAAGGCTTTATGGAATCCAGGATGGTTCCCTAATTACGCCCCATCGATTAAATCCGACTGCTCTCAACAACAATCGTCTCCATGTCGCTGCTAAAGCTAAAATTTGGCACCTCAACCAAATCAAGATTCACAACCAGTTATGGCTGTTCCATCTCTCTCGGCGTCCCAAAGATGCTAGTCTTCTAACTCTTCTCAACCTCCTACAGAGGATACTCCTACGGAACCTCGAGTGAACCTAACTGGTAAGATACTTAACACTTCTTTTATTTCTCCTTGGTTTATTGACAGTGGTGCAACACATCACATCTGTAATTCCTTATCATACTTGTACTTCTTATTCTCCTGTCAACACTTTGATTGAAACGCAATTGCTCGATGGCTCTCGGTTGCACCAAGCATATCGGTGAAGTTGTTTTCTCACCCACTCTTAAACTCTCAAATGTGCATCATATCCCACATTTTAAGTTTAATTTGCTCTCTGTGAGTAAACTCACACGATCCCTCAATTGTGTTGCTCTCTTAACTCCGAATCATTGCATCTTTCAAGACCCACTCACAAATCAAGTGATTGGTCGTAATCATGTTTTTACGGACTTTACCAACTTCAAGTTTCTGCTGGACCAGCAACATTACACAAAGCTCTTTTAATCATAAAATGCCGTTAGATGTTTGGAAATTGTCGTCTTGGCCATCCAAGTCTTGATCATTTTAAATTTTTATGTCGCTCTATTGATTTTATTAGTTCCAATTTTTCTAGTACTTGTGATGTATGCCCTTTGGCAAAACAAACGAAATTACCTTTCAATAGAAATCGCATTTCTTCTCAACGTTGTTTTGAACTTATTCATTGCGATATATGGGGTCCCTTTGTGACACCATCACTCACCGGTGCAAAGTATTTTCTCACCATAGTCGATGACTTTTCTCGTTGTACATGGGTTTACCTTATGCACACAAAGGATGAGACTTTTAAATTCATTAAGTACTTCTCCGCTTTGTTATTACTCAAGTATTCTAAGAAAATCGGTCATATGTCTACCGGTACCTCAATTCCTTTTCTCCCTTCATTACAAAGAATCCAATCTCGACAATGGCTTAGAATTTCTCTCCGTGAATTTCAAACGTGGTTTATGGAAAATGGCATCCATCATCAACGCAGTTGCGTTTACACTCCTAAACAAAATGGTGTTGTCGAACGCAAACACCGGCACTTACTTAGTGTAGCTAGAGCTCTGCGTTTTCAGTCACAATTACCCATCACTTATTGGGGTGAATGTGTATTAACAGCTTGTTATCTTATAAACAAAATGCCTACTCCTCTATTGGCACATAAAACTCCGCATGAAGTTCTTCTTGGTAGTGCGCCTAGCTATCGCCATTTTCGTGTCTTTGGCTGTTTGTGTTATGCTCGGAACACAAATATTAAATCCAAATTCGATCCACGAGCGAAGCCGGGTGTGTTTTTGGGTTACCCTTACAATCACAAAGGGTATATAATTTTAGATATCAAACAAAGACCACTTTTTGTATCCGCGATGTTATCTTCCACGAACACTTATTCCCTTTAAGGATGTTAAATTTTCAAATTCAAATGATCTCCCTCCAACTGAATTGCAAAGTACTGACGTTTTCTATGAGGATTTAATTTTTCCTCTGCCATACTCAAATCCCACTCAAACTTCCAGTACCACTGCCTCCTTTCCAATCACTACAACTCTAGAATCTATTTCTTCTCCAAAACGATTCTCGTTGTCACTCCTCTCGTAATACTTTTCCCTGTATCATCATCTCTCAATCCATCTTTGGAGTTAATTTCATCCAGTCCTACTCCAGGTACTGATAATACACCGTTAGCATCTGCCCCATCTCATGTGGATGACACATCATTATCCTCTCCTTCTGGTCCATCATCTAGTCCGAGTTCTTTTACTCGGATAGTATCTTCACCTCCTCCTACTACTGAGGTTGTTATTTCAGATTCACATATAGTCGTACCACCTAATATAGAACCATCTGTACGACGATCAACTCGAGAATGTCATCGTCCTTCACACTTAAAAGATTTTATTTGCTCAGCACAATAGTGCACTTATACTTCTCCGTATCCTCTCACCAACTATTTATCATTTTCTCAATTTACTCCACAACATCGTGCCTTCCTGTCATCTGTTATCACCAATGATGAACCGCGCACATTCACAGAAGCCATTAAAAATCCAGACTGGCGTGATGCTATTGTGCAAGAACATACTGCTCTAAATGACAATGATACTTTCACTCTCACTACTCTTCCACCAGGAAAAACAGCCATTGGCTGTAAATGGGTGTTTAAAATCAAGTATAGACCGGATGGTACGATTGAGCGCCATAAGGCACGTCTTGTTGCTAAAGGCTACACGCAAAGAAGGAATTGATTATCATGACACTTTTGCTCCCGTTGCAAAACTAGTTTCTCGCTCGTATCTTACTCTCCATTGTCGTAGCTTTTTATAATTGGCCTCTCCATCAATCGGATGTCAATAATGCCTTTTTACAAGGCGATCTTCATGAAGATATTTACATGAAACTCCCTCCGAGGTTTTCAAAAAGGAGATAATCGTGTTTACAAACTCAACAAATCCTTATATGGGCTCAAGCAAGCCTCTCGCCAATGGTTCGCTAAATTTTTAGCCCTTACTTGATGAAGGTTTTGTTCAATCTCGTGCGACTATTCTCTTTTATTTTTCATTCAGGTAAGATATCCATTTATGTTTTAGTTTATGTCGACGACATTATTATTACAGGTAATAGTGACACGGCTATTCAAGAACTTAAACACAAACTTGAATCTAAGTTTTCTCTCAAAAATCTTGGTCGTTTGCAGTATTTCCGGGAATTGAAGTTTCTCGCTCTCCCAAAGGTATTTTTCTCTCAACGAAAATATATCCTTGACATTGTTCGGGATTACGGTCTTTTAGGTGCTAAGGTTTCGCCTTCTCCTATGGAACAACACCTTAAGCTACTTCCAACTTCCGGTGATCCTCTACCTGATCCTAGTGTTTATCGTCGCCTAATTGGTCGACTTCTTTATCTTCAGGTGACTCGTCCTGATATCACCTACTCAGTTAATTATCTGAGTCAGTTCATGCAGCAACCATGCTCAGGTCACTTGGATGTTGCATATCGTGTAGTTCGATATCTTAAAGGAACTTTCAGTCATGGTATTTTTCTTTCTGCGAATAGCTCTTTATCTCTTGCTGGTTATACTGATTCTGATTGGCCAGGATGTCCAACAACTCGACGATCCACAACAGGGTATTTCACAATGCTGGGCAACAATCCTATTTCTTGGAAATCTAAGAAACAACCAACGATTTCATTATCTTCCGCCGAGGCAGAATATCGTTCCCTAGCAAGGTTAACTTCTGAACTTCAATGGTTGCATTATTTGTTTACTTATCTTCGTGTTCCTATTCCGAAGCCTATTCCAGTCTATTGTGATAATCAGGCTGCTATCCACATCTCTGAAAATCCAGTTTTTCACGAACGAACTAAACATATCGAAATTGATTGCTATTTTGTTCGAGAAAAATTGCTCTCTGGTCTCATAAAACCAACTCATATTCCATCTGCGGCTCAATTAGCTGATCTCTTCACCAAGCCACTTGGAGTGGACCAGTTTAGACGTCTTGTCAGCAAGTTGGGCGTTCGGCCTCATGATCCTCCCGCTCCAACTTGAGGGGGTATTGACGTGTATATGTAAGTCACCACCGGCCATCGGTCTTGCCACAAGTGAGCAGATCGGCAGTCACCACCCAGACGCAAGTTTTTAGCTTAGGTCCGAGTCTTATGTACTCATTCTTGTTGTAATTTGTTGTAACTAGTTGTAACTGTCCAGTATTCACGCTATTATTGTTTAGCTTAGGTTTTGAATCTTTCGTCAATTCTCAGTACTTTGTATTCATATAAATACACAATGAAATATAATCAGTCTCAACAATTGTGAGATTAATCCATATTATTCTTGTAAATCTAAGACAGTGAAAGTAACACCATCCGTCCCAGAGGGTGAAGGAAGAATCACCATGCTCTTCCAGAAAAAGACAAAGTGGCAAAGCACGGTAAATCATCTAAACCCGTTAGGTTTCATCTACCAGCCCATGGTATGGTCCCGATAGAGTTAAGTACTTGGGTCCCTTCTTAGGCGAGGCTCCATCATATCTCAATGGTGAGTTCCCAGGTGATTATGGCTGGGACACTGCCGGGCTTTCTGCAGATCCAGAAACTTTTGCCAAAAACCGTGAACTTGAGGTGATTCATTGCAGATGGGCTATGCTTGGAGCTCTAGGATGCATCTTCCCTGAATTGCTATCACGTAATGGCGTTAAATTCGGTGAAGCTGTTTGGTTCAAAGCCGGAGCTCAAATCTTCAGTGAGGGAGAATTGGACTACTTGGGTAACTCAAGCTTAGTACATGCTCAAAGCATTTTGGCCATTTTGGCTACACAAGTAATCTTGATGGGTGCAGTTGAGGGTTACCGTGTTGCTGGCGGACCTCTTGGTGAGGTTGTCGACCCACTTTACCCTGGTGGAAGTTTCGACCCTCTTGGACTTGCCAATGACCCAGAGGCTTTCGCTGAGTTGAAAGTGAAAGAGATCAAGAACAGAATTGGCAATGTTTTCCATGTTTGGATACTTTGTTCAAGCGATTGTGACTGGTAAAGGACCTCTAGAGAACTTGGCTAATCATCTTGCTGATCCTGTCAGCAACAATGCTTGGGCTTTTGCCACAAATTTTGCCCCAGGAAAGTGAGGGTAGTGGTTGTGAAAAATGCCGATTCATTCATAACTTGGTTATTCGAGCAGATTGTTGTTGTTATGTTAGCGATGTAATTAACTTAACTTGTGACACCTGTAATTTGAAATTCATTGTCTTAAAAATATGGTCTTGATATCAATATTCAAATCATTTCCATTTCGTGACACAGAAGTAGCAAGGATTCCAAGAAGGAGGTGAAAGTTCACTAGTTCATATTAGATCTTTAGACCAAGTATCTTTCATCCGAGTTTTGAAACACAAGAATACGATTCAATCCATTTTCATATATCAAGCTAATTACAAATGAGCAATTAAAATTAAAATTTTAGTTGGTTACTAACCAAGGCTGGATTAGGAGGTAGTGGTGCTTTTGTAGAATCACCGCGGGTGATAGTAAGGATATATGGTGTATATTGTTTGAGCAAAGGTGAGTGCCATTAAGACAACACCCGCGAGTAGAGAAATTATGGTCCACGGGCTCTTAAAGTAGGTTTGAATAAGGTTAGCGCGCCATTTATTCCTCCTCTTGACACAATAGTCATTCACCTCCTGGTGCAGCTTGCCTAGCCTACTATTAGGATCAGGTGCCACATACATGGACAGCTCGTCGAACAGCTTTGCAGCTGCGTTGTCATTCCCAAGCCCATTCTGTATTATCCCTTTAGAGTGGAGGAGACTAACATCCTCGGCTGAATCAATGATGCTGGCCATGAAGAAGATGCAAGCAGTAACATCATTTCCTTCTCCATCATGGAACTTCTCGTATGCCATCAGATTCAGAAAAGTGGATTCAGTTGTGTCATCCACCACAATTATCGGCAGTCGAAGAACTCCACCAGAAAAAGAGATGTCTTTCAGACTCAAGGTCCTACTAGTCTTGAGATGTATGCCAGCCTCGTAAAGCTCCCTTGCAGAGCGGATGATATCAAACCTCCTACTACATTCACTGTGACCATTTGTACTGGGAGCATGTGTTTTACGAGGTTTTTTGCGTGGCTCTTGAACAAGGTTCTTCCTGTATACGTCTAGTATATGTCGACATCTTCCAATGATCTGGCGGGTGTTTATATTATGGGCAAAGAACTTAATTATGATACGGTTTAGGAACTCTTCGTTCTGTATATCAGTGAGTAGTTAATATCAATTATAAGTAATAAGAGAGAAAATAAAATTCATATATATATATTGTAATTACGGTATTACCTTCGGTGAGTCACCAATATCAACAGCAAGTAAAGTGTCCAAAAGAAGCATTGGGAGTTGGTTCTCGAGCAGGAGCATATCTCTTTTATGCAAGGCAATAAGTTTAGTTTGGAATGGTAACTATAGATTGGGTCATTAGAAGCATAATCGTCAATGATGCTTGTGGCAGTTCGTAAAATTTCAAGCATAAAGCAACCATCCAGCATCATGAGTTGCAAGAATTTGTCAGTATAGTCGCCCAATTGATCTCGGTAATCATTACTTGGTGCTCCATCAAGCCAATCGTAAGAGTCAATAAGGTGCTTACCAACTCGATCTAGAGCGTCCATGTAAGACTCGATGGGTTTGTTAGATCTCTTGAGGAAACGGATTAGTGCTCTTTGCTTGTGTGCCTCCATCTGAATCAAGTGATCCTCTCCATGGTGGAAGGGACCGAAAGACACCGCTCGTGGCTTAAAAGCTTTCTTGTTCAGATCTGTGATGTATGCCGGAATCTGGTAAATGCATTTCTTCATCCAGGGATCCTCGTTTCTCCGTTCTTCCATCTCATCTACTTTTTCTTTCACATCGATTATCCATTGACTATAACGTCTGCTACTGCTACTACTGCTTTCATTATAAATAACATGATCAGCTTCGTGACTGCTTATTTGATCATACATTGAGGAAGACATGTTCGAATGATGATAGGGACAGTGCTATATATCGAGGATGACAAAGACCAGAAAGTAATTCAATCATCTAATGACAATGACGAGACAAAAGACTTGGTATTTATATATATGTCGAATAAGATTTCATCTTGCAGGCCCTTCAACATGTACGTTCACATGCCAATTGAGGGAGTCTCAAGTCATTCGAAATGCTTTTTCTTTTTAAGACATGGTATGTATATATGAATTCAGTAAAATAATTTACTATTTGCTTTACCTTCCAAAGATGCTTTAGAAAAAGAAAAAGCAACATTAAGGTTCAATAAAATAAAGAGCTTGCGTATCTGTAGATGCCTAAAGCAAGTACACGACGATTATCACCAAATCAAGGTAATATCTGGTAAATGCGACTTCTGTTGGAATATATGTTACATACCACCGAGAAGATATGGAGGTGGGATGTTCGGAAGACCAAGTCAGTAGAAGACTAAGTCGGTAGAAGATATCTCTCTAGCCAAGATAGTTTGTTATCTAGGTTAGGTTTGTTGTTTATCCTATTCTCCTATAAATAGGAATTCTATGTAACTGTAAATATCATCTCAGTCTTCACTGATGATCGAATATTAGAGTTTCACCCTACGAGGTTTGTGTGGATGTAGGCCATTAGAGCCTGTAGGAAATATAGTCATGAATTGGCCACTCAAGACTATTTCCAAAGTGAATGGAAATTGGGAACTAAACGATGGAAGTTTAGTTGGGAAACAAGATGGAAATGGACGGCTAATATTCAGTTAAGAAGGAAGAGTCGCGTCCTTAGGGAGAAGACTAAACGGAATCATTGGATTGTAAATCTGATGGTTCGGATACTAGCCTTCACTTGAATAATAAATGGACGTCATCCAAGGGACATGACCGATCCTAACCGTCGCTTGTTTCAAGGATTTATAACCCAATTCCCTCATCTCGTTTTTTACACAGAAAAAAAAAAACATACAAAACCATTTTTTGTATACAGAGAACTTTTGAACTTCTTCAACTTTCATTGATTTTTTAGTTTCAAGTCTGTAAGAGAGTTTGTGCTACAATTTTCGTGTTCGCTGATTCCTGTAATCAGTGCTGCGAAATACATCGAGGTATTGTTGAATGTTGAGACATATGCCATTAACCCGTAACAAAGATTCTATACAGGGCATCAAATGTCTTAAGCAAAGAGATTACTCGCCTCAATACACCCATTCGTTTGTTACCGATTCCATTGTCAAGGTGCACACTTTCCACCTCTTTTGTCTAATTTTTGTTTTAGTCTTTGGGTACAGTTTGTTTGTGATTTTGGTTTTAATTTTGCAAACCTGTGTGTTCGTATCATCTTATTGCGACTTTGTACCTTCCTTTGAATGTGTGTTAAAACTTAGAAGAGATCACAAACATCTTTTGTCACTAACTGAGAGTAGCATACTCGATCTGCCTACAACTGCTTGTGCATGTGTCGGGGTGAACATCTGTTACAGTAGAACATTTTCTAGTGCTTTGTTTTACATGGTAAAGTAAATAGATTAACCAAGATTAGTATAACTTTCCAACAATCTTAAGACATTTTGAATTGCTACTATTATATATTCTTGGTTGATTAACTATTTAAGTGGTGGTGTAGGATCCATAAATTTAATTATTCTTTTGCTAGAAGTTCCTTAGTGCGTTCACATTGGTTAATTCTACATTGCATTAGAATCTGATTCTTTTGATTGCCAACGGTAGTGTAGCTCTTGATATTTTATCTGGTTCCATTACCGCACATCGGGTACTGTAGTTTTGGGGAAATCCCAGTGGTAATACTACAGAACATAACTCACGGTCCTAATACTTGGATTAGAATAGTGGATTCGAGTTCTGCATTTTTATTTTTGTATAAGAATATCATTCAATTATTCTCGAGCTTTGGAATTTTTGGAATAGTGATTTCTATATTGGTTTGGCAAAACCAGGATTGTTGAATTACAAGAATTAAACTACCAACGGTGATAACCGTTTCAGACAATGTCGTGGCAAAAGTGGAAACAACTCTGTAAGGGATGTTATGCCCAAAATAAGCAAGGTTGCTCCTTTGGCTTATGTCGTTGAGTCGCCCCTCTGCTTGGCATGAGAGATTGGGTCATGTTAATTATGGTTCATTAAAGAAACTAATGAGCATGGAGTTGTTGCCCAAATTCGACATAGATTCAACTAAACGGTGTGAAGTCTCGTGTTGAGGCTAAGTTCACCAAATCTCCTTTTCATGCGGCTTGAAAGGGATACTAAAACCATTGGATTTAATTCATACCGATTTGTGTGATTTAAAGATGGTACAAACCCGGGTGGCAAAACTATTTTGTCACGTTTATAGACGATAAGACAAGGTATTGTCGTGTTTACTTATTAAGAAGTAAAATGAAGCAAGTTGATAAATTTCAACTCTATAAGAATGAAGTTGAGAATCAACTAAACAAAAATTAAAATTTAAAAGCGATAGAGGCACCGAGTATAAATCTACATTAGACGAGATTTGTGCACAAAATGGTATTATTCATCAAGTAACGCTCCTTATTCGCCACGGTAATGGTATTGCCGAACGGAAGAACCGACTTTAAAAGAGATGATGAATGCTCTTTTAATTAACACTGGAGCACCCAAAGAACTTGTGGGGGGAGGCTGTACTTACAAACAAACTATCTTTTGAATAAGGTACCCCACAAGAAAAAGTCTAAAACCCCGTATGAATTATGGAAAGGTTGGCAACCTTCATATAAATTCATGAAAGTGTGGGGGTGCCTGGCAAAAGTAGAAGTACCGCGTCCTAAAAGGTCAAGATAGGACCAAAAACAAAGGATTGTATTTTCATAGGGTACGCCGAGAATAGTAGTGCCTATAGATTTTCGGGGTTCATAAATCAGAATTGAAGATATACATGTGAACACGGTTCTAGAGTCAAGGGATGCAAAGTATTCTTTGAAAATGTGTTTCCATGGAAACCGAAAACTAACAATCCCTTAAAAGGAAAAATATTAGTGAAGATGATAATACAAGTACTTTGCAATCACCGGATCAACAAGAACAAGAAATTGTTGAAGAACCTCGAAGAAGCAAAAGAGGTAGAATTGCTAAGTCTTTTGGTAAAGATTTTGTAGCTTGTATGTTAGAGGATGAACCTCAAACATTTAAACATGCTATGGCTACACCTTAAGCTCCATCTCGGAAAGAAGCCATTGATAGTGAAATCGATTCCATCATGCAAAACCACACATATGAGATAGTGGATTTACCTCCGTGTTGTAAACCTTTAGGTAATAAATGGGTTTTCAAACGGAAATTGAAAACCGATGGAACGATAGACAAGTATAAAGCAAGACTAGTTGTCAAGGGCTTTAGACAAAAGGAAGGTGTAGATTACTTCGACACATATTCTCCTCGTTACAAGGATTACATCCATTAGATTGCTTATTGCAATTGCGGCATTGTATAATTTGGATATACATCAAATGGATGTTAAAACCGGCTTTCTTAAATGGAGATTTAGAAGAAGAAATCTACATGGAACAACTCAAGGGTATGTGGTACCGGAAAAGAAAAGAAAGTTTGTAAGTTGGTGAAATCGCTACTTACGGGTTAAAGCAAGCACCAAAACAATGGCATATAAAGTTTGATAACACATTATTATCAAATGGGTTTAAAATCAATAAGTGTGACAAGTGTGTTTACACAAAAACAACACCTACAGGGTTTGTTATTATATGCCTATATGTAGACGACATGCTGATTATGGGAAATAATTCGTGAAATTATAAAGTCTACAAAGAAGATGTTGTCTAGACATTTCGATATGAAAGATTTAGGCAAAGCAGACGTCATTCTTGGAATTAAAATTTCTAGAACTCCGGAAGGGATTAAATTATCTCAATAATATTATGTTGAGAAAATTTTAGAGAAGTTTAATAAGAATGATGACAAAGTGGCTAGTACACCGTTAGACATGACTGCCCGTCTCTTTAAAAATGAAGGACATGTTGTTGATCAATTAGAGTACTCACGAGTAATTGGTAGTCTAATGTATCTAATGAGTTGTACTAGACCGGACATAGCATGTGCAGTGAGTAAATTGAGTAGATTTACAAGTAATCCTAATAAGACTCACTGGAAAGCCATAGTAAGAGTCCTGAGGTACTTGAGAAAGACAAAGGATTATGGGTTGCATTATACAACCTATCCTGCTGGTTTTGGAAGGATATGTTGATGCTAACTGGATCTCAGACTCAGATGATACTAAAGCAACAAGTGGCTATGTATTTACTATGGGTGGGGCTGCATTGGTATCGTGGAAATCATCCAGACAAACGTTGATATCAAGATCAACAATGGAGGCTGAGTTTATCGCTTTAGATAAAGCGGCAGAGGAAGCAGAATGGCTTCGAAATTTCCTAGAGGACATACCAATATGGCCTAAGCCGGTGCCTGCAATAAACATTAACTGTGATAATACAGCAGCCATTGCAAAAGCACAAGAAGATGTATAATGGTAAGTCTTTACACATACGTCGAAGACATGATACCATTCAACAATTGCTATATATCTCAAGGAATTATATCAAATGGAGTATATAAGGTCCAAGGATAACCTAGCGGATCCGTTTTACAAAAGGGTTACCTAGAGATATAGTAATTGCATCATCGAGGGGAATGGGATTATTGCCTAATATCGAGTAGTATTTATAGCGGACACCCAACCTAGCGATTGGAGATCCCATGGTTATCTAGGTTCAAAAGGGACAACCAAGTTATAGATTTATACTCACCGGAAACACTGTGAGAGATTACTCTCTTTCCCATTTCTATGATGAAACAGTGTTGCCTGTCAAGTGAGAGGTTGAGAATTTCTCTTAATGATTCCTATGGCTTAGTTTCACTAAGAAAGTATGGCAGGATACTTTTTAAATAGGAGATCACCTATATGAGTGAGAAGTGTGGCCGCTTCCATGATAACTATAAGGCTAAGTTAATCTAGAGCACTCATGAAAAACCAACATCGTTCAGGGCCGAAATGAACACAACCGAGAACCGAATTTGTAAGGAAATAAGCTATGTGGCATTTTATGCACGGTTTACATTATAAAGTTGAGCAAGATTCAAGACATCGCGTTCACTGAGCAACTAGTAAACCCTAGTAGATGTTTATTATGGAAGATTCAAAGCCAAAAGCTATCTCTCCTTATGTAGTGATGTTCCGCGCACAACTCTCTAAGGTCTGCATTAGAGTCTAGGATTAAAGTTGTCTTTTTGTACTTCTGTGATACAATTTCATTCATGTGGGGGATTGTAGGAAATATAGTCATGAATTGGCCACTCAAGACTATTTCCAAAGTGAATGGAAATTGGGAACTAAACGATGGAAGTTTAGTTGGGAAACAAGATGGAAATGGACGGCTAATATTCATTAAGAAGGAAGAGTCGTCCTTAGGGAGAAGACTAAACGGAATCATTGGATTGTAAATCTGATGGTTCGGATACTAGCCTTCACTTGAATAATAAATGGACGTCATCCAAGGGACATGACCGATCCTAACCGTCGCTTGTTTCAAGGATTTATAACCCAATTCCCTCATCTCGTTTTTATACAGAGAAAAAAAAACATACAAAACCATTTTTTGTATACAGAGAACTTTTGAACTTCTTCAACTTTCATTGATTTTTTTTAGTTTCAAGTCCGTAAGAGAGTTTGTGCTACAATTTTCGTGTTCGCCGATTCTGTAATCGAAGTGCTGCGAAATACATCGAGGTATTGTTGAATGTTGGAGACATATGCCATTAACCCGTAACAAACATTCTATGTGGCATCAAATGTCTTAAGCAAAGAGATTACTCGCCTCAATACACCCATTCGTTTGGTTACCGATTCCATTGTCAAGGTGCACACTTTCCACCTCTTTTGTCTAATTTTTGTTTTAGTCTTTGGGTACAAGTTTGTTTGTGATTTTGGTTTTAATTTTGCAACCGTGTGTTCGTATCATCTTATTGCGACTTTGTACCTTCCTTTGAACGTGTGTTAAAACTTAGAAGAGATCACAAACATCTTTTGTCACTAACCGAGAGTAGCATACTCGATCTGCCTACAATCTGCTTGTGCATGTGTCGGGTGAACATCTGTTTAAAAGTAGAACATTTTCTAGTGCTTTGTTTTACATGGTAAAGTAAATAGATTAACCAAGATTAGTATAACTTTCCAACATGAGCCGAACCACGTTAAAAATCTCTTTTGTCAATTTTGTCTCTCTTTGATCTATGAACCTCGATACCCATAATTTATTATGGTATCGAATGGGGAGATCCGCTCAAATGCTTCCGATTTCTATTTTTTCTTGTTATCATATTGATTTTCTCATAGTTTTGGGTATCATTGATTCCGCATCTACTGGCATCTTTTTTTGTTTAAATTTTGATGTTTACATGGTGCTTTCTCTACTACCCAGATTTCTTAGGGTTAGTATCTTAAATCACAAGGAAGTTCATGAAATATGCTTTCCTTGTTATCGTAATGGGCATCAAACATTGGAAACGCTTTGTGTCTTTCTTTCGTTATTCACTTTTGTTTTCATCTAAACTAGTCAATGCTTTGGAGCCATCAAAGTATCCAACAGTTTAAGACGTGGTTTAGTATTCACGGATTTTGCATATAAGATTCGTATGCTCTATAAAGTTGATTTTCTTCGTTACTATTTATCAAACACGTTGTGGATGATCAAGTATACATTCACAGCATATTATTTTTCCTTGGTTCTTTTTGCCAAGAAGATTCAATTCGATTCTCGAAATATCTCCATTTCGAATTCTTGCCAAAGTCTGGTAATCAATGAAAATATATTCCATATTTTCTATCTTTATTATCCTAAATATATAATCATATTTCTTTCCGAAAATTTTCGGATTCGGAATATATTTTACTATGAGAACATATTCTCTCCTTTTATAGCATGAAACTCACCAATGGTTGGAATCCATAGCCATTGCAGTGGTTATTATTGTCCAATGAAAGGATCGTGTTCATCGATAAAGCAGTCTTATCTAACTCATTAAGGCATATCATTCTTCGGGTTTTAACAGCTACCGTCACAGGTGAGATAAAACCATGAGAACGCCTTTTAATATCTCATCACATCATCTTTATGCAATCATTCCTTCTTAGTCTTACCAGAATTATGGGAATCAAAGTCTCATTTGCATTCATACCCTTGTCCTTAACAAGGTTATATCATCTATGATCATGTACCATTCTGATGTGGCTCTATCCATTATCATGAATACCTTTATATTTTGCTGATGATAACAAAATATAAATTCAGCTGCCATTTTTGGTACTCTATCTTACATCAAATCTCTTTCGATCTCATTTCCATGTTCCAACAGAAGTTTTCCTTCATGAAAACTCTTTTGAGACATGGATTATGGAGAGGATTCTGGTACAAACTTTTTTTTTGTCTTGTCTTTGTTAATATACTAACAGAGATGAATACAATCCTGTTGTTTTCTGCCTGGTTCAATATAATTTTGTTGGCTTCTCTTAGTTTTGCGCCAACAGTTCTCTGTTAATTCATCTTTGTTTTCTTTCAGAAAAACAAAATCAAATCTCGTTCTTACATCAGACGAGTGGACGACGTGCTATGTGAATATGATGTCGATTTAAATCCTCACTTTTGTGAAGGAATCCATAAACTCTTTATTCTCGTTTTAATGGCAAGTTGCGCACATGAAGAGTTTATGGCGCACTTTTGTTTGTTATTCTACACAATGACTGTCGAGCAACAAACTGTTTTATCTATTGATAACTTTTCGAAATTATAGTTTTCATTTGTGAAAACTTTCTTAGACGACCATCATTCATCCAAAGATGTTGGTTTGTCTATCATGTCTTTTCTTGGTTAGTAATCAACTTACCAAGCTCATTAAAGTCATTTCAATTTCGGCTAAGCCCTTTTGAGCCCACTAGGCAATCGAGACTACGTGTCGCTGTTGAGAAGTTTTATTTGTCTGCTGTTGCTCATTTTAAATTCTAGTCGATGAGGAAAGAAAGAAATCAAGTGACCGTGAAGATTGAATCCGAAGTGTCTTACTCGTCCAGCACTATTCTAGTGATCCGAAGTATGGTGGAGTTGATGGCTCAAGTTAAAAAAAAAAAAAAAAAAAAAAAGTTTGTTGTTTATCCTATTCTCCTATAAATAGGAATTCTATGTAATCAGAATATCATCTCAGTCTTCACTGATGATCGAATATTAGAGTTTCACCCTACGAGGTTTGTGTGGATGTAGGCCATTAGAGCCGAATCACGTTAAAATCTCTTTTGTCAATTTTGTCTCTCTTTGATCTATGAACCCTCGATACCCATAATTTATTAACTTCAATGTGGTCACTCGACAATATCTGGTAAATACTTTTGCAGACAGTTACCTCGACCGGCCTCTTGTCAGAATTCGTATAGGATTTTTCTCTTCCAATGCAAACATCTTTCCTTTTACTAGTTCTTCCATTCCTGCCATCATGTAATCACAGCAAGGGAATTTTATGGCTTCCCAAGTTGTGCATACATGTCTGGCCTATAACGCTTGGGCGATAGATAATAGAGAAAGTATGTTTTCTAAGATATCCGTGGAAAGATTCTCCATGCTGTTAATTATTAACCTATTGGAAAGCCTTCTGTAAACTCATTGGCCATTTTCTCTTTTCCAGTGAAGAACTTCAAATATTGGCTATTTGTTTGTATATCTTCTTCGTAAGTTGTACCCCTTTGTCCTTTTGGGTAAGTTAGTACACTTTCATCAAAGTCACTCTAATTTAAGTTAGGCGTATCAACCCCAAAAGAGGTGTGCGACTCTTTCAGGTTGTTCATCTTTTTCGAACTGGCTCGTTTGAATCTGGTTTATTAGATATTACGCCTCAAAATTATTAGGGAAAATTGGGAAAATGCCCCAATACGGGGTGTAATGTTGGAAATCTGCCCCAATATTTAAACATTTGGAAAATGCCCCATTCCGTCAAAAACCCTGTTAAGTCACATGTGTGATCTCTCACACGCGGAAAAAAAAACCCTTCAGAATTCAAGTTTCAGGATTTAAAATATAAGATTCAGGTTGATGGTTCAGGTGATGGCGACGGTGGTTTTTGTAGTGGTTCTGGTAGGGATCGTGGCCTTACACATGTGACTTAACTGGGTTGGATGGCAAAGTTAACGGAATGGGCATTTTTCCAACTCTTTTTAACGCTGGGGCAGATTTCCAACATTGCGCCTCATATTGGGGCATTTTCCAAATTTTCCCAAATTATTAAATACAGTAGTAAATTTAAAAAAATAAATAAATTATTACTATCTAGTAAGATATATGTCCAACCACCAGTCAAGTACAAAATGGTACCCGACGTAAATTGTTTCGTGTCATCTGTATGAGCAAGTCCGTATATTAGAAAAATTAAAAAACAATCTGACATCTAACTCAGACTGAGTCAAATGCCAATTCAGATCCAAGTTGCGAGTCGATCTAAACAACCTGACATCTAACTCTGTAATTTTAAACTCTGTCACCTTCTAACGAGTGTCAATGTCTTGTTTTTACGTAACATCGATTTTTTGTTTTTGCGCAACAATTGCCGACAGTGTTAGCACGGGAGAGGAGCTGACCGATAAAAGTTGCTGCACCCTGCTAAGAATCTAGTTGGTAACTTCAAATAATCAAAATATTTCAATGCTTGAAATACAACGATGATATAGTATGATAGATACTAGCTATATTTCTTTGCGAGCCTTGAGCCATCCAAAAGCATTCGAAAGTAATTAATTAAACGAGTTAACAATGGCTCCTTCATAATGCCATCGTTTGCAATGAATTCAAGAGCGGTCGACATCTTAGGAAGAGAAGGAATTGCTCCTTTCTGTGTTGTTGACAGTGCTCCACATGCACTAGCTAACGTAATTGTCTTCCTTAGTTTCTCTTCGTCCTGATCAAAATACATATGTAACCCACGTTAAAAAGCATATGATATATAATTTGGGAAATAATAATTCGTGCTAATATTTTTCATAAAAATGGAACTGTATGAAAAAATGATTGCCTCAATGAGAGAAGGGTCTTTGGCAATCGAGTAAAGAAGTGCTCCCATGAATGCATCACCAGCTCCCGTTGTATCAACTTTCTTAAGTGAATAGCCTTTCACTTTGCCTCCTTTGAATTTCTACACATACAATGCGAAATGAAAAATGATCAACACAAACTTATAAAAACGAGTCAAGCAGGGGAGGCTGATAGGTCCAACATCTAGACAGTAGCAAGATCTAAGGTAACAATCCTGTTATAGGGCGGCAGATTTTATTAGAATGGCGGCGGGTAAAAGGACAAAAAAGGGTCATTCCATGGTAATTTCAAGTGCCCCTTATCAAAAAAAATGAAAATGACTAATTAACCCTTACATAGTTTAGTGTTGATAATCTAATTTAGTGTTAATGATTAAGTTTCACTTCAATTAACTCTAAATCAAAACAAAATCGATTTTAGAGTTTAAAAAAAAATTCCATTTTTTAACATTTTCAGAGTCAATTACGGTTGGAATTTTACTCGTAACCAATCAGTAAATCTTAGTTACTGTTCGTAAAGATGAACTACCAATCGTGAATCGGGTTAAATTTGGGGAAAACCCAATCGTAAAACCAAGATTACGGTTGGTAACCAAATGCTCGAGACGAACCGTAACTTAGTTACTGTTCAGTAAACTAAAATGGTTACCAACCATAACAAGATAATCTGATTCTTCTCGAATTTTAGTTATGAACCGTAATTGGTGACCTTTCTGAACTCTGGGTTCCAGGATTATTTAAGGTTCGTAATTCTGGTATCGACAACAACCTTAAGTTCACTTACGGTTGAAAAAAACAAACGTAACTGAAGAAAATTCTCAGATATAAGAACATACGGTTGGTAATAATTCAATTACCAACCGTAACAACATCAAAATCTCCAGCTACGGTTCGTAATTGAGTTAAAATCAACCGTAACTCACATAAACCCAGAAATTTGAATTTCAATTTCATCTAAAACCCTAATTTTTGATAGAAATTAAACTTAAATCGAACAAAATACACCAAATCGTAATTGGGTTTTTCAAAACATACCTCATATAAGTCATTACACTACACTTGATTAATTTTCGAATCGTCGATTAATCGAAGACAATGAAATTTTGAGTTTTAATGGAGATTACGGTTGATGGGAGGAGGAGAAGAGAAGAAGAAAGAAAACAAGTTTTCAATTTAGCTTTGATTTAGGTTAAAAAATGGGGAGGGTAATCTAGTCAATTTACACCCTCTATAGGACATTCCCTAACCAACTAGAGGGACATTATTATCACACTGCCGCCCCTCTAATAAAACCCGCCACCCCTATAACAGGATTGTAAGGTAAATGGGATGTCGAAATGTCAAACCTTGGTGTAGTATGTAACACCATCCTTCCCGGATGTGACAACCAGCAATTTCAAGCCATCAAACCAGAATGATTTAAGAATATCATCTTCGTTTAATGGATCTCCGTTTTCCATAAGGAACTCCAGTTCGTTATCGCTAACCTACAGGTGGAACCATATACATGCCTGAGTCTCTAAATTAATAGCTCAATGAGTCCATTTATGATATGATAATAAGTAAGTAATATAATGATCAAATTCATAAACCTTGATAATATCAGCTTGTTTCCAAATGCTCATAATGGCTTCTTTAGCAATCGTTGCTGATGGCCATAGTGGCAACCGAAGATTTGGATCGTATGAGAGTAGTGCACCCGCTTGTTTAGCTATTTTCATGGCAGCCAAATGAGTGGAACGACATGGCTCTGATATCAAACTTATGGAACCATAATGAAAGATCTTGGCTTGCTTTATCAGTCTGGTGTTTAGTTCAGATTCTCTGAACATCATATCTGCACTTGGGTTTCTGTAAAACATGAACTCCCTCTCACCACCCTTTGTTAATGTTACAAACGCCAAACCCGTTCTTGCATCATCGTCAAAACACACTCCGTCACTATTTACGCCATTCTTTTTCAATATATCGACAAGCATCTTGCCAAACTCATCGTTTCCTACCTGTTCATGCATACATACAAGTAAACTAAAATCATTCACAAGTTAAAGCTAAGGAGAATAGAGAAAAGTGAGAACGAAAGATGAAATTAACCTTGCCCACGAAAGCTGAGGTACCATCAAGTCTAGCAATGGCACAAGCAACATTAGCAGGAGCACCACCAGCAGCCTTGACGAAAGTCCTTGTATCTGCTAGAGAAACACCGGCAATTTCAGGAACAAAATCTATAAGCATTTCCCCAAATGACACGACTAGTGAAATTGTCATTTTATTTTCTTAAACTATCAAACTAATTGTACAATCCTAAAACCAGAACTAGTGATACACTGATATTAATAGCAATGTTCACATTGAGACACAAAGGGGTTCTAAATAGGTTGTCAAACGGACACACCATTGCCGTACAGTTTACGTAAAAAAAAATATGCATCCATGGACAGCTATTTTGATATCATACTCAAACTATACGTAAACTCTCCTTGTTGATATAAGTATATACTGCAAAAAAAAGCCAAAAACAAATGGACGAATAAAGTTGTTTGCTTTATCATAAAAAATGAAGTTGTCTGCAGAAAAGAATGGTGCATATATAGATAGACACTCTTCAATATTTTATGATCAACCAAAAGAAATGAATGGAACAATCTTGCTTTGGAAATTTAAAATTCTTACAAGTATAACTTGACACAAGAGGAAAGAACAAGAGGAGGCAAGCCAATTATGAATCGACTAAGACTTGCAACTTGCATGTATATGCATGGGTAGCCTATACTCTCCATGTAGACAGAAACCAAGAATCCTCGCAATATGTACGTCTTGAACTATTATTATTAGTTTTCATCTTGAGTTCAGCATTATTCATTAATTGTACTGTTGAGTTGAGCTTGTAGCACAAAACTGTTTGGTTGAGTGTAGTCTAAGAGTCTGAACCCATTCTAGTGAAATGTTGCTTCAAATTTCACATAGGGAAGGCATGTCTGATGTCTAAAGATAGAGACAATTAATTGGATTTCAAATGTAGGCCAGGGATATATACATGTTGTTGACCCTCCGGTGTATAATAATTACCATGTTCAGCTACTGGATCAAACGTAGGGAACCATGAAACTGCAGACAAAGTTAACATCTCCGGCCACTGGTGCCTGGTGAAATTTTTTTTACTAATAAACTGCAGACAAGTTTACTCACACTGTCACACTTTACTATTACAAATTAACCTAATAAGGCGAGCTGTTTGGCTGAGTGTGGCATATATAACCTTATCTTTTCACATGGTCCAGAAAAAAATCTAAAACAAATAACAAGTGGGGTATTCCTTGGCTGGTAAAAACTGTTAGATTTTCATAAGCTGGTTGGATGAAAGAGAGCCAAGAACTTTCTTAGCCAAATATCCCAAGATAAGTTACCGTTTGATTTTTCCCTGGCTAGTGTTAATTTGATTTTTCATAAGCTTGTGGATGAAAGGGTGCCTACAGTTCAACTGTTGAGCAGAGCCATGGAAATCCATTAGCCAATTACAATGTGGATACAGATGCCCAAAGATAAGTAACCGTTTGATGTCTACTCCTATTTATACACTTCAACATTAGCATCTTCAAAACACAAACTCATCTAACTTTCTTATTACTCTCATTTCACTTATTTATCAATTTTCTTTCCATCAAATCATTCAATGGCTGCTTCAACTATGGCTCTCTCTTCTCCTTCTCTTGCTGGAAAGGCAGTGAAGCTAACTCCATCTATTCCAGAAGGTGAAGGAAGAATTACCATGCTCTTCCAGAAAAAATCAGTGGCAAAGCCTGCTAAATCATCTAAACCTGCCGTTTCATCTAACAGCCCATGGTATGGTCCTGACAGAGTTAAGTACTTGGGACCTTTCTCCGGTGAGGCTCCATCGTATCTCAATGGTGAATTCCCTGGTGATTATGGTTGGGATACCGCTGGGCTATCTGCTGATCCTGAAACTTTCGCCAAGAACCGTGAGCTTGAAGTGATCCATTGTAGATGGGCTATGCTTGGTGCTCTAGGATGCATCTTTCCTGAATTACTTTCCCGCAATGGTGTTAAATTTGGTGAAGCCGTTTGGTTCAAAGCTGGAGCACAAATCTTCAGTGAGGGAGGATTGGACTACTTGGGTAACTCAAGCTTGGTACATGCTCAAAGCATTTTAGCTATTTGGGCTACACAAGTTATCCTGATGGGTGCAGTTGAGGGTTACCGTGTTGCTGGTGGACCTCTTGGTGAGATTGTCGACCCACTTTACCCCGGTGGCAGCTTCGACCCTCTTGGACTTGCCGATGACCCAGAGGCTTTTGCTGAGTTAAAGGTGAAAGAAATAAAGAATGGAAGATTGGCTATGTTTTCCATGTTCGGGTACTTCGTTCAAGCAATTGTGACTGGTAAAGGACCTCTAGAGAACTTGGCTGATCATCTTGCCGATCCTGTTAGCAACAATGCTTGGGCTTTCGCCACAAATTTTGCCCCCGGAAAATGAGTTTCAACTTTCAAGGCTATTTGTCAATCTATTAATGACCTGGGTAAAAGTTCAACCAGGCAGTTTTTATGTTTTAGTGATGTAAATAGATCTACTTGAGAGTACACCTTTTAAATTATGCGATTTTTCTGTAATTTGATTTCATTTTTAACCAATGAACTTAATTTTTAGCTCTTCCAGGTTTCACAATTCAATTTTGATTTAGACTTAAACTGCAATTTATAGCTCGATACTGCTATGAGTTGCTAAAATATTGGAACCCTGAATTTCATTATATCAATGTATTAGAGAGAATGAACACAAGCCCATAAGAAAAGAAGATAATTCAGTTTTCCTACCCGTAACTAATATAGTTCCGACTTTTAATTTCTTGTAGTTTCATTTTAGTGAGGTTCCGGCTCTATCCTTTGGCAACTAATACTCCCTCCGTCCCAAATTAATTGAGCTAATTGGTTTTAAATTTTGTCCCATAAATAATTGAGCTATCTCACTAATCAAAGGGATATTATTAAAATTATCATTTTATACAAGCCTATAACCCGGTGCATATTCTTTGGTACGAACATGTCTTATAGGCTTTGGGTTTTCTTAAATCAAAGAAATTGGGAATAAAGGAATTTTCCATGTGTCTGCACTACATATAACGATAAACGCCCTGAGAGTAAGGCCTATAATGAATAGTTACTCCTTCTCAATGTATTTGTTAATTAGTTCTAACACAGACATAAAGTATGTCATTTGGGATTAGAGTTTGTACCATTTTGACCATGATATTTTAGGATCTTCATCGGATGAAGTAGTGCTCTGAAAGGAAAAACTGCACGACAAACAACGTGACGTCGGCACTCTTTGAGCGACACTCAGTCTGGTATAATTTTTTTCGTGTGTATACTGAGATAGAATATCAGCCATTATGCTTCGCTTTTTCCCCCCTTAAAGATATAGACTTGGACTGCAGACAATGTACTCAAAATTTCCCGCTTAATACTTCGTTTAGCCGCTGAATAGAGACAGATTAACTTGGCTAGATAAAGCATACAGTGTACTTAACGCTTGATTTAAGCATATTTACGGTACATTTTCACAATGTACTTTCCTTCTTACATAATTTTCTTGACCTCTTTCTTCATGTCCTTAATGCATCTCTTTAAAAATTTGAATCATAGTGGGCAAATTGCCCAACATGTTCCAAACTATTTATAAACTCGCAATTCAAATATGTTTCCGGACTTCCAAGTGAATTTGTAGTAGCCTTTGTGTTGTTGTCATAATTAGTTTTTTTTTTAGATAACAGAGAGCATTTTATTAAGCATTGACAGGCTCAATATGCCTGCCTAAAAAAGTTTGTAAACAACTTAAAACATTTTGAGAAACATCAATAGACGATTTCTCTCTTCTCACTTTCTTGGCAATAGCATCTGCGATTATTACTGTCTCTCCTGACATGGAAGAATCGACAACTAATGAAAGAATTCTTAATAAGCTTAATATCCCTTATAAACTTCCTATTTTCCCATCTAACAAAGGAATTTTCATACAAAATAGAGTTGACTACGTTTTCGCATCAAAGAATCACTTTAATTTCCGCTCCTTGTGGAAGCTTTGATCCAGCCTAAGTGCTTCCACAATTGCCATACATTCTCCAAACTTTCCGCATCTCGTTACTCTATTTGCATAGAGCCTCGAATCATTCGTTTCACCCGCATCGTAGAGAAGCACCATTACAATGCCAAAATTATTAGTATAATGATCAAAAGAAGCATCAAGATAGACAGCAAAGGTATATTATAATGTCATCTAGCTGGTTACTGATAGTAGGAGTAGTAACTAAAGTATTATCACTACTGTTTGAGGGTGAAAATGGTTTCTGCTGATTTCGGTAATTCGGGTGTGTGGGTGAGAAACGAATTTAAACCCTAAACAATGTACTGCAAGGGAGTACTTTAGATTTGAGAGATCAATCTGTACAAATCCGGCCTAAACCAAGAAATGGTTGTCCCAGACTTGCTTCGGTCACAAAAAGGAGGAGAGTGGGTTGGTTTTGGGGAGGGAAGCGAAGAAAGTGTTGAGGCCAGGTTGATTCTGGAAGTAGTAGTTTCACGACTTGTATCATAAAATGGGAAGCTAACCGATGGAAAGCTAGCAAATGCTTCTAAGCGTGGTATTGCTCCTGACTGAACCCCCTGTTCGATGGAAATAGGTAAGACCTATTTATACAAGTCGAAGTGAAACGTACTCGATCTCATTAAGGAATGGAAAATGGGTGAGTAAATGGGAGGAGGTGGTAATCGCTAACGCATGGAATTGATGTTCCATAAAAAGAGCGTTTCACCATTACTCCTTGTATGTACTAACCGCCTTATCCTTATTACACTTCCCTTATGACGGGCGTAGTGTACGCCGCACGTTATAAACCGCCAAACTAATACCCAAAGTGGATCCCCTAGTTTATGATATGTATTGATGTCTCGAATGTTTTCGTGGAAAACATGTAGCATGGTTGTTGCCTGGCAAGTCGAGCTCGGGACACTTGTTAGCTTGGTGACCTTCGACGGTCGAGATTTTGCATCTTAAGAGAAAAGGTAGTCGTTGATCGTTGCACGCTTCCGTTTTTGATAGCCGGATAGGGAAGGCCAGCATGGTGGCGTGGCAGAGTTGGCATGCCTTAGCGCGGTTTGGCGCGGCCAAACTAGGGTTTTGGGTCAAAGGTTGCCATGCGTTGTCTGGTAACCTTGGACGGCTAGGATTTGATCCTTGGATTGAAGGGCTACCGTTGATTGTCGCACTCCTTCGTTTAGTAGCCGCATAGGAAGGACAGCATGGTGGCGCGGCTAGGTTGGCATGCTCTTGGCGCTGGTTGGCGTGGCCAAACTAGGGTTTCGGGCCAAAGGTTACCATGCATTGTCCGGTAACCTTGGTGGCTAGGATTTGATCCGGGATTGAAGGGCGACCGTTGATTGTCGCACTCCTTCGTTTTAGTAGCCGCATAGGGAAGGCCAGCATGGTGGCGCTGGCTAGGTTGGCATTCCTTGGCGCTTTTTGGCGTGGCCAAAGGTTACCTTGTGTTGTCTGGTAACCTTGGACGGCTAGGATTTGCTCCTGAGATTGAACGGCGACCGTTGATTGTCGCACACCTTCGTTTTAGTTGCCGCATAGGAAAGGCAAGCATAGTGGGCGGCTAGGTTGGCATTCCATTGGCATGGCATGCGTTAAGTACCTGTTTGGAGCCAAACTAGGGTTTCTGGACAAAGGTTATCACGCGTTGTCCGGTAACCTCGACGGCTAGGATTTGATCCTCGGGATTGAAGGGCGACATCTGATTGTCGCATGCCTTCGTTTTAGTAGACGATAGGGAAGGCTAGCATGGTGGCGCCGGGCTAGGTTGGCATGCCTTGGCGCGGTTTACATGCCTAAACTAGGGTTTCGGGCCAAAGGTTACCTTGCGTTGTCTAGTAACCTCGACGGCTAGGATTTGCTCTTGATATTGAAGGGCGACCGTTTATTGTCGCACGCCTTCGTTTTAGTAGCCGCATAGTGAAGGCCAAAGATGGTATAGTGGGGGCGCGGTTTGGCATGTCGTTGGCACATGGTGCGGCTAGGATAGATAAGGCCAAGGAAAGGTGCGTTTGGCTTGGCGAGGTGGGGCCAATGGTTTGGCATGCCATTTGGCACATGGTGCGGCTAGCATGGCTAGGGCCAAGGCAAGGTGTCTTTGGCTTGGCGAGGTGGGGCCAATGTTTTGGCATGTCGTTGGCACATGGTGCGACTAGCATGGCTAGGGCAAAGGCAATGCGCTGGTTTGTATTGGCATGGTTTGCTATTAGCGCCAGAGTGCAGATGGCATGGTTGGCATGCCTTGGCCAAGACGTGCGGGCACGCTTTTGCCATGGCACAAAGTGGCAAAACCGGCATGGTTGGCGTGCCTTGGAGCGAGAGTATGAGGGTTTTGTACAGTGATGTCAATCAATGTTGGGGTTCTGCTAGTGGAACATGATACATAGAAAGAAAAAGGTACCCCGGTAATTCTTACGTAAGCATGCTGATCGATTCGATAAATGTGCTAATGGTCATAATAACATCATGCCAGATGTACGGTTTTACGATTTTAAACCTAGGCTAAAAGCCACCATCAACTACTTATTACTGGAGAGCTTCCTATATTTCTGAGACTAGCTAACTGATGCATAATTCTAGATACGGTAATAGTAGGAGTAAGAGTTTTATTTTGAAAGATATTGTCACATCTTTCTTTGATCCAGCATGCAACCATAAGAGTGTGCCTCCATCTCTCTATATCCTCCATGTTTGAATTGTTAACTCTAGAGAACCAAGAGATAATCCAATCTCTGACATTTTTACAGTTGGCAATGACTTGGGCAATATTGATATTAAGAGAATTCCAGATAGCTTTGGCATGACTGCAGGATATAAGAAGGTGATATAAAGACTCATTTTGATGATTGTAGATGTTGCAGTAGTTATCAATGTTGTGGTTGTACTGAGAAAGTCTTTCCCTAGTTGGAACCACATCCTTAAGACACTTCCATATGAAAATCTTGATCATGTGAGGCAGTTGTAACTTCCATAAAGATTTCCAAACTTCCTTAGGAACATTACTTGTAGCAATATGGTGTTGAATTCTGTTTTCTGTCAACTTGTTGTATGTACTTTTGACAGTGAACTTCCCATCTCTTGAAGGTAGCCATTTAAGAAGATCTTCTTCAGATATAGATAACTGCATTACTTTTATCTTCTCCACCACTTCAGGAACAAAAAGTATGTTAAGAAGAGGTATATTACGGGTATTAGTTTCAAATTTACAATTAGTTCACTCACAAACACATATTGTAGATGAGAAGGATCAATTGGTTCAACTTTTTCTTGTAAACCTATAATCCACCTATCCATCCATATTCTTGTTGTTTTTCCATTGTTGACTTCAAAACTGCAATGTTGTCGTAGAATAAACAAACCTTGTTCAATCCCTTTCCACACCCATGAAGAATTATTCTTCTCAACGGCAATATGAAGGAAATCTTCATTCTTGAAATATTTAGCTTTTAGGAGTTTACCTAGTAACTGATCTTGTTGATGGTGAATTCTCCATGCTAATTTAGTAAGTAAAGCATGATTTAACATCTCCAGATACCTGAAAGCTAAGACTCCAAGATCTTTGGATATGCACATACTTTTCCATGCAATAAAATTAGTGCCTCTATTGGATTTGTAGCCCCACCAAAATCTTCTTTGAATAGATTCTAACTTCTTCAAGAGTTTTTTAGGAATTTTAAAAGAGCTCATCTGATAAGTAGGAATGGAATTAAGGACTGCCTTCACTATAGTAGTTCTACCAGCTTGATGCATTGTTGTGCCTTGCCAAGTTCCCAATCTTCTTTCAAATGCTATCTGAATATCTTCAAAAGCTTGTACTTTAGATTTACCAATGAAGAGTGGGGAGCCCAAATACTTCTCATTCTTATCCATAAGTTTAACACCTAAGATTTGACTTAAGGTGTCACAAGTGCTAGGATCCAAATTATTGCTGAAATGGATAGCTGATTTGTCAAAATTAATGACCTAACCAGATTGAGAACTAAAATCCTGCAAAACTTGAAGGAGATTATTCACACTGGTTAAATTAGCATGGATAAAAATGAGACAATCATCTACAAAAAGGAGATGATTAATTGGTGGTGCCCCTGTAGCTGTTGTAATTCCTTTAATACTTTTGTTATTATGTGCATCAACCATTGTTCTAGAAAACCACTCCATTGCAAGAATGAATAAGTAAGGGGATAAGGGATCACCTTGTCTTATACCTCTTGTTGGATGAACTACACTAATCTTCAGAGAAACAAAAACTGCTCAGAATTTTCATTAAGAAAGACCATTCTAATTTGTCAAAATCCTTAGACATATCTAACTTTAGAGCTAACCATCCTCCTTCTCCTTGTTTTCTTTTCATGGGATGAATAATCTCATGAGTTATAATTGTGTTATCATTTATTAACCTGCCAGACATATAAGCATCCTGATAAGGAGAGATTATCTTATCCATGAAAGGCTTCATCCTGTTAACTAATATTTTAGAAATAATCTTATAAGAAGTGTTGCACAATCCTATGGGTCTGAAATCTGAAGGAGTATTTGGTTTACTCTTCTTAGGAATAAGAGATATGTAGGTCTTATTTAGTTGTCTTGGCATCTGTTTTAAAAAGAAGAAAATAAATTTTTAACCACATTACAAACATCTTCTCCCACTGTAGTCCACTGAGATTTGTAGAAACCTGCTTGAAATCCTTCAGGTCCTGGAGCAGGCCAACTTTCCATACCTTTGAAAGTTTTATAAATTTATTCTTCAGTTGGAATTGTAAGAAGTAAAGTATTTTCCTCATCTGTGATTAAAGTAGGAATTATAGAATAATGTTGTTCTTCAATAACTTGAGTAATGGTGGTGCTGATATTCTTAAAATAATTTGTTAGAAGTAAGGAAACATCTTCTCTAGAATGAACCCAATTACCACCAATATCCTTTAATGAATCAATATTGTTTCTAGCGCTTTTCCTTTTTGTTAAGGTATGGAAATATTTGGTGTTGTAATCCATCTCTGATAAAATTATCCCTTGATTTTTACTTGTTGAAATCATTTTGAATCTGGTGCCATTTATCTAATTCTTTAGATATCTCTTCAGCTTTAGCAGTGTTTTCTCTTAAGAAAGGTTGTGCTTGAATCTCATCTAACTGTTTTTGAAAGTGATCTACATTCTTGTTGATATCTCCAAAATGCTCTTTGTTCCATTTTGAAAGAGCCCTTCTTGTGAACTAGACTCTCATTGTGAACTTGTGTGCTGCTGAGCCTTGAACTGATTTGTCCCAAGCTTTTGTTATTTCCTCCTTACACATTCTGTCTTGTAACCAAATAAAGAAAAACTTGAAAGGTTTCCATAATTAGGGCTGAGAGTAATCAGTTACCAGCATTATGGGACAGTGATCACTTCCATTCTGACTTAAGTGAATCAATTTTGAGTCCTGAAATTGATTACTCCAGTATGCATTAACTAAAGCCATATCAATTCTTGATCTTCTAATGCATGTTCCTTTGTTGTTACTAGACCCAGTATGATCTCTTCCAATGAAGCCCATGTCCTCCAGACCAACTTCTTGAATAATAGAATTGACTAAACCATCACCAGAAGAAAAAGAGAGGAAGAAGAAGAAGAAACATTATCATTCAGATGGAAATTCAAATATCCTAGAAGAACCCAAGGCTGAGAAATATTAACCCCAATATCTTTGATGAAATCCCAATGCTCTTTCTTATTAGTGTAGTTGCAAAAACCATACATGAAGGAAACTAACCATTCTTGTTGACTTGGATCACTTTGTATAACTGCATGAATCATGTTATTTTCACAGCTTACAATATCACAAATGAAGCCATCTTTCCACAAAAGTACTAAACCACCAGAAAGACCAATTGGTTGTAAGTATCTGGCATTATGAAATCTAAGAGGAGATAGTAAAGATTTCATCTTATATTCAGTTACTTTAGTTTCTCAAAGAAATAACAGGTCAGGATTTTGTGTTCTAATAAGATTTCTAAGATGATCCTAGTAGACTGAGTTTTAAGTCCTTGGACATTCCATGCTAATATTCGCATATTGTAAAGTATAAGAACCGATTGAGAGTATACTACAGTTTCTAACAGTTCTGTATGTAGAGTAAATCTTGTTATGCAAGAAAAGTAATGTAAATAAATGTAAGGCACATGCCAAACTTTAAGACGATTTTCCTCTTTGAGTTGAAAAACAGTGCACTATATTTAATGCAACCATAATCCTAATATTTTCCTTTTGAAATTTTATGAGATTGGAATTTAGATTGTTTAAAAATAAATGAGGAGAAATATACCCGATTCCCCATGTTTGAGTAAGTTGAATGGTTATCTTTCACTTTGTGACTCGTGAGTTGTCCGGCTTGCCATGTTGGTATTATTATTGGCATTTGGTGATGAAGACTCTTAGTTTGGGCCCTTGGCGTTGGAAGTCTCAATCCTATGTCTTTTACCCAGCCTTCTATCTTCTTCAGTGACTTGAATTTCCTTGAGGAGTAGAGATTCTATATTAATTTTTTCACCATCTTTAGGAGGGACAAAGACAAGAGATTTGCCAAACTTCTTTGATTTATCTTGACCGCAAGAAAAAGCATCTCTATTGATAACTTTGATATTCTTACGAATATTATTGATGTTACCCACGAAATATGGTTTTTCATGAGCCTTTTTAAGAAAGATGGCTGCACAATTTGAGTGATTGATGATGTAACACTCTGTGCAAATATTCTTTGGTTGACACTCAAAAAATAGTTTTTGCCATTTGGTTGTTCCATCATTGGTAGTGCACTTGATATCTCTTCGTATAAGCATAGAGAGATCCACGTTCACGCAAACTTTGACAGGGTTACTTCCTATTGGCACTGCATCTTTTGGCTCAATTGCTACTACTTCACCCAATAATTCTCCAATTTTAGTAAATGAGGATACATTCATATGTTCAGGGAGAAGATATTTCATTGGACCAAAAGTGTTGGAAGTTCAAGTGCTTTTCAAAGTGTAGATCATGCCAGGAATATAGCATGAACAACTAGAAGAAAATCGTTAACATTCCGGGCCTTTCATTGATCACCGTATTCAGGAAATTCCAATTGCTAAACTTAGAAATCATTATATTAGGTTGCACCTCAACAACTCTTAAGTCTTCTGGTTTTATGAAAGGCCTCTTCATAACTGTATCATAGTTCATTCTCCCTTCTATTATGACTTTCCCAATTGCACTAGCCTCCCAGTTTGAGTCTTCTTCTTCATTGGTGTTATTGCTTTGTCTAACCACTACAACTTCATTAGTGTCACCAAGTTCCAGTGTTGCTTTCTTGAACTTGTTAACTAGTTCACTCACTTGACTAGAACTACCTTCTTCCATATTGATTGCTTTATCTTTGGTTTGCATATTAGCAGAGCTAGATTGAGAGGTATTAGGTTTAATAGGATTGGTTGCAAAAAAAGATATCTCTCTGTGACAATTAGGGTTTTGATGGTAAAAATGGTAAACATGAGGTAGTAGAATTGAATGCGATGATATTGCATGGCTTTTAATACGATAACAAACATCTATAGTATTTGTGTTGAAATGGTAAGTAATGCAAATGGAGAAACCAGGTGACTAACGAAATCAAGTACCAAAAATATCGTTTCCTTTTGACTTTCTTGAAATTTGAATATTTTGAAACATCTTGAGAGCGGGATAAACTGCAACTATGAATCATTGAGTTGAAACAGTGTCGAGAAATCTTCAACACTATGCCACTGAAACCATCAATACCAACATGAACTAAACCAATAAGCAAAAGCTTGAAGACGAACTCAACAAAAGCTATAATCACAGTATAAACTGAGGAAAAAGCCATTAGAGATAACCAATCTGCAAACGCAAGTAGGGGAAACCAAGAAATTAGTTAGCCATTAATAAAACGGAAACACCAGAAAGCTAAAAAGAATGTAAAAAGCAAATAAGAAGATTCAAAGAAATGCACGAGAATAAAACATAGATCTTAATCACGATTTGTAATGTAGATGTCGTGAGAAATGATCATTAGAATGTAAAATCACAAAGATAAGGACATGAAATATCAAAAAAAGAAGAGAAAAGTTTAAACTGAGTTGACTCAGTAATCGCTGATTTACAGAGCCCTGAAAATGTGTCGTGTATGAAAAAATATTTTAATTTTAATAATTGTCATAATTAGTTTGACTCTACAAAAGATGGTAGTAATAGTTCTTACCATAAATATCCACGGGACCCACGGTATTGGCTTCGAGATCCAGACGTACGTTGCCTTTCACAATCCTCGGTCCGGCATTCACTCCATAGACTGGTTCTGTGTTCAAATTTTCTTCCGTATGCATTCTTCTAGGACAATCTGTATTACTTCTTCCACGCTTTGGGTGGGCTAATGATTTTCAAACATGGTCTAGAAAAAGGAATTAGAAACCTAACAGAGCCATCAAGGGTGGTCTTTCACCTCTGAAATGGTAAATGTAAGCCACCGTACGTGAAAACTAAAGCATAAAAGGGGAAAAGGTGTAATATCTTGATGCGTAAAACGGACTTATGAAGGGCTAAAAAAAAAAAAAAAATGGACATACGTACTTTAAGTTGCATTTTCGAGTAAATATTATCGGGCGGCTAGTATTCAGTAGTAAGGCTAATTCTAGTGGACTTTTTTAACTTGGTTTCATTCATTTTTCTTCTCTGGTTTTATTGGGATGATTATATTAACTTGACTTGAGGCGTCTCCGAAGAAGCTCATAACTCACCAATATCAGTTTTATGTTTCTACTCTAAGGAGAGGTGGTGTCTATGATGGAAAAAGGATGATAAAGATCTTCTCTAATATGGACGATAGAGATCATGTCGTGGCCCACTCTAAGCTAGCCATAAGCTAAAGGCGACATTGCCACCAGTCGCTCCAACCAAATTCTCAATGCCGGTAACCATGGTCTGTTGGGTTTTTGCTTGAAGGTTTAGAACGGTGTTAAGGATCGAGCAAGAGAGAGGAGAGCATAAACGCGCGGAAGCAATAGATTACATTGATAATAATCTTGGTGTATCTTTCTCATTAACTCTTCAAGATATTTATACAATCACAAGACTTGATTCTCAAGACAATTCCTAATATAACTCTCACAACTTAAAGTGAGTATCTCCTAAATATAGACTCTCATATATTATTTCCTAATACCCTCCCTCAAGATGGAGCATGTAGATCACTAATGCCCATCTTGGACAAAAGAAATTTAAACTCAGCTTTCCCTAACATTTTTTTTTTTTTTTTTTTTTTTTTTTTTTAAATTCTGCCAATTTCGGTTATCATCGTAGTTTAAGGACATTTCGGTCCCATCTTCATAGTTTAAGGACGTTTCGGTCCTCTTCGTAGTTTAAGGACGTTTGGTCTCTTCGGAAGTTTAAGGACATTACGGTCCCCTTTATAGTTTTTGGACATCATGGGTCCCCTTCGTAGTTTAGGGACATTTCGGTCTCTTCGTAGTTTAGGGACATTTCGGTCCCTTCGTAGTTTTTGGACATTGCGGTCCCAATGGAAGTTTAGGGACATTACGGTCCTCTTCGTAGTTTAGGGACATTTCGGTCCTCTTCGTAGTTTAGGGACATTTTGGTCCTATTTTCGTAGTTTAAGGACATTACGGTCCCCTTCGTAGTTTAGGGACGTTTCGGTCCCAAAACTCCTAATAAACGGAGAGTGTGATGCACCAAAACTCCTACAACTTTGTATCACTTCTTTCTTATCTTCTCCGCGTCACACTATGTTCCAAACCTTTGAACAAACCCCAACAGTCTCTGCCGGTATCATCGTCATTTACTGATAACTGGTTGGCGACTTTAACACAGTGACAGTGCGAGCAGTTAATCAAACATCTACAAAAAAAAAGATCACATATTGGAAGAATATCGACAAAAACTCTTGCAGTCGAAGTGACGACCTGAACATAAGTTAAAACTATTTCAGTAATATTGTTTGCGACTGTTCTTACAACTCTTCCACCATCTGTTATATCACAAACATGTAATGCATGTACTCTTTCTTCTTTACTCTAGACTTTCATTGTTACTGACCAGTGCTTCGAGTCTCTAAGATTTTTTTTGATTTTTTTTGATTTTTTTTTTTTTTTTTTTTTTTTTTTGAGAAGGCAATCTGGCTTGAAGTTAAGAGGAAAATCACCCTATGAATTTGAAAATCTTCATTATCTCCAAAAAAAACGCATGTGATGCCACTCTCTCAACTCACTCATGTTTGATAATATGCGCAACTGAGTTAAGGCTCTGGCCAATGAGTATTACTAAATATTTGTCTGTTTTGGTTAAATAGGAATTTCAGTGTCCATTATCTCAATGAGTCTTTTCATAAGACTGGTAACTGAAAAAGGTGTAAAATAAAGGTTAATCTAATGGCCGGAGAGGTTACGTTTTATCATTAATATCCTTTATTATCGACTCCTTTCATAGTAGTTCTGCACAGATATTGTGATGAAGCTTTGGTTCATACGGCACACCACAAGGCAATTAAAATAAGAAAATATATTTTGTGGATGACCATTGCCCGTTTTGTAGCCAATTTTTTAAGAAAAATGTTGAATTGAATTTAAATTTGGCAATATTATGGCTAGCACGTTATAACATGGTGGGTGCATTATTTCTTTCGATTGGTGGCAACAATAATCATAAGGTGTTAGCTTTACTGGCTCCATGGTTATGCAGAGATCTATAAGGCGTCCGTGGATACGCAGAGATATATATTAAGGATGCCTTTGCTTATGACATTGCAAGACAAAATACGACCATGATCCACCTATCTATGTCAAGACAAAGGACGGGCAAAAAAGGCTAGGATTTAGGCAACATTGATTATGCCGCTACGAGCCCGACTAACATTAAAAGCAAACTAACCAGAAAAGGTTGAGCCCCTGCCGTAGGCCGGAGTGATACCTAGTGTTTCTATAAAATACACGAAGTAAAGCAACCCTTATTGAGAGTTTTGCAAGCAAAGAGAGAATTTTTCAAACCTGTGAGAATCCGAGGCTCTGAGATGATACTCGGTGTTCGTTGAGATTGAAAGTTCATGATATATAGTGACCCATCCCTTCTTAAATGAATGGAAGGATTATGAGAACTACAGAAGCCAAAACGCCAACAACAGGTATAAGAGGGTTATATCGGATTTGAAAATTTTAACTCGCTAAAATACCAAATGGTACAGCTTTTCTCGGTTCTCAACTAATATATGGAATTTGAATCGTTGCATTTAGATTTCAATGTGTTCTTTCATTAGTATCTCTTGGTCAACAGTTGCTTAATGTAAAGGTTTTCTTTAAACGTTGTAACCCTTGGGCCAAACGGTGCAATAGGTGGACAGGTCCATCAAATGAGTTCTTAATCCCAAAGATCAAAATGTTATGTAGTTTCTATGTAAAGAGATGTGTCTAATGGGAATAGTTAACGAAGAAGCATACTGACAGTGCAATGACATTGAAAATAGCGATGATATGGCCCGTCACAGATCAAAACGATTGTGGTGATGCCATGTGGCGCTTTTGGGGTTCACTTATTATAAAAAAGATATATATATATATTATATATAATTTAATAGTCATGTTAATATTCGATACGTATGTGTTTTAAAAAATCTTTTAACGGTATAAATTTACGAAAAACCATGGTATAGTTTAAGAGATAAATCATTTCTCAATTTTACTAGTTATTATCCATAAGGGTGTGATTGTAAAAAATACCTAAACATAGTCTCATTTCCTCTTTTCCTTAATAATTGTGCAAATTACAAATAGCTCAATTAATTTGGGACTGAGGGAGTATTTGGATACCGCATCGAACGTCAAACCATACCATAAAGTTATTGGCTTTAAATACCAGCGATTAGATGATTGTACATGGATGTTTGTCACAATCCTGCTAAGGCTTTTTCTACCCGGACGATAAAATAATGCAAATTTCGTTGTGGTCGTAAAAACTTTGGAAATGGTAACAGTTACCTGAATTCGAAATCTTTTACGGATCAAAATCAAGTAATAAAATGAAAACTTTGTAAGTACAACAAGAAGATTGATTTGCCCAATCACCGGTTCTTTCTAACGCAATAATCGGTGCTACTTTAACCCATGTACAAATTTCATTCACACCTTTTTCAGCATGGATGCTAATAAGGTAACGTTCCAGGTGTACCAATTTTCTTGGGGTGTATTATAAAATCCATATAAGAGTAACCCTGATGCATCATTAAATCTTTTAGTTTATTTGTCCAAGTGAATAGATAAACTGAGTTTTGTGCAGCGGGGGGAAACTTTCCCCGAGATAGGTTAAGCTTAGCAGGTCAATGTGGGACGGTCGTCCCATATTGAAATGAGTCTCGGCTGAAGCTGAGACGAGGCTCGTCTCAAAGTGGGACGACCGTCCCACATTAATCCGACAATGGTCGGGTTTATAACAGCTAGTTTCTTCCTCCTATAAATAATCATTCATTCAATAATCAATCTTCTCTTGAATTATTTCTACTATATAAATCTTTCTCTTGAAATGTCTCATAAGGTTATTTTTCTTTTTTGTGAAGCCAAACTTGGGGCTACTGTAAATAAGATATGTGGTAATTTAAATAAAAAAATTGAAAATGGTAGAAAAAAAAGAGTTATACAAGTTTCAAAAGTTAATCCTGGAAAATGTCCCGCTAATTAAAAGGCAAAGAAAAGCTCCAGTTTGGAAAGTTAACAACCGAAGTTTCAAAAACAAACGCCAAATAGTTCACAAGCGCATTAAATGGAAGATACTTCAAATGAAGAAAACCAGGAGGCCAAAGATTATACTAGATTTTTGTTAATGTAAATATTTAAGTTTTTATTATTTTTTAAGTTTTATATCTTGTAAAAGAAGTGGCAGTAATATAAGTTAATGAAAATATTTAGACCTTAAATTAGACTCATATTTTATATTAAGTGAGACGTATTACATTTAGACATGCATATAAAGTAACTTGATTTCATAACGACAACAATAACATCAAACTATATTAAATCTAGGGACATAAACCTTATAGAGTTCATAACATTCAACATGCTTAAACTCTCTTATGTTTTCTTCAATAAACCGGGCTTGAGCCATGGTTTTCTAAAAAACGGATAAACAACAAGTTAATATGATTTTAAGTAAACTATGATGCATTTACTCAATGAGGACAATGGTATTAAGATACTCACCAGTTATTCGCTGGGCAATCCAGAATTATCACGGTGAACCATCCACAAAAGTTCTCTATAATGCCTGATATCCTTATTGATGAATGAAAACCTTAGTTTAAGCTCTTGTTGTTTCTTAAATGTTCATTTCGCAACGCTACAAAAATTTGACACACCCTTTCCTGAAATAGTCACTTTGGTCATATTTCTCATTACAATATGTAGCCAACATCGAATAAGAGTAACATCCTCTTCCATAGTAAAGCAATGGAGAGCCCTTCCGATAAAGTACATATGTGATTGAGATGGACCATATGTAAGGATGTTGAAACAAGCTCCCTAAAGAAACGGGTTTCCGTGAGTTTCTTTTCATTCATCTAGAGCTATTTAGATCACTTCTGCTTCAGTTACACCGTTAAATCTTTTTCAATCTTGTTTGAAAACGAGCATCTTGTTTTCGGGGTTCCCCATTTCTGGAACAAACAATGTGAAAATGTTTTGCCAAATAGACGTTTGCGACATGGATTAATCACGCATAAAATTTTATATAGTATGAAAAATGTATGTTTTACATATAGCTAACTCCGCTTCTTGGGCAATTTTAAGACCACGAATTCTAACGGACATTTTTGGGGATTTTTCTTACAAAAGTTTGAGAATGAAAGATTAAGAGAGAAGGTATGGGAAGCAAAAAGGTTTTCCTTTATATTAAAATCATGGATGACAATATATAGTCTGATACAATGCCCTTGGATGTATTCTAAGTAGGTTGTTCAGCTAACATAATGGTCATTGAATCACAGCCGGAAAAGCTTAAGGTATTTGCAAGGTAAAGATCCTAAGTAACAATCGTGAAGAACCACGCATGCTAGTTGATTTTGTGAAGGAGCAAGAAAATAAAAAGGTGGCAGCAGCATGAAAAAAATTATAACTTAAAGCAAAGTTGAAGAAGTCACATCCCGACCATGAAGTAGAGTTTATAACGTAGTTGGTAATTAGAGGATGCTCAAGCCCTGATTGCAAATACTTTATATAGTTTCACACTTCCGTATAAGAAGACACTTCTGAAATGTCCATCGTGTTTTAAGTTGGAGTGGACTAGTTAAGTGTATGAATTGATTCCACCATCGTTATGTTGTCATGTGCTTATTTAATTGAAATTTCTTTATATTCATCCATGCACTAGCATAACCAATTTGAACTTTTTTTTTTTTTTTGAATCAAAGTATACATTAGATTAATAAAATTATATTAGACTCAGTTGCAACTAAATCATAAAAGCGAGATAATCAACATCCTCGTTCATGGAGTAGGTTGGGGAGCGACTGGTGAAGCATCTAGAAGGCAAAAGGCGTGGAACCTATGAAGTTCTTTAAGGATGTTGAAACAAGCTAAAAACTGAAAAAGTCTTCCGTTAGTTTGCTGTCATATAACTGCAGTTCTTTGGATCAATTCAGCTTCAGTATCACCGTTAAGCCTATTTCGGTTAATCTGCACTAGCGTACCAAGAAATTAGTTGACAATACGACAAACAAAATCAATTAGTATTACGGTTTCTCAGATTTCCTGTTTCTGCAGCAAGCATTACAAAACTTGATGCCAAAAAGTCTTTTTCTAATAATTTGTAATACCATCGATATTTTCTCTTGTTTGAAAAATATAAGTTGTGCAAATTGCTGAATATTCTTTCTGAGTAATCTTAGGACCACGAACTCTGATGGCCATATTTTTTTTTTTGGATTTTCTCCGAAAGATTTTGAGAATAGGATTTTGAGAATGAAAGATGAAGATTGAAGTGAAATTATAAGAAGAGAAAATGTGGTTTTGGAGCTGAGAATGGAGTGGAATTAGAGTCGTTTATGGCTCAACCAAGGAAGGACGCCTCATTGTGAGACGAGACTCGGCTCATTGGAGGGATGTAACTTGTTAGTAACTTGCAATTGATTCAACTAGACGTAGTTTTAATTGTCTATAAACTTATTGTGTAGATTGGAGACTCTGAAGACACAAATTCCAAATGCTGGACCAGAAGGATTGGTAGAGCTTAATAAAATTGCTGTAAGATTTGAGCAAGAAATATTCAATGCTGCTACAAGTCAGGTATATTAATCAATTTGATGTTGTTATTGTAGTAATCGTATTGTCAGGTATATTAATCAATTTGGTGTTGTTATTGTAGTAATTGTATTGCTTTTCTAGTTTTGTCAACTTATGAGTGAGCATGATTTTCCCATTCGTTCGTCGGAATAAGCAGAGTTATCTCACTTCTCGTTGAGTAGAAGTCCGATTTGTGGCACTTATTTGGTGTTTTAATTACTGACAACTAAGTTTTGGGGGTTACATAAACTATAATTGAGTTAAGGACTGTAGGATCATTTGATAGAAGTGCTCGATTCAAGCCGTTGTTGTCATGTGGATTCTTAATTGATTCTTAATTTGATAGGCAGTTTAATGTTTTTAGTATGGATTCTTGATTAAGGATGTTTTTCCTAATCAGGTTAGACATTCCTAGTTAGTTTGGTTTCCAAATCAGTTCAGGAAACGGGTTACCTGGAGAACAATAGGTGTCTACTATAACTAGTTAGTTTGGTTTCCAAATCAGTTTAGGAAACGGGTTACCTGGAGAACAAGAGGTGTCTACTATAAATAGGGGTCCTTAGAAGAGTTATTAGTACAGCAGTGAAGAGTTCTTCTTAAGAGTGGGAAAACTAAACCTAGGTTTCTTGTTCTAGGCAAAAGGTGAGAGCTGTGAGAGAAGGTGAGAATCTTCTTTGTAATCATCCTTGCGGTTAATTGAATAAATTGTGTTCTTGTCCGTGGTTTTCCACGTACGTAAATCTGTGTCTTGGGTGATTGATTAAGTGTTTATAGTCTCTCTTGGTGTTTTGGTTATTCTACGTTTTCCCTAAAGATTAAAGGAGTTGTGGTGCAAATCCCAACACTCTTTGTGGTGCACTAATAACCGGATTTTTAATTTGTTAATCTCCTGGTGTAGTTCACGTGATTGTCAAGAGCACATGTCATTCCGTGCCGAATTTGATATCTTAAACTTTTACATAGAATCCTTATTTATAGAGTGCACATGACATTTCATGTGCATAGCTTGTTGAACTCATCGAGTTATTTCGAACTGAAGTAATGAAAGGTAGATGTGTTCTTCTGTTACGAAACTTGTCTCAGAACCTCAATTGCTTAGAACCACTTGTTTTTAGATCAGTGCCTCTCTTGTTCTCAATTTGAATGAGTTCTCACTCCAGAATGTACTTGATTACGTAAACGAACTGAGTAGCAGTAAATTCTAGGGGATTCCTTGCGAGAATTTGCCCGATAAGCCAATGTTAAATATCCATTCTGTGTAGTATGCCTTTCCTCTTTTTGTTAAACTTGTTGGAAAGATCTGACTTCAGATGGTCAATCTAAAAGCTTTAGCTAAATATGATCATTGTTACCGTTTTGGTATGTCCTCGTATTAACCGGTTCCGATGAGTTCAAAGGACTCACACGTAGCTCTATAATTAAGCACCATCTTCACTGCCGTTCTGACTTCTGACTAGTAATTCGGTTTTCCATTATAGATATGATCTGACTTTTTGCTATGACAAAATCTTTAGCTGTGGCTTATAATAAAATCATGTCAGTCACTCTGTTGGTAGTGTTAGATCCTGCACAACCTTGTTTTAGTTTACGTAAGTTTTGACCCCCTTTGTGCCACACTCCTGTTGGTCATAAATGGTATGGTTGATTTTGTCACTTTACATCCTGAAAGGTGCAAGTTCCAAGCAGTTTCTGGTTGTTTTCAGATGAATAGATGATGTCCTAAAACAGCAGAATCATGTAGTATATATCCTTTAGATGGCCTCTACATGGACAAATGATATTTTGTTGAGAACTGGGTAAAAATTAGGTGCATTTGTTTATCATCTTTGCATCATATATTATTTGTCGGTATTCTTTGGTTGTATCTTGCCTAAGTAACCTTTTTTGCACCCATGCAGCATTTATGGAACCTAAGTAAATTAATTTTGTAAATACAGTTGGATTATCTACGAAAAATATCTATGAAGATGATGAATATGGAGACAAAATCTCAGACAAATGGGGTTGCTATACCCTTAAATAATGGTGGTGGTAGCCAAAATCCTCAAGATCCAGGTATGCAGGAGAGATTGCTGGTACAGTGTTGTTTGATTTGCAAGGTGGCACTTGCTTTACTTATTCTTTGTGAATTATAGGTCACCTTATTATTTGTTTTTTCTGCATTTTACGAAAATAGTGTCTCATAGTAGGCAGTCCCAAGTGCGCAACCCAGGGCAGTCACAAATTCCTTTAGCGAGTGAGTCTCAAGCACGGCAACAGCTATTATCCCAGAATATTCTGAATAATATCGGAAATTCTGGAATCCAAGGACCTGCAGCATTTTCATCTGCATTGCCTTCTGGGGCCAATCTCACTCAATCCTCGATGCCCAATGCCGTTAATCAGGGATCCAACATGCATTCTGGAATGGCACAGAATTCTTCTGCGAATCTAGTTGGTCAGGGAGGTTTAGCATCGAATATGTTTGCTAACTCAACAAGGCAGATGCAAGGATGTCAACTCCCACAACAGACCGGTTCTCAACAACAGCAGTCTCAAAGTTCGCAGAAAATTTTGTATCAGCAACAACACCTATTGAAGCAGAAGCAGCAGCAGCAACACCTACCGGGAAACATACCATCCTCCATTATGCAGTCACGCATGCAGCAACAACAACCACAGCAACAACAGCAAAACCCAATGCAGTCAACTAAATTGCAATCTACTCAACAGCCTCATATGCAAATTGGTCTTCAGCCAAGCCAGTCGGCACTTCAACAGACTCAGCCCTCCGTGATGCAATCTTCTTCAGGTCTTCAACAGAACCCGCAGTCTTCTGTTGCACAGACCACACCTGATGTTCTTCAACAATATCCACAGAGTGTCCTTAGGAAACCCCAGCAACAGGCTCAACGGTCTAGGCACCAACAAGCTACTTTTCTGCATCAGCAACAGCATCCGGTGTCGCCATCACAGCAGCAAATAAATGTCCCAAACTTGCATCAGAATCAGTTAGTTGGGCAGCAAAACAATGTATCCGATATGCAGCAACAACAGAAGCAGAAACAGGGGTTGCTAAACCATCAGAATAACATCACAAATATGCAGCAACATTTACTTGGAAATAATTTCCCTCATCAGCAGCATCTAGGTCAACAAAGTAACATGTCAGGGTTACAGAAGCAGCAACAGCATCCAATGCACACCGTGCATCAGCAAAGGGGAAACATGCAGAAACAACAAAATGCACAGGTATCAACAAATTTGTTACAAATCCAAGAGCAACATGCACAATCCCAACCAGCACAACAACAACTTATGTCGCAGCATCCATCTCAAACAACGCAAATGCATCAGCAATTGGGATTGCAACAACAACCAAATTCATTACAAACTGATATGCAACAAAGGATTCAGACATCTACTGGCTCGATGCTCAACCATCAAAATTTATTGGATCAGAAGCAAGTGTTCCATTCACAAAGACCACCTCCAGAGGACTCATCATGTATGTCATTTTGGTCGAAAAATTCACTTTACATTGCTTTGGTTTGGGTTGTGTCCTTTGTAGAACTTTTCTTTTTTAATGATTTTCGCTACAATTATTTTCTGTTGCCTTCTTTTCCTCTTTTTCAGTTCTGTCTTTTTCTTTTCTTTTTATTACCGTAGAAGAATGGAAGACTTGTACTCTAATGGGTTATCATTTGCTGTTTTTCACTTAGCAGCAATAACAGGAAATGCAACCACAACAGGAAATGATGTCGACGTGCAGGAGGAAGTTTATCAGAAAGTATGGTTCTAATCTCCTCTATTAGCTTTCGTTATGTTTTTTTTTTTCTAATGTCATTTGCATCTGAGCCGTCTCAAACCTTAGCAATTAAAACTTTTGTCAGTTGACAAGATTAGCTGAGTTGCTTCTTTACCATTCTATTTGGTTATAATTGTAGATTAAGTCCATGAGAGAAAAATACTTACCAGTTCTTAGTCACGTACACCAGAAGATCTCTCAAAAATGCCAACAGGTTAGTATTTGGTTTTTCTTTCTGTTTACAGATTATTAAAAACCATAGTTTTCTTAACTTACAACATGGCTCATTTTTTTATTGGGTAATTGCGCTTGATAAATTTTTGTTATCATTTTGTTGTCTGGTAGCATGATTCTCTTCCACAACCACCAAAGTCTGAACAACTTGAGAGGCTCAAAGCTTTAAAGAATATGTTGGACAAAATAATGCGGTTATTGAATCTTCCAAAAGGTGTGGTGATACCTAGTTTTAAGGATAAGCTGGCTTCGTATGAGAAACAGATCTTGTTTATTCTGAACTGGAATCGTTCTAGAAAACCTGGCCTGCCCCAGCAACAGCAGCAGCGGATGCATTTGCATAATCAGATGGAGCAACAGTTGTTGCAGCACCACCACCAGCAGCTGCTGCAATCTACAAACCCTTCTCCTTCTCCACCCCTGGCTCCTTCTCTAATACCTGGGCATCCCGAGAAACAGACTTCTGGAGCTTCCTCTCAGTCAACTGATATTGGGCATGGACATAATACTGCTTATCTTGGTGAAGTGCAATCTCCTGCTATCGGCACTCCTGGGATATCAGCATCCCCTTTGATCGCAGAGTTCACTGATCCAAATGGCAATCAGGTCACATCCTCCACAGTCACTAAGCCTAGTGTTACAGAGCAGCCTATAGAACGCCTATTGAAAGCGGTATGCTGTTTCTTCTCCTTATTATTAGTTTCTTTTTAGGTTAGCAGTTAAACACACATCAAAACCTCATAATGCTAAAAACATTGACAATTCATTGTGGCTTTATATGACAAAAGCAGAAATCCATTTTATGTTATAGAGTTTATTTATTTTTGTTAATCAGTTGGAATATTTACGTACTCTTACACCGTAATCCTTGACTCGAGAACTGCACAATCCTTGAAGAATACATTTGAAAATAAAGGCTGATTGCCAGTAATGATTAGTATAGACATTACATTAGAAATGTCAGATACCATCCACTTAGAAATAGACGTAATTGTTGCTTATCGTTTAACATCATTGTGCATCTTCATCTTTGCTCAGGTAAACTCCATATCTCCTAAAGCATTTAGTGCTTCTGTCAGTGACATTGGGTCAGTCATTAGTATGATCGACAGGATAGCTGGATCTCCACCAGGTAATGGATCCAGAGCTGCTGTGGGTGAAGATTTGGCGGCTATGACAAAATGTCGTACACACGCAAGAAATTTTATTCAACAAGATGGAAGCTCAGCAAGGAAGAAAATGAGGCGTCACACAGTTGCAGTTCCCTTAAATGCCATGTCATCAGCTGGCAGTATGAACGATAATTTCGAGCCAACTGCGACCTCTAGGATGAAGAGAGCTCGAGATGAGGTATGACGTTGACATAATATTCATCTAAATATTACACCCTTTAGATTGATGTAAGAGAAACTATGTGGTACTGGTTTTATCTTCTTTATATGAAAGATGAAGGTACTTCTGCAGTTCCAATTTTGTACCTTTATTAAAGATGCATTTCATATTTTGCAGGCCAACCATGCGTTGCTGGAGGAAATTGGGAAGATTAATCAACGTCTAATTGACACTGTAGTGCATATCAGTGACGAAGATGTTCATCCAATTGCAGCTGCAGGTGCTTCTGAAGGAACCATTGTCAAGTGCTCCTATAACGCTGTTGCTCTCAGTCCGAACTTGAAGGCGTTGTATGCTTCAGCACAAATGGTGTGAATTCTGAATCTTAAAACTTATTGTTTGGGCTATTCATATTTTGATTTGTCTTTACTTATCTATTTATTTGTTACTTGTTTATGATTCTCCAGACCCCAATTCAGCCCTTAAGGTTGCTCGTTCCCACAAATTATCCGGATTGTTCTCCGATACTCTTGGACGGGTTTCCCGTTGAATTGAGGTAAAATATTAGTGGATGACGGTATTAATTATTATATTATCATGAAATATCTCACTTCATAATTTATACGTATCATTAAACACCGGTTGAATAGCCTCCCATCTCAGGCTCACTGGAATCTTCACAAAACCATCTGATAATTAATTGGTATAAATCTTATAGTGATGAACCAAAGGAATAAATCATTTGAGATCATGATAGTGAAAACTTATCCTCAATGAAAAGGCACAAGTTGCTTTAGTGCTAATCTCTTTACCGAAAAGGTAGATGCTAGAACAACCTTAACTTTGCAATTCAGACTATTCAGTATATACGGCTTAGAAGTCGCAGTTAAAGATTTTAAGCACTCTCCAGAAGGAGTGCCCGGCAGAAAACAGTGCCACTGAAAGAGGCATCTATCATAGTTTGTACTATTTGGTTGATCTTGCATTTCCTAAAAATTTCATGCATGTTTGACGATGGATTGTGTATTTTTTTGACGTAACTGCATCTTTAAACAGTTAGTTGATAATTTGTTCACCAATAATCAATGATTTAAGTATTTTGTTATGACAGTAAGGAGCACGAAGACTTATCAACCAAGGTAAAGTCGAGGTTCAGTAGATCTCTTCGCAGTCTTTCACAGACGATGTCTCTTCACGATATGGTGAAGACCTGGGATGTATGTGTTCGAGCGGTCATATCCGATTATGCTTGCCCAAGAGGAGGAAGCTTCAGCTCAAGATGTGGTGCTTGGGAGAATTGCCCAAGTGCCATCGATTTAATCAGCTAACTGACCCTGATTCCATGTACATCAAAAGAATCTCTGCTGTACAACGCTGGCATCTATGACCCTCTTACTTCTCTTCAGAGAATCACAGTCCCCTTTGCAGCATTATCTACACGGTGTAATTCCATTTACTCTTGGGGGCATCATCGCGAAGAAGATTGGCTATTTAAAAGTATTAATGATTAATTGATTGTACAGAGGATTTTGCATTTTGATTTTGATAGAGTAATTATTGTCCATAATTTTTGTTAGGAAACTGATTCTATATCTTATTAGGTTGTCAATGTTGGGGTTAATTGTGAAAGTGAACTCTTTGTACATGTGAAAAGAAATACTCCCCCGTTCCTAAATAATAGGCTGGTTTCCTAATTGGGAAAGTCAAATATTACTTTAATTTTTTGGGACCATTTTTCTCTTAACTTCTTTTGATCATGTGAACATCACTGGCAACTGGTGCCTGGTGAACATATTTGCTAAAATTAGCAGGCAGGCAGACAGGTTCACTCACAGGCAGGCATAAGAATGTTTGCACTTTGACTGAATGTGGTTGAGTATGGCCTATAACCTTATCTTTTCACATGGTCCACAAAAAATCTAAAACAAATGACAAGTGGGGTATTCCCTGGCTGGTGTTAAAACTCTTGGATTTTTACTAGCTGGTGGATCAAAGAGAGCCATGACTTTGTTAGCCAATTACAATTTGGATAGAGATATCCCAAGAAAAGTTACCGTTTGATTTTCCCTGGCTGGTGTTAAATTTTCATAAGCTTGTGGATGGAAGGGTGCCTACTGTTCAACTATTGAGCAGAGCCATGGAAGTTCATTAGCCAATTACAATGTGGCTACAGATATCCGAAGATAAGTAAACATATGATTTCTACTCCTATTTATACTACCCAAAATCAACAGCTTCAAAACACAAACTCATTTAACATATATTCATCTCAATTCACTCCTTCTCTATCTTAGTTCAAGCACATCCTTTAATTAATGGCTGCTTCAACAATGGCTCTCTCCTCTCCTTCTCTTGCTGGAAAGGCAGTGAAGCTAACTCCATCCATTCAAGAAGGTGAAGGAAGAATTATCATGCTCTTCCAGAAAAAGACTGCGGCGCCAAAAGCAGCTAAATCATCTAAACCCGCAGTTTCATCCAACAGCCCATGGTATGGTCCTGACAGAGTTAAGTACTTGGGTCCCTTTTCAGGCGAGGCTCCTTCATATCTCAATGGTGAATTCCCTGGTGATTATGGTTGGGATACCGCTGGGTTATCTGCTGATCCTGAAACTTTCGCCAAGAACCGTGAGCTTGAAGTGATTCACTGTAGATGGGCTATGCTCGGAGCTCTAGGATGCATCTTTCCTGAATTGCTCTCACGCAATGGTGTTAAATTCGGTGAAGCCGTTTGGTTCAAAGCCGGAGCACAAATTTTCAGTGAGGGAGGATTGGACTACTTGGGTAACTCAAGCTTGGTACATGCTCAAAGCATTTTAGCAATTTGGGCTACACAAGTTATCCTGATGGGTGCAGTTGAGGGTTACCGTGTTGCCGGTGGACCACTTGGTGAGATTGTCGACCCACTTTACCCCGGTGGAAGCTTCGACCCTCTTGGACTTGCAGATGACCCAGAGGCTTTCGCTGAGCTGAAGGTGAAGGAGATTAAGAATGGAAGATTGGCGATGTTTTCCATGTTCGGATACTTCGTTCAAGCAATTGTGACAGGTAAAGGACCTCTAGAGAACTTGGCTGATCATCTTGCTGATCCTGTTAGCAACAATGCCTGGGCTTTTGCCACAAATTTTGCCCCCGGAAACTGAGTGTCAAGGCTGGTGTTTGTTCATTCATGACCTGCTAATAATTTTACCAGGTTGTTGGTATGTCCTAGTGATGTAAATAGATCTACTTGAGAGTACACCTTTTAAATTATGCGATTTTTTCTGTAATTTGATTTCATTTTTAACCAATGAACTTAATTTTATGCTCTTCAGTAAGATTTTAAAAATTTATTGCATTCACTCGAACCAGAATGTTTCGCGCAACACTGAGGAGTTGCTAAAGTATTTGCACACCGAACTGCATTCTTTCATTTCATTTCATTGTGTTAGTAAAAATGTTATAACTGATATTGTCATTAACAGGTTCATCCGTTCATAACTGTACTACTGTTATAACACCTATGTCATAGCTGAATCCTGAATGCTTGGGATTAACGTCATCCTATGTGAAGGTCTTATTAACACCTTGTTTTAGTGAGTCATTGCTAAAAGACAAAAAAAAATTAAAAATAAAAAATTCACATATATTTCATCTCAAATCTAATAAACTTTTTTAAATTTAGAAATAAATGATTGTGTTGACTTAAGACCCAATTCATCTCAAATCTAACAAACTTTTTTAAATTTAGAAATAAATGATCGTGTTGACTTAAGACCCAACGTCAAAGAGAAAATCTGATCTAGACTTTCTCCTTTACCCGTAGCTAGCCATGTCGTCTTTTCGTATGAGCTCGCCTTGCATTAAAGGTGAAACTTTGGTGGAAAATGTCTTAAAACTTTGGTGTCATGCAATATTTTAAGACCTTGACCCCTTGCATTTAAGATGCTTTAAGCAAGATTATTTGTTTTGTGTGGAGCTATTAGTGAAATATTGAATTTGAACTTCTGTTAGAAGAGAAGCAAACTCGTGAGCCAATACTATTTTGTTAAGAAGTGAAAACTTTTTTTTCTCATAAAGTTTTTTTGTTTTTACTTCAATAAGTTACTCCCTCTGTTTTTGGAAAAGTGGTACTTTCACTTTTTCATTTTAGCCTAAAAATAGGCCAAATTGAAAAAGTGAAAGTATCTCTTTTCCAGAAACGGAGGGAGTATTATGTAATTACAGTGGTTTTGGGTAGACTAAAACCACTCCAAATTCGCACAGAGACCCACCAAAAAAAAAAAAAAAAAAAAGTGAGACCCGCCCCTCTTGGAAAAAAAAAAGGAGGCCCGGCTTCTGTGTTTATTTGTGCCTGGGCGATTTTTAGGGAGTCCCGATTTCCAATAGGTAGGCCGTCGGGAGTCCCGATTCCCAATAGGCAGGTTGTCCATAATTTTTGCTGAAATTATAGGTTCCACCTATTTGCCACCCTCATTTCTCCTATTTGCCACCCCATCAGAATTTCCAAAATCATTCTACTTTTTAATTTTACTTTTTCCTATTCACCACCTAAAAAATTCAAATTAAATTTGACTAAGTTGATTTCTTGTTCGTTTTCTTCTCCGTTGATTTGTTTTTATCAAAAACCTATTAAAAAGTATTAACCATTGCTAAAATTTGCTGCAAGTAATCAACAAACACCAAAATCGGTACTCAAAAAACATTTTCAGGTTGGGTGTTGTTTAATTTAGTAGTACAATTTTGGGTCTTTCTCCGCTTAAAGTTAAGAATAGTGATCAACATGCTCACTGGCAGGATCCACTTCCATTTGAACCATTTTTTTTTCCTTCTGGAGCTTCAGATGAAGCAGGGTTTTATATCATGTAAAAGTTTATCCCTCTGATTAATCCATAAATCCATTGACATCTGTGATATCTATGACTTTGATATCTTAAGATTAGAACTATTATTAACCATCATCTTAACGTGAGGCTAGGTATAATCTATCACACCATGTGACCAAAGTAGTTAGATTATAATTGGTGTGGGACGAGGAATTCTAGTTTCATGGAAATAATTTCTTCATTTCAAGCTCCTTTGCAAGATCCTGGTATTTCGAAAAGAAATCAATACAAAATCATTTTTCACCCATCCACCGGACTTTGTGTCCACAGAAAATCGTTATTCGCACCATTGGCGCAAAGTGTGTTCTGTTTACTGAATCAAAATTAATCACTAATTTTTAAGGTTTTCGCATAACTAATATAAAGGTTTTTGTGTTTTCTACACAACTCTGAAATGTAAAATCTAGGGTTTGGAAGCGCGAGAAGAAGACAGATTCGAGGAGGTCTGTTTACCAAATAAAACAGGGAAAGCTCAGTCAAGCCATGCGAATGCAAAGAGATGATGACAAAAATTCCTAGTATCAGTTTACTACTTCTCTTGCCAAGGTGGGTGGAGATGGTGCTGAAGAAGGTGATCCGCGGAAGCGATGGTGACGAAGAATTGTTTTTTAACTTGGAGTGACAGGGCTGTCAATGGGTACCCATTACCCGGAACCTGTAGACTTGGTTCCGGTTCCGGGTCCTAAAGTAGGACCCATTAACAACTTAGGACCCGACGGGTAATTACCCGATTGGACCCGAATCTAAACGGGTCCAAACGGATAATACCCGTTAGTATCGGTACCCGTTTATTCATACTTTTATTCATGTTTTTGCTAGTTTTAGCTTTGATATTTTACTCGTTTTAAATTTTTCTCTTACATTTAATCTTTATTTAGTACATTAATAAGAAATAATAATAAATTTTTATAAAAATTATTTAAATCCAAGCCAAAAAAAGAAAAATATTAAGTTTTGAGGTTTTTTTAATAGTTTTCTTAAGACCCAATGGATACCCGGAACCGACGTGTACCCGGGTATTTAAACGGGTCCGGTTCTGGTCCACAAGTTTAGGAACCGGACCCGGAACCGTTAGGACCCGGACCCGACCTTTATAAGTAGGGTCCGGGTCTAGTGATATCCGGGAGGACCCGGACCCGTTGACACCCCTAGTTTTGGGTTAAGTTATTGAGGTAGTTTGTTGTTGGGTTTATTCAAAAAAATCAAGAAGTGGTATGTAAGATATTTTAAAATTTTATGGGTGGTGAATAGGATAAGTGAGGTGGTAATTAAGGTGGGTGGCAATTAGGGAAAGTAATGGTGGCAAATAGGTGGAACCAAATTATATACTCAAAGTAATTTCTAACTTTTTTACTTCTAGACGTAAAAAGCTACTAAGAAGCATCCAAACGGGATATAAATAAATAAATAAATAACATGCAAACCTGAACTAGGGAATGTGGCATGGTCTTCTCTACCGGTAGGGCTGTCAACGGACTAAAATCCGACGGATTTTGGCTCATCCGATTTCGATAGGATACATTTTATCGTATTTCCGATATCCGATTTTTTTATGATAAGGTTATCGGATATCGGATTTTACTCCGACAAAATCCCCAAACTCCAAGTTATTTCATATAAAGGCGCTTCTATTTCTATCTTCTTCATCGGCAGAAGAATTTGCAATCACATCATCAAATTTGGGGAAGAAAACATGAACTTTAATTATCAATTCGACTTCTACACCTGAATTTAACCATAACTTTTCATTCTCCATCCCTTAATAGTATAATACCCTTATTAATTCCATACAATTTCAACGTCACCATGAAACCCTAATTTCTAATTCCAACTCTAAAACCCTAGATCTTCAATCTCAATCAATTCGCCTTCTTCAGAATCTTCACTTAATTAATCTTTCCTATTAGTATAGAATTCTTAATACCCATCTTTAATCCTTATGTTCCACCATTAATGTCAACTCGGAAAACCCTAGTTTTAATCATCTCAAATCTACGATTTCTTCTTCTTCTCTTGCCAAATCAATATAAACAACACCGTTAACATCACCTTAATCTTTCTCTTCTATTTTCGATATCGAATCAACATATTTCTGTCGATTTCATCTCACAGACGAAGAACATGGGAGAAGAAAATAGAAGAAGGAAAACACAAATGAGATCGATTCTCATTGATTTAGGTTTTAATAAGAATCTTATTAAGGCTCTCAAAGGTTATACGAAGGCTGCCACAGTTCAATCAGGGTAATGGAAATTACTAGTACACCCCTAGTCTTATCGGATGTTGGAACTTAACTAACCGGACGGGGCCTAATCCGGTTCCGTTACGATAAGGAGGAGAAGTCTGATTCTGAAATCCGATACATCAGATTTAATCCTATATGATGTTGAATTCTCGGTTATGGGTCTCGAACTTCAAACAATTATTGACAGCCCTATCTATTGGAATCCTAGCTGGTTAATTTAGAGACCAGCTCAAGCTATGTGGCTCGTAAATTCTATCAATATCAGGCCTATTCCTATATATGCACATGTCAAATTTTATAGTTTGCCACTTTAGCATCCACTAGGATATAGTAAAGTGGCAAACCTATGTGTGAAAGTGGTCAAATAAACTACTTAGACATACGCGGCAGAATATCTAGAGAGCGATAGAAATTCCATCGCCCGACGGTCTGAACAACACCAGCGTTAGTCTTTAATTTTATCGCTCGTTGATCTAATCATCGCTATTTAGTTCCTCAGCCAACGACTACGAATTATCCTTCTATGAATATCCAACTTCAAAATCATTTCAACTCACTCCAGAATTTCTAAATATCTCTAGAATTGCTCATCTCTCAATATTTTTCTAAGAGAAAATTGGGAAAATGCCTCAATATGGGGTGCAATGTTGGAAAGCTGCCCAAGTTAAAAATTTGGAAAATGCCCCAATATGGGATGCAACGTTAAAAATAGTTTGAAAAATGCCCCATTCTGTTAATATTTTCATCCAACCAAGTTACGTCACATGTGTAAGGCTACCATTACCGCCAAAACCACCACCAAAATTATCGTTGCCGCCACCTGAAAGTTAAACCCCGAACCCTAAACCTTGAATCCTGAATTGTGAACCCTTAATCTTGAAATCTAAAGGGTGTATTGTCTTCTTTTTTTGTGTGTGTGCGCTCACACATGTGACTTAACTTGATTTTTGACGGAATGGGGCACTTTTCCAAAATTTTAAATGTTGGGGCAGATTTCCAACATTGTACCCTGTATTGGGGCATTTTCCCAATTTTCCCTTTTCTAATCTAAAACAAGATATATAAATAATCACACATTCACTACACTTATTAATTTCTTGTGTTATGGATTCTCAATCTCAATCTCAAGGCGAAGGTAAAGATAAAAAGAACAAAGTTCGGAGTACAAAATTCAATATCACATAAGATGAATATATTTTCCGTAATTATGCTTATGTTACCCAAGATTGTATCGATGGTGCACAACAACATGTTAATACCATGTGGTTTAACATATTTTTGAGATATATATCAAGATAAAACCATGAACATCAATGATTGTGATGCAACTGGGTTGGCACAACGTTTCATTACGATCAATAAGGATGTCGCCTCTTATGTTGCTGCGATAATGGAATCCAAGAGAGGCCAGGAGATCAATCTTGTGGATGTTGATGTAGAAAGAATTGTCGTACAGATTTGCAACGCAAGCATGGAAAAAATTTCCAATTTGAAAGTTATTATAGTATTTTGAAGGTGTTGAAAAAATGTAATCCACACGTGTTAGCAGATAATCAACAAGTACCTGAAATGTCACCGTACAATTCTTCTCAACACCAAATTCTTCACCATTTTCACCAGATACCTCAAGAAACCAAAATATAAACATAGTTCTCAATAATGATAATGCTAACAAAAAGCTTCTAAGAAGAAACAGAGCAAGACTGGCTAGAAAGTTATCTCAAGAAGGGGGAAGCCCTGATGCTTTTAACATGGCGGAGTTTATAGAACATCAGAAGACCGTCCAGAAGCAATGAGCGGTTGACAGGAAATTTCAAAACAGGGAGACGAAAAAAAAATCGACTTTCTCAAGATTTTTTTTCCAATAACTATGAAAAGCATAACATTCTTCACCTGGACACTTCAATTATGAATGCTCAACAAAAACATGTGTAGCAAATCAAATTTGACAAGTTGCAAGCACAAATTGAACAACAAGTTGGATTTAATAATGGGATATTTTGACTTTGGGTCACATAAAAGTGACCAGAGTTGAGTTTGGGTCACGAAAAAAAATTAATTAGAGTTTGGGTCACAGGACCATGGTTGAACGTCTTGACGGTTAGCTAATTTTTTATTTTTTAAAATTAATTCCAAATTATTTAACTCCGTCAGTCGCCATTAACACACCCATCCCCTCCACCACAACCGGTACAAGCTCGGCCTTCTTCACTTCTAGCAGTAACACCACCACCACCCTCCTCCGCCTCCGTCCCTGTATGAATTCAATATTTAACAACTATCCAACACTCTTAATCATTCATGAACTCAAGAACATACATATCAGGAGAACAGAGAATGGAAACTCGTCGACGCTTCAATCCAACCAAACTCCAAAATTTGATCTTGTTCTAATCATATTTCGATGCTTAAAGCTTCAAATTGTTTGTTGTTGTTGGTAAGAAGGACAGGTGCATTGAAAAGGTAGGGTTTGGACAAATAATACAGAAACTAAGAACAACAAAAAACAGTATTTACATAAAGGTATGTTGCTGTTTGTCGTAAACAAAGAAGAACACATGGTTGATGCCGTTGAATTTTATGGCTGAAGAATCGTCAATTCCGATGAATAAACAACAACCCACTTCATCAATTAGCAAAAGAAAATGGAATATGATAAAACCACCAAATTTCTCAAGAACCCTAAATAGAAGAAATCCCCAAATTAACATTCAAAAACTTTAATTGAACAATTTAAGTTCAAACCAACCTGCATCAAATTAATTAACACAAACCCTTTTGTAATATTGGACAGAATTTGATCCATCAATCATCTAAATTCAAACCAACATGGGTTCATCCATCCATTGTCTTCTTCTTCTTCCGATTATGTTGTTGACATATAAAAAATCATGTTGCTCTTTCTTCTTGAGCTCCAGTTATGCTTATAATCGGGGTTTCATAAAAATGTTAGCAAGTTTTCTACTAAATTGAATCTGGATCTGGTACCTCCGGAAGTGGAGAAGTATAAGAAAAGAGGCGCATAAAGACTTAATAGTAAATAGGTGTTTGGTTGGATTGAAGGGACTAACAGAAAAGGAATGGCTAGGTTAGTAAATAAATCAATCTTTAATATTATATCGGTCATTTCGTTTTTTAACCAAATTTTATAACTGTCAACTCGGTCAACCGTGGTCCTGAGACCCAAACTCTAGTTAAAAAAATTTGGTGACCCAAACGCAACTCTGGTCACTTTTATGTGACCCAAGTAGTACCTCTAGAGTAAATGATGTATTAGTTTTAATTTTAATTTGAAATGTTGTTGCATTCTACTTAATTTTAATTTGAAATGAAAAATTGCTTGATTTGAAATGTTGCTCATTCTTGCTTAATTTGAAATGTTGTTGCGTTCTTGTTTAATTTGAAATGTTGTTGCGTTCTTGCTTAATAACAAACTACAAACAAATTAGCAATTAAATGTCTAAACTAATATATGAAAACTTAATAATCTAATACATGAAATAAATTTTGATAATTATGCCCACCGGCTCTTCAATACTCTTCCTAAAAATTTACCCTAAGATATTTTCTTAAACTGGCATACAGATTTTGGTTCTGAATGTGATTAGTCATTTTCTCGTAGTTTCTTGCAAACAAGCCTCTTTCTGGTTGAATCTCAGTCCTTAAATGTTCATCTTTACAGTTATTCCACTCCTTATCACGAAGGGGTTTGCTGAATTACCATGTTATGTAGAATTATGCAAGTGACCATAGTCTGGTGCATTTCACGAGGACTTAAACCACGATATGACCCACAAATGATAGTGAACCTCCTCTTTAAAATTCCAAAAGACCATTCCACATCCTTCCTCAACGCCATTTGGCGATTGTTAAAACACCGGTGTGAACGACCCATTTCACCGATAGGGGCCTGAGTCGGCTGACGGTAGCATTGGACTAATGTTGACCATTTGGGATAAATATTATCCGCAAGATAATACATGAGTGTACTGAATGGTCGTTGATAGTGAAATGGACTTGGGGACAGATTCCATACTTTAGATTTTCAAATAGAGACGACTTGTGCAATACATTAATATCATTTTGTGAACCTGGAAGACAAAAAAAAAACGTGCCATATCTGACGATCATATGAAGCAGCAGCTTCAAGGATAACGATTGGTTTCGTGTAATGACCCTTATATTGACCGGCACAATAAACATGATATCTATCCATACCCAATGCATATAGTCAAGACTACATAGCATTCCTGGAAATCCCCTATCCTCATTCTCCCTTAATATTTTTCTAACATCTTCCTCAGTTGGTTTTCGTAAATACGTCGGACCAAAGTGATTAATTATTGCTTCCCAAAACAATGAAAAATAAGTGTTGAAGTTGTTTTGTCCATACGAAGGTACTCATAGTTCGCATCCGCTGGTTTTCCATAACCTTTATCATCCTTAGAGCCAAAGTAAATTTGTTCAGGACTATAACCTCTAATATTTAGTGCATCAAACTGATAATTGAATTGAGGTTCTACGCGACAAAGCTCATCAGTAATCTTTTCACAAGGTGCCGAGGCATGCAGAACCGACGTTGAAAATCTTGATTAGATTACACAAAATTGGGAAGAAAATAATCGCGCATCAACTTCTGGTGTTAAAATTATCTCCTTCGATATGTATATCTTCTTGAGAATACTTCTTTTGGCTCTGGAACTCTAGGTATTTGTCTCAAATGCACGAGCATCAGAGTGTCGATTAGTTTTTTTTTTTTATCTTAAGCTTCCTCATGGTCAAATTGGTGCAACCTCCGTTGATGCATCCTCTCTTGGATCTAAGTATTGATGATTATGAAATTTAACATTGGGAATACAGGTAAAGAAGTACGTAAAAGATATATAGAAGTAGGCGTGAGTAATTTGATGAAGTGAAGGGACGTATATATAGTAATGAAGTAGGAGGGAAATAGTTGTTACAATATAGTCGTTGAACGATATAGTTTCGACTGATCTCTGGGAACTAAAACGTCAACAATATTCTTAATATCACTCGCCGGGAATTTTATCGCTAACTATTTTCCATAGTAGCGCAACTCATTTGGCATCCCCTGATAGGGATGAGCATTTGGCCCGTAATCCGTGGATTTAACCGGGACCAACCGTTCATTTGCGGATGGATGCCCGGACCGTTCGTTAATGGGTTGGATGCGGATGAAATTTTTGAAATCCAACGGATTACGGATCGGGCCCGGATGCAACTTTGAAAATCCGTTGGACATCCATATCCGTTGAATTAAGTGCATTTATATAGTTCTAAAAAATATTATGGATCATTTAGGAATTCTTAAGGTGTTTGCTTGTGGTATTGTACGTGACTTTATCTTCCTATACATATATAGGATATGTAGGTTCTATGAGGAGGAGTCATTTATGTTGGCTTTAGTTTCTTTATTATAAATTTTAACTAAAACAAATCCATTGGATTATCCGCATCCAATCCGTCCATCCGTGTATCCATTGGATGCAAATCCGTTGGATGTGGATTGGATGCGGATGCCAAATTTGAAATCTGTAATGTATTGGATTGGATGCGGATGGGGTGAAAACCGGTCCATACCGGCCCATGCTCACCCCTACCCTGATATGGCAAACAAATTTTTTTTTTTTTTTTTTTTTTTTTTGACCTTGTGTATAATAATGGGCCTCAGGTTAGTTGGTAGGCCGGCGCTATCCAACCCTGCCCCACACCAACAGTGGTCCATTTAATATCTCGGTTTTGGCTGTGTCTGAAACAGTAATCTATAGACCATTTTTGTTCATCATCGAAATCTCCATTGATAAATTTCTCTTCTTCTCTCCCAAAACAAGGACAACAATCTCACTGCTGTGTGAAAAATGGTATTATCAGAGTCGACGATCTTCCCCAAATGGTTCAATAAAATCGACTTTGGTTTTTAGGGTTTTTATTTATGGAACTATTTGGGGGGATAATCCCATTTTTCACTGGACTTTGATTCTAGGATTTCATTTTCTTCTTTGTGAGTGAGACCTCACCTGCTAAAGTTGAACGATGGGAGCTACTGCTGATTGGAGAACACAACTTCAACCTGATTCTCGACACAGAATTCTCACTTTGATGTAAGCCAATGCCAATTGCTCTTTTGTTGTTTGGTTTTAACTTAGAAAACTATAAATATTATTAGGGCAAAATGATTACACTATACTGTTTTTTTTGTTTGTGTTTTCCGATTTTGGCATTGATCATTTCATACTTTGGATTGAACTTATTGGGTTTCATTCCTGTAGAATGGAAACTCTGGAGAGACAAATTCCAATTTCTGGGCCAGAGGGATTGGTAGAGCTTAAGAAAATTGCTGTAAGATTTGAGGAAGATATGTTCACTGCTGCTACAAGTCAGGTATTGTATTTCAATTTGGCCTTGTCGTTGTGTTGCTTTACTAGTTTTGTCTACTGATGAGTGAGCATGATTTTCCCATTTTTTTCACCATTGAATCGTCAGAATAAGCAGAGTCCGTTGAGTAAAAGTCAGATTTTGTAGTACTTATTTGGTGTGTTTTAATTATTGGCAAACAGCTGAGTTTTGGGGTTATAGAAACTAGAATCTAGTTAAGGACAGATCATTTGATAGAAGTGCAACATTCAAGCTATTGTTGTGATAATGCTCTTTTGCAGTGCATTAATAATTCGATTTTTAATTTGTTATAGCGAATCTTCTGGTGTAGTTCGCATGATCGTTAATTACACATGTCATTTTGTGTCCAATTTGATATCATGAGCTTTTACATAGAACAATCCTGATATATGGAGTGCACATGACATTTCATGTACACAGCTTGCTGAACTCATTTGTGTTTTGCTGTTGCAAAACTTGTGTAAGAATGTCAGTTGCTTACTTGCTTGTCATTTGTGTTCTCAATTCCATTATGTTCTCACTCCAGAACGTACTTTATTACCCAAAAGACCTGAGTAGGAGTAGCTAAATTCTAGGGGGTTGTTTGCGAGAATTTGCCCCGATAAGCTAATGGTAAATATTAATTCTGTGTGGCATGCCTTTCCCTTTAAATTTCTTGGAAATATCTGACTGCAGATGGTCGATCTAAAAGCTTTATTCTAAATATGATAGTCAACTGAGTTTTTACCGTTTTGCTATGTCCTCGTATTATTCGGTTCCTTAACTGTGTAATTCAGCACCAGCTTCATCGCCGTTCTGACTTCTGGCTAGTAATTTTTTTTCCATTATAGATATGATCTGAATGTTTGCTCTGAGGAGATCTCCTTATCCATCTCCCTCTCTCTCCCAACCCGAATTTTTGGCTGTGGCTTATAAGAAAATCATGTCTGTTGTTAGGTAGCTCCATGGTATGTTACTCTGTTGGTAGTGTTTGATCCTGCAAAACCTTGTTTTAGTTTACATAAAATATTTTGACCCCTTTTGTGCCACTCTCCTCTGGTTCGTAGATGGTTGATTTTGTCACTTTAAACTCGAAACGTATAAATTCTAAGCAGTTCCAGGTTGATGGGTTGTTTTCAAGGGGAATAGATGGTGTACTAAAAGAGCTGAATCATGTAATAAATATCCTTTACATGGTTTCTACATAGAAAAGTGATCTTTCGTTGAGAACTCGGGAAAGATCAGGTGCATCTTGTGTAAATCATCGTTGCTGAAGGCTGCTTATCATCTCTGCATCATATATTAATTTTTGTCTGTATTCTTAGTTATATTTTGCTCAATAATCTTTTCTTTGCGCACATTCAGCACTCGTGTAATCTAACTAAATTGATTATGTAATTTCAGTTGGATTATCTACAAAAAATATCTATGAAGATGCTGACAATGGAGATAAAATCTCAGACAAATGGAGTTGCTAATTCTCTACCCTTAAATACTGATGGTGGTATCCAAATTCCTCAAGATCCAGGTAAGAGTTGCTGGTACACAATATTTTATTGATGCGAAAATATATCCTGCAAGGAATTTTGGTAGTACGTGCTCAACTATGGTACAGTATTGACTGATCTGGAACATGGCACATGCTTTACTTATTCTCATTTGTTGTGAATTATTGGTCTCCTTATTATCTGTTTTTTTTTCTTCTCCCGTCATTCTACCAAAATAGCATCTCACAGTATGCAGTCCCAAGGTCGCAACCCAGGGCAGTCACAAATTCCTTTAGCCGACCAGTCTCAAGTACGGCCGCAGCTGTTTTCCCAGAATATTCAGAATTGTAACCTAGATTCTGGAGTCCAAGGATCTATAGCATTGTCATCTCTGTTGCCTTCAGGGGCCAGTCTCACTCAGTCCTCTATCCCCAATGCCGTTAATCAGGGATCCAACATGCAGTCTGGAATGGCACAGAATATTTCTGGGAATCTAGTTGGTCAAGGAGGTTCAGCGTCGAATATGTATGCTAATTCAACAAGGCAGATCCAAAGAAGGCAGCTTCCACAACAGAGCGGTCCTCAACAACAGCAGTCTCAAAGTTCGCAGCGGTTTTTGTATCAGCAACAACAGTTGCAACAACAAGTTTTGAAGCAGCTGCAGCAGCAGCAACAGCTACAAGGAAACATTCCATCCTGCATAATGCAGTCGCACCTGCAGCAACAACAGCCGCAGCTACAACAGCTAAACCCAATACAGTCAACTCAATTGGAATCTACTTTACAGCTTCACATGCAAATGTCATTTGGTCTTCAGCCATGCCAATCCACACTTCAACGGAGTCAGCCCTCCTTGATGCAATCATCTTCAGGTCTTCAAGAGAACACGCAGTCCGCCCTTGCACAGTCCACACCAAATGTTCAACAACATCCACAGAGTGTCCTCTGGCAACCAGAGCAACAAGCTCAACAGTCTATGCACCAACAAGCTCCTGTTCTGCATCAGAAACCACATCCGGTTTTGCCTTCACAGCAGCATCCGCAGCAGCTAATAAATGCCTCAAACTTGCAACATAATCAGATAATTGGGAAACAAAACGATGTACCCGATATGCAGCAACGACAGCAGCGGCAACGGGGGTTGCTAAACCAACAGACTAATGTCGCAAACATGCAACAACATTTACTTGGATATAGTATCCCTCATCATCAGCAGCTACGTCAACAAAGTAACATGTCAGGATTACAGAAGCAGCAACAGCAGCCAATGCATACCATGCATCAGCAAGGAGGAAAGCTGCAGCAACAACAAAATGCACAGGTATCACCAAATATGTTACAAATCCAAGGGCAACACGCACAATCCCAACCAGCACAACAACTTATGTCTCAGCATCCATCTCAAACAACGCAAATGCATCAGCAATTGGGATTGCAGCAACAACCAAAATCATTACAAAGGGATATGCAACAAAGGATTCAGACGTTTGGTGGCTCGATGCTCAACCATCAAAGTTTATTGGACCAGAAGCAAGTGTTTTATTCACAAACACCACCTCCAAAGACCTCATCAAGTATGTCATTTTGGTTGAAATGTCCACTTTACACTGCTTGCGTTTGGGTTGTTTCTTCTGTAGAACTCTTCTGCTTTTTATGATTTAGATATAATTATTTTTCTGTTGCCTTCCTTTCCTCTTTTTCAGTTCTGTTTTTGTTTTTTACTGTAGAAGAATGGCTTAGTAGTTATCTAATGGGTAATTATTTTCTGTTTATCTTCTAGCGTCAATAGATGCAGCAATGACAGGAAATGCAACCGCAACAGGAACTGCCATCGACGTGCAGGAGGAAGTTTATCAGAGAGTATAGTTCTAATCATCTTCTATCTTTCGCTATGTTTTCTTTTCTTCCTAATGGCGTTTGCATCTGAGCCATCTCAAATATTAGCCATTAGAGCTTTTGTCGGTTGACAAACCGTGGCCAAATCCAACTACGTTGTTAACGATTTTATTTTGTTATAATTGTAGATTAAGTCCATGAGAGAAAAATACTTACCAGATCTTAGTGACATGCACCGGAAAATCTCTCAAATATTACAACAGGTTAGTATTTGGTTTTCTTTCTGGTTACAATATATTCAAAACCACAGTTCTCTTAACCTGCAACATTTCTCATTTATTTATTGGGTAATCGCGCTTGATAAATTTTGTGTCTCCTTTTTGTCATGTGATAGTATGATTCTCTTCCACAACCACCTAAGTCTGAGGGAATTGAGTTGCTCAAAAATTTCAAGATCGTGGTGGACAGGATGATGAGGTTCTTGAATCTTCCAAAGAGTAATGTGATACCTAAGGATAAGTTGGATTCATATGAGAAACAGATTTTGAATATTCTGACCTTGCATCCCCCAAGGACACCTGGTCCACTGCAGCAACAAATTCAGCCAACTGGTGGCCACCCACTCTCTATACAGCAACAACAGCGGCAGCAGCAACATCAACTGCCCTCATCAAGTATGTCACTTTGGTCTAAGAATCCACTTTACATTGCTTCCGCTTTGGTTGTTTCTTCTATATAACTTTTCTGCTCTGATGATTTTAGATACAATTATTTTCTGTTGTCTTCCTTTCCTCTTCTTCAAATATTTCTTCTTCTTTTTTTTTTACTGAACAAGAATGGCAGACTAGTAGTCTAATGAGTTATCATCTGCTGTTTCTTTTAGCGTCAATAGATGCTGTAATAACAGGAAATGCAACCGCAACAGGAAGTCTGGTTGGTGTACAGGAGGAAGTTTATCAGACAGTATAGTTCTAATCACCTCTTTTAGCTTTGTTATGTTATCTTTTCTTTCTAATGTCACATCTGAGCCGTTTCAAATCTTAGCCGTTGGAGCTTTTGTCGGTTAACAAGATTACCTGAGTTGCGAAAAAATATACTATCTTGGCCAAATTCAACTCCGTTGTTAACCATTTTATTTTGTTATAATTGTAGATTAAGTCCATGAGAGAAAAATACTTACCAGATCTTAGTGACATGCACCGGAAGATCTCTCAAATATGCCAACAGGTTAGTATTTGGTTTTTCTTTCTGTTTACAATATTCAAAACCACAGTTCTTACAACACTTCTCATTTTTGTATTTGGAAATCGCGCTTGATAATGTTTGCGTCTCCTTTTGTCAATAGTATGATTCTCTTCCACAACCACCAAAGTCTGAAGAAATTGAGTTGCTCAAAAATTTCAAGATCGTGGTGGACAAGGTGATAGGGTTCTTGAATCTTCCAAAGAGTAATGTGATGCCTAGCATGAAGGATAAGTTGGATTCATATGAGAAAAAGATCTTGGATATTCTGACCTTGAATCTCCCAAGGAAACCTGGTCCACCGCAGCAACAAATTCAGCCAACTGGTGGCCATCCACTCTCTATACAGCAACAACAGCGGCAGCAGCAACATCAAATGCCCTCATCAAGTATGTCACTTTATTCGAAAAATCCATTTTACATTGCTTTCATTTGGGTTGTTTCTTCTGTGTAACTTTTCTGCTTTATGATTTTCATTACAATTATTTTCTGTTGCCTTTCTTTCCTCTTTTTCAGTTCCTTCTTCTTCTTTATACTGTAGAAGAATGGCAGACTAGCAGTCTAATGAGTTACCATTGGCTGTTTTTCGTTTAGCGTCAATAGATGTAGATGTAACAAGAAATGCAACCGCAACAGGAAATCCGGTTGATGTGCAGGAGGAAGTTTATCAGACAGTATAGTCCTAAAACGTACCATATTGACCAAATCATACCACGTTCTTAACCATTTTATTTTGTTATAATTGTAGATCAAGTCCATGAGACAAAAATACTTACCAGATCTTAGTGACATGCACCAGAAGATCTCTCAAAAGTGCCAACAGGTTAGTATTTGGTTTATCTTTCTGTAAACAACTTATTTCTCATTTTTTTAATTGGATAATCGCACTTGCTAAATGTTTGTTTCTCCTTTTCCATGTGGTAGTATGATTCTCTTCCACAACCACCAAAGTCTGAGCAAATTGAGAGGCTTAAAATTTTCAAGAACTTGTTGGACCAGATGATGGGCTTCTTGAATCTTCCAAAAAGCAGTGTGATGCCTAGTTTGAAAGATAAGCTGGCTTCGTATGAGAAACATATCTTAGATATTCTGAACTCGAATCGCCCAGGGGAACTTGCTGATTAGTGTGTCATTTGCTCTTTTTATTGATTAACTTTTATTTTTAACAAAAATAATATAGATAAATGTATTACAAGGAGGACGTGGTTGGGAGGCTAGCAACCAGCTGGGCTCCTACTTTATTAACAAGGATTAATTGGGGGCCCTAAAAAATATTTGTGGGGCCTCACCAAATTTATACCCAAACCAAAAATTATAGGGGGCTTTCACAATAAGGGTGAAAGTGCGATTTTACCCTTTCCTTAAAATTAATAGGGTTGTTAACGACCCGAAGTTTATTAGCTAGAATCGTTATGGCTTTGAAAATAAATAGGTAACGACTCTAAGAGGTGATTTGAGTGGGTATAAATTTCTTTGTTTATAGGTAACGACTCCCAATCAATTGCTAAAATAAATAGGTAACGATCCTTAAAATTAATAGGGTCGTTAACGACTTTTTTTGTTTCTCCATAAACTAACTACTCTAAAAGGTTTCTTTGATGACTCCCTTTGATACTAACGACTCTAAGAGGTTAGTTTACTAATCGTCAATCAGGTTTGAATACCTATAATCGTTAGTTTACTAATAGGTTAGTTAACGACCACAAATAGATAAGGTAAGAGTCGTTAGTATAAATAGCTAAAATGTAACCTACCTTAATTCGAAAAAAATAATTATAACGACTCTAGATGACCTACAAAAGGGAGTCGTCAATATTTTCAAAATTGATTGACGATTTTTCATAACTGCACATTAGAGTCGTCAATTTTTTCAAACCTGGATGACGATTTTTCATACTGCAGATTAGAGTCGTTTATTTTTGTGACAAATAACTAACGACTCTTAAGGGTCGTCAGTTTAATAAACTCCCGACCCAACGACTCTAACACTGAGCTGCTGCATAGTGACCATGAATCGACAACTTGGAGCACCATTCATGCAATTTGGAGAGTATAGGAAGTTTACCTGATTGTTTAGAGCTTTGGGTTCTTCATTTTGAGTATTGGTTCCATCATTTTGAGCAAAAGGATCTCCAACAATTTTTTTTCTTTTTTCTATAATCTTAATTTTTACCCAAAAACTGATTTAATCTAACTTAACAAATTAACAACTAATCTAACTAATCAACACAATTAACACTAATCATTAGGGGTAGTTTAGCCATTTTAAAAAAATGGGGATAAGGGGTAACCCCCAGTTACTATTTCATGACCTTTTTTTGTCATGTAGCTAGGGCCCCTAATTATTTTCCTGGGCCCCCATTTTTTTTTTGTTTATTAATCACCAAAAGAAGAACGGTATTTTGGGGACCGGCCTTTTTTTTTGGGGACTATTGTTTTATTTTGGGTAAGACATTAGAAGTAAATCTAGGTCAGTAGGTCACCCCTTATCTAAATATTTATATTAATACCAAAATTACCCTCCTTATTATTTTTGTATAATGATTAGTTAGTGTGATTAATTATTGATCAAGGTTAAATTAAAAGATGATTTTATTTAAAAGAAATAGAATTATTGAGTGACTAAAAAAAAAGAAGAAGAAGATGGAGAAAAAAAATATTTTGAGATGGGTGAATATAGAGAAAAAACATCCTTTGGGTACCGAAATATGCTTGTAACTTAGTGAATGTTGCTATAAATGACCTAAAATATCATTAAAATCAAAATTGTAACCAAAATTTCAACCAGGTCAACAAAGTTCGGTTATATTATATGAAGAAGATGTAACCGAACTTTCTGCAAATGCAGTTCAGTTAATAAATCCAAAATCACAGGCAACCGAAACAAAGCTTTAATGGAGTTTTTGTTTGTTCGGCTAGCCGATGAAAAATCAAATGTAACCGAACTTTGGGACATTTTTTGCGACGAAACCGAACTTTTTTGTGACGTAACCGAACTCAAAGTTCGGTTGGGACATTTTTGCGACGTAATCGAACTCAAAGTTCGGTTGGGACATTTTTGCGACGTAACCGAACTTTTTGCATCGTAATTGAATTTTTTGCGACGTAGCCGAACTCAAAGTTCGGCTGGGACATTTTTTTTGCGACGTAAACGAACTTTTCTCTGGAAAAAAAAAAAACATCCATTAAAATTGAGTTCGGTTGGTTCGACAAAGTTTTTCACATAATTCCTAACCGAACTTCTGTCTCCAACTTCCTTTTTCAACTCATTTTGACAATTACTTCTAATTTTTTCAACCAAAAACGAATGACAAGTAATGAGTTTGTAAGAATATCTTTTTTAATGATTTAAATTAAGCTATATATATATAGAGGTGGTGGTGGTTGGTGGTGGTGGTAGTCGGAGGTGGTAGGTGATGGTCAGTAGTGGTGGCGGCGGTGGTGGTTATACACATATATATGGATATATATAAGTGATTATTAGGTTAGTTTTAAATTAAATTAGGTTAAGGATAGTTTAGTCATTTCCACACTTTAGGACACCCCTTATAACTATAGGAAAGGTGGCCTAATAAGACCATGGTCCCCTCAAAAAAACCATGGCCCCAAAAAATGGTTCCAAAAGAATTACCCAAATTGCAGGACACTAGGCCCAAAAGAAAGAAGGATGACAAGCCAAAAGGCCCATTATCCAGAAAATACAAAAAGAAACAAAACATACATCAAGTAAACGTAAACCCAAGATAAATACAATCAGGGTGTTCAATCCTAAGGCCTCTTCCTATGCACATGCCAAAACATGGTATTTGGCATATATGCACCCACTATGGGTATGCTAAAGCGCCAAACTCATATGCCAATATGTTATTTCGGCATATAGGCATACGCGACGAGTTTCAATGAGCGATAGAGTCTCGGCCGCTCGATGGTCAAAGAATCGTTCGATGGTCATTCAATCGACAGCGGCAGTCAAGCTATCGCTCGATACTATGATAATCGCTCATCGATCTTCATCTAACGGCTACAATTTCCCCCTCTATAAATACCCGATTTCAAACTCATATCAACTCACACCAAAAATTCTAAATCTCTCTAGAATTTCTTAATTTCTCAATCTTTTTCAAATCTAAAACTATCACAACTCCTCTACAATATATTTTCTTGTAAAATGGATTCACAAGCAAAAACTCAAGGCAAAGGTAAGAAGAATCGAGTCCGTGGTGCAAAATACACCATGATAGAAGATGAATGTATTTGTCGTAATTATGTTTTTTTACCCAAGATTGTATCGGTGGTGCACACCAACATGGTAACACCATGTGGGATAATATATTTCAAAAATATGAAGAACAAACCATGAACATCAATGGTCGTGATGCAAAAGGATTGTCGAACACTTCATTGTAATCAACCAAGAAGTAGCCGCTTATGTTGCATTGATAATGCAAGCCAAGAGAAAAGGAAAGGACCGGTGGTCGACCGATGTTGATTTTGAAAGAGAGGTTCGTGACAGATTGGCAACGAAAACATGGTAAACAGTTTGCTTTCGAAAGTTGTTATCATATTTTGAAGGGTTTGAACAAATATAATCCCGATTACTTAACAAATAATCAAATAGTACACGAAAATTCACCATATAATTCTTCTCCCTCAACACCAAATTCTTCACCATTTTCACAAGGTCCATCAAATTCTTCACCAGATACCCCTACAAGCTCAAATTCCAACGTAGTTTTCAATAATTATATTGATGGTAATACTAAGGGAAAACTTCCAGGGAGGAATAAGGCAAAACTGCTAGAAAATTAGCTCAAGAAGGAGGGAGTTCCGTAGGATTTAACATGGCGGAGTTTATGGATTATCAAAAGACCATCGCGAAGGAAAGATCCATTCAAAGGAAAATTCAAACCCACGATATGGGCCACAAATGATAGCGAACTTCCTCTTCAAAATTCCAAAAGCGCGTTCCACATCCTTCCTCAGTGCCATTTGGGCATCGTTAAAATATCGGTATGAATGGCCCAATGCACCCGCAGGAGGCTGACGGTAGCATTGAACCAAGGTGGACCATTTTGGGTAGATACCATCCGCAAGATAATAGCCATGAGTGTGCGATGGCCGTTGATCATGAAACGGACTGGATGGAGAAATTCCATACTTCAAATCTTCAAACAGAGGCGACTTGTGCAAAACATTAATATCATTTTGTGAACCCGGAAGACCAAAAAAGCGTGCCATATCCAACAATCGTAAGAAACGGCGGCTTCTAAGATAGCTGTGGTTTTGGATAATGACCTTTATATTGACCAGCCCAATAAATGGGGCATCCATGCCATACCCAATGCATACAATCGAGACTACCTAGCATTCCCCGGGAATCCCCTTTCCTCATTCTCCCTTAATATTTGTCTAACATCTTCGTCGGTTGGTTTTCGTAAATATGTTGGACCAAAATGATTAATCATTACTTCACGGAACAATGAAAGGTAAGTGTAAGAAGTTGTTTTACCCATACGAAGGTACTCATCATTCGCATCCATTTGGAGTGCCATAACCTAGAATCCTTAAAGCCGAAGTAACTTTTTGTTGGGACTATGACCTCTAATATTCAAAGGTGCATCAAAGCGATAATGAATTGAGGTTCCACTCGACAAAGTTCTTCAATAATCTTTTTCACCCGATGACGAGGCATGCGGAATCGACCTTGAAAATCTCGATCGAGTACACACAATTGGGAAGAAAATAATCGTGCATGAGCTTCGATGGTAAAATTCCCTCCCTCGATACGTATATCTTCTTGATAATACTTCTTTGGGCTCTGGAACTCTTGGTATTTGACCCGTATGTACAAGCATCATAGTTTCGATTAGATTCTCATCTTGACTTCCTCTTCGTCAATTTCTTGCAACCTCATACGATAACTTTCTTGCTGTAACCCGAACATATTCATAATAATATCCCTTTCTTCATTGGATCTCGACATTGTGAAGCTTAAAATTGAGAATAAAGGAGTAATATCTTTAGAAGCGGTGTGAGTTTTCCGTCGAGGTAAAATGACAATATATATATAGGAACCATAGGGGAACTAGCCGTTGAGAATAACTACTTGGCGATAATCATTGTACGCAAATAAGTTAGTTGTTTTTTTATCGGCGGTATTGTCAATATCGCCGGCGATAAAGACTTTATCGTGGCGATATTGTCAATATCGCTCGCTAGGGATTCGATCGCTCAACGGTTTCCCCATAGTGGCACAAATGGTTTGGCATGCCACCTGGCATGCCAAACACCATTTTTTTGGCATGTGCATAGGAAGAGGCCTAAGCAAGTTACTTGTTCGAGAATTGAATTGCATCACTTGACCTTTAGCAAGATGAACACTTTTTTTCGCAAAAAAAAAAAAAAAAAAAAAAAAAAAAAAAAATCAGATTAGAAATTTACTTCTCTGTAAACATGCTTAAACGGGAGAGCTTGCAGTTTGAAACAAATATTTCTCCACTTCGACCACACAATCCAAGGAAGCTTGTTATTCATGAAGGGCATAATCGTTGCCGAAGAATCTGATTATAATAGACAACTTCAGCAATGAAGTTTGTTGTACCCAGACCACCCGAAAGTGCAAAAATGAATCCACCAATGTCCTAATCACAAACCCAAATCCAGTATGACCTGGATTTCCTCTTGATCTTTGCGTCACAACAAATTAAGATATTAGGAGCATTAGGTAATCGAAAGAAAACTTTTATAACGAGATACCATTTTGACCTTTCTGGAGGCTATACATTCCACATATCTCCTTTAAGCCTAATTTCACATTCATGTACTATGTGAATAATCCTTCTCTTAAAATTTTCAATGTCAAGTCTTGTATATTTCATTTCTCATAAACCACTGACTTACCATAACATTGAAACTAGCTATCAACCAAAGTTTCGAAGAGCATGACTTTTATGTTTGCAGAGATTCATAAAGCATTCAAAAGAATAAGGATTTAGAAAAGAAAATATACCTCCAAGCCAGTTCCAAATGATTTGAGAAAAGTCACAATGTCATAGGTGATGGTCCATAGTATCTTGATCTTTATGACGGATGAAACATCCGAAAGCCGATTAAAAACCTCTTTTCTTCAAATTTTCATCATTAGTACAGACCCCTCTTGTAATTTTCCAGATATTACTAGTTTGTGGAAGGAAGAACACATGAACTCCGGATCTTCTTATGCCACTAGGAATTTTATTATGATCTTTTTAATAGCATTAGAGACAGAAAAATAACCATCTTGACTCCCACTCCAAATCACAATATCATCACCAGAATGATAAGGAGGAATTTGATCATCGTAAAAGAATTCCATCATTCGTCTGAGATTACCCATTGACTCTCAACTATTATATCACAAACTTTCAACTTAGGATTTTCCTTAATGAATTAATGATCATGAAAATCTTTAATTATAGCAGATTCAAGAATCCATTCCATTCTAGACTGACATATTAGTACCAGACTCTATATTCCATCTAGTATAATCATTAACATCTTGAATTACCCATTTAATTCCAGGCCATATTGAAGATTACTTGTAATGAGATATCCATTTTCCTTTCTTATCCTTATATTTTGCTAAGAAAAATCTAGCCATTTCGATGTCTGCATCTTGAATTTTCCAAAGCAGTTTCATCAGTAGGAAATATAGGCTCTTTGAGTATTCCAAGAATCTTAAACAACCTTCATAAAACCATGATGAGACAACTACATCTTTTGAAATTTATAAGGAATGTTTTATGGTTTGGAAATAGTCATATCATAACCAATTAAGAAGCTATGGTCAAAAATCCCTCTTGCACCACCATAATAATTCCAACCATTATACTTTTTTAATCATTTCAAATTATAGATTACAAAAAATTCTATCAAGATTCCAACCATTGTGCACTATCAAGATTACAAATAATTATTTTAGGTTTTACCTATTTCCCATCCCCATTTTTCCTAAATCCCATCCCAGTTAATAAGTTAAATTATATCTAACTCTTTTTAGATTGGGTGGACGAAACCAAAGATCCTCTCAATTTAAACTCTTATCACCATGGTTACCACCAGATTAATCACATTTGATAATAAATTTACAAATCACGATTTTAAACAAGTTTGGAGATGCTCGTAATGCAGAACTTGGACAACCAAAGCAAAACAATCTGCATGGTTTTGAAAATTATTGTATTTAGGGTTATCAAATTTAACTAAAACTTAATTGAATTAAGAATACTAATGAAAATAAAGATGACCAGTTCAAGGTCAAGTACAAGTTTCACTCCCATCTATATAAAAACGGAAAATCCAACATAAAAAGAAATTGAATATTTTAGTAATAAAGAAACATGTTTGGTGGGTGGTGGTGGTGGATCACAGGAGGAGGAGATCGGGGAGGGTGTCATGGTGGGGGAGATCATGGAGGTAGTGGTAGCGGAAGAGATGGTGATTGGATGTGCCCTAGTTCAAGGTATGTTGAATTTATCTTCGTAATATATGATATGAGCCACAATATTGTTTACGGAGAAGTAGGATTACAATTGATTTTGTTTTTTTATTTTCAACTTCAAAGTCTTAATGCTAATATCTTTGCAATAATTTACATTAGGTATTTTTCCATGTACATAACACGGAGGATATGGAAGGTGTTTGTGGATATACCTGCCATTTGATCATAATCCATTAATAGTTTGTTTCTAAATCATCCAGATTTTGTGCATTGAACGAATGACATCTGCTGAATCATCTAGAACGACACTTGTGTCTCATTTAAAAGAGGCTCTCCAGGGACAGGTTACTTTTTTATTTTTGTATCTCTTTCCCCCAACCTCACCAACAAAACACAAAAAACAAATATTTCTTTTGGTTTTACCTAAATGCCACCCACACTTTACCTAAGTACCACCCACCATCTAAAATCACACTAATTTAGACCTAATTTAGCGTGAGTAATGAAAAACTCACCTTCTTCTCTACTACCACGATAGTTCAGGATTTACCATCATTATCCACATATCACCATTACCACCCCCCTCTTCATAAAAGTTAGAACTGTGGCATACGACCTATCCATGGATTGAAGTGGGGATAAAAATTCCAAATCCTACTTCGTAAAATGGGGAAAACCCTAATGTTTGTTCCTAGTGAAAGCTTTCAGGAGATTTACCCACCTTTCCAATGAGAGAGAGATAATATGTCTTGACTTTATCAACATCAAATCGGGACCTTGCTCTTGATGTAAAGATCATATTTTTTGCATATAAGATATCTAAAAGAACGATTAGCGGGGAGTTCAATTTTTTTTTAATACATCAATTTTCCAAGCAAAGAGAAAGTGAAAGCTTTTAATGAGTAATATTAATAAGAGTTTAGGCATTGAAATCTGACGAAGATTAAAAATGAAACTTAGTTTGTATCTATATTGAAAAAAATTAAACCTAATCCATGAAAATAAATTAAAACCTAATTTCATCTACAAATTAAATTAAAAACCATGATTAAGATGAAGATGAAAATTAAAATTGAAACTTAAATCATAATAAGATTACAATCTTGATGATATACATGGTTGTGTTACATGTTCTAACTTGAAGGTGGCGCGGGGATATGTGATCTACTGTTGGAGGTCGTAGGGCGATAGTTAGAGAAGAAGGTGAGTTTTTATTACCACTTCGGACAGTACAAAATTAGTAAATTTTTACTATGAGTGGTAATTAGGAAACGTGGGGGTGGCATTTAGGTGAAACCTTTCTTTTTGTATCAATATTCTAGATTCATTTTACTTTTACAATTTATTTTATTTTGCTAATTTAGATTATGTTGTTCTTGTAGGAAATTGATCTGTAACAAGTACACATTCTGCTTCAGGTAATAATTAATGTGATGACTTATGGGGATATTTTTTCCTTCAAGGTTGTCTATTGCTCATTAAACCTTTCTCATGGAATGGGTATCAGTGATGTTGCCTTTTAAATACTTAATCTTCCTTTCCAGATGTGAAAATTTAATTTTACCCTTGCTAAGGGTACTTGAATATGTTTGTTTGCTAATACGACATACTTCCCTCATTCTCGGGCGAGGGTAGTGAACCTCCATCTTATGACCAACTATTATTTACATTACCTTGATTTATTTGTTGGTACATTTTCTTTAATCTTTGTGTTGTCATATGGAAATAGTAGTCATATTATCGATCGTTATATATGATTAGCTTGATTCCTCTTAGTTTTGATAAACTGCGATGGACAATGAATCGAGTACAAACTATGCTTGTAAAGTCTTGCATAATAGGGGTTCTCTATGGACAATGAACTGAGTATTATTAATTCTCTTTTCTTGGAGGTTTGCAGGAGGTCATGGAAACATCCATATGGTGTTGGTGCTTCTTGTTGGTGGGTTGGGTGAATCAGAGCACACCACTACTACAATTGCCCAAGTGGTAACTACTTGAATACGAGGGCCTTTGCTATTGGTTCTCGCTCACAACTGCTTAAAACTTACTTGGGCGCAATTTGAGTCCTTTCGCCAACTCTACTCCGTGATGATCACGATCAAGATCTTTTTGCAATCAAGGAAACTTTACAAGGAGAGAGAGGCTAACAAGCTCTAACTCACCTTTATTCTGTTGTTGGTCTTGAAGAGGATTTCACATTTTGGATCGTAAAACTATACAAGAGTTTATCGAAAGTTGCCAGAGATAAGGAAGAGGCTACCGTCATCGAAGTCGGGTCGAGGATGGTGGTGCTGACTAGAAGTACCTCCCTCACTCTAAATGGACATTGAAGATCAGTAAGAGAAGCGGTTTGCATTGATTTGAAGTGGTGCATTGCATTGCTTGATTATCTGTAAATTTTATAGGTAGAAAGCGAACTCGGTGACATTGTTAGTAATGGAGAACATCTTTGTTCAATGTACACTTAATGTCTCTTTCTTTGTTCAATCTTGATTGATGTCTCTTTCAGTGAATTCTTGGCCTTATTTTTGCACAGAATTTTTGGCTTTGAAAATTTTCCAGGGAACTTTTGACTAGGTCATCTGATGATTGACTTGACTTTTTTTTTAGTTGCAAAAATTTAGTGATGAAGAATTGCTAAATTTAGAACTGAAATAATAAAATGTCCCATTAAAGACAATTGTTCCAAGTGTTTTTGTTCTAAATTCGCAAGCTGCTTTATAGAAAGGCGATTGCAAATCTCATTTCGAAAAGCATTTCGAGGATGTTATGACAAGAATATATGTGAACAACATCCAATGTTGCTGCAAAACGTTTCGCAACGGCCGAAACCGTTGCAAAAGTCAAAGAAAAAACAGTTGGTCGAGCAAAAACCGTTGCGAAAAAAAATCGCAACGCTAAGAGTACTACAAAAAAAAATACAACGCACATTTACATGAGCGGTGGCTGCGGTTGCAAGTCCCTTTTAACAAGACGACATGAGGAAGAACTACTAAGGAGAGCTTGTGGAACTTCATCAACAAAAGGTATGTGGAGACTAAAACTCATCTATCACTTGGAAAGTCTATTTCTACTCTATCTCCTATGTTGAGACAAAAGTCGTATTACTATATAGTTGTCGATTATACACATTTGAGATTTCGAAGTGAGATTAACTCGCTTTACATATTTTCGAAATGTGTGTTGGTAAGCTTTCGCTTCAACCAAGTTCATCTTATTGAAGAAAGTCAAAAGATGATCATGTGACAATCGCCAAGTAACATCTTACATGGTTGTGTGATATAATCATTTGGTGTAGACTTGGAATGTTTCGTTATGATTATTTCAATAACTTGAAAATTGCTTTGATGCTAATAGTGTGTGAAAAGCCATTGTCATCCTCTAGAAAGTTTCAATGATTGAAATGAGTTTAGAACTATTGGATTATAAACATAGTATGCATTCTTGCATGTATGTGATTCATGACCGGAGCTAAAGTATGCATACCCGTATGCGTACTTGTAGTTGTGTGAATTACCAAGTACACATACCGGTGACGCGTGCTTGCGTGAGGTATAGGTCGTGGAATTTACATGGGTTTGGAAGTGTACTAAGGTATGCGACATGTTCGCATCTTTGGCGAATCCATACTCGGGGACCGGCTACTTAAGTATGCAACCCGTTTGTATACTTTGAGTGCTTAAAGGTCTAAAATAAGTTTGTTCATGAACTAATACATTTATATATTAAGATATGCATTCTTTGCAAACCGTGGCTATAATGTTCATGAATTGATTCGAGTGAATCAAACCGATTTTGCTTCGATTGTGTTCTTGTATACTTCTATGAGAATATAGCAATTGAACAACTCTTTAACTAGTTTCATTTTGAGTCATTTGAACTAATTTATGGTTAAGATGAATAAGGTTGATATGAGAGTGTTCATATAGCTAACCTCGGTTAACTACGGTTGAGCCAACATGGTGTACACGTTTAGTTACTGATTCACATAAACCTAAATGAAGGTACATTTCATTTGTGTATAACAAGCTAAGTTCGATCTAAAGGTTGAAAGATATTAGCTTGAATCTAATCGGATTTTCATCTAACAGTGGATATTGAATGCTTTGTTACCAAGGTAACTTAGATTGCAAACCACGATTTGAAAACTATATAAAGGAGAACTCTAGCAATGGGAAACCTAATCCCCACACCTTCTCAGGTGATACTAGTTGTATAAGGTAAGTCGATTCTCCTTTAACCTTAGGTTTATCATGAAACCACAGCAGGTTAACGACTTGAAGACTTTATTGGGATTGTGAAGCCATACCCAACTATTTTCTCTATAGTTGCGTGATCTGATCTTGGATCTTCTATCGTGTTTGAGTACTATCTTCTTTAAGATTGGCTCAAGATTTATTCTCCGATAGGCAAGATAAAAGTAGTCACAAACATCTTCGTCTCATCGTTGTGATTCCACAATATCTTACGATTAAGATTATTGTGAGGTGATTGATATTTCTAGTTGTTTTTAGGAATATAAGTCAGTTATATTAATTGGTTCATGTTCACCTTGATTTATCAAAAGATGAAACAAAACTCGTAGGTATTTCATAAGGAGGCTGATTTATCTATTCTAATAGACTTACGGTGAGAAAGATTTGTTTATCAAGTCTTGACTTTGGGTCGTAGCAACTCTTGGTTATGGGTGAGATCAACTAAGGAAATCGAGTGCGTAGTATCTGTGGGATCGGAGACGTAAGGAGCAGCATTTGTACCTTGAATCGAGTGTGAGATTGATTAGGGTTCAACTACAGTCCAGTCCAAAGTTCATTGGTAGTAGGCTATTTTACGTCAGAGCGGCTTAATACAATGTGGTGTTCAAATCTGGACTAGGTCCCGGGGAGTTTTTCTACATTTGCGGTTTTCCTTGTTAACAAAATTCGTGTCTCGTGTTATTTCTTTCCGCATTATATTTTGTTATATAATTGAAATATCACAAGTTGTGCGTTGAATCGATCAATCGATAAATCCAACCTTTGGTTGTTGATTGAAATTGATTGATCCTTGAACATTGATCTTTGTACAGTTCAAGTTATTTCTCTTATATTCAATCGGGCTCGCAAATTCCTATTTGCCGATTGGGGTAGATTGAATTGAGAGATAGAGATATAAAAACTCTTTGATATACTTTTCTCTAGGATTGAGACTTGTGTAGTTGATTCTCTTGAAAGTATATTGGAGTTTGTCTATTCAGATTTCCCAAACAATTATTGGGTGTGGTCGTTGTGCCCCCGCTTTTTCAGATAAACTAAGGCAGTTAGGTAGTTCTTTATTTAAATAGAGTAAGAAGACTTTTGGTAATATTTGGTAGGCCTCGGAATGTGTATATTTTTATGACCTACTTGTAATACCGTAGTGCACGGCGCCATCGGAGACGCGGCAAGTGCCGGTCGATCCCACAAGGACTTGTGGTGCTTAAGTGATCTACGGCTTGCTAGCTCAATTCCTAGAGTTGTAACACGATTATGAGATTGTTGTCGATGCGACTTAGAATGTAGTGAAGTGTGACAGTGAACTAAGGCAAAGAAATAAGGTGGGAGCTACCGGGTGGTGAAACCACCACCCGACATTGAGGCCAAGGCGAGTTCTAGTCCACCATGGTCTTGGTTCATTCGTGGAAGAACACCATGATATTGTCTTGCTAATCTCACACACTCCCCCTAGTATGGAGTGTCTTCTTACAGTACACTCCATCACAGGGTCATGTGTTCAATTAACCAATTCAATCTTTCTAATGAAGCATACAAGAACAATAAGGAGAAAATGAATAACTTAGCATGTCATCGTGGGTTTCAACACACCTGGAAAATTAAACTAGAACATAATTAACAAATACAACACAAATTAACCCTAAACCACGCTCCGGGCTAGCCCAAACCATGACTAAAATCATCTCATCCTCTACATTTATACATGCACACATATCCCCAAAATACAAACCCTAATTCAATTAAAAATAGAAATTAAATGAAAGATGAATCGAACCCATACTACGATTGCTTCTCCTCTTCGTCAAATCGGCTCGTAATTCCTCTTGCTTGATTGATTGGTGAAACCTAACCCTAGTTCTTCCTATTTCCCACTCGGCCTCTAGGAAAGATTGCTGGGGAGAAATAGAGAGAAGCTAGGGAGAGAGAAGGTGGTGCGGTTGGTGTCGGGAAGGAGAGATGGTGGCGGAGGTGATGTTGCTGAGAGGGTTTGGTCGGGAGATGGGTTTTGGCAGAAGCTGCAAACGAAGAGAAGAAAGAGAAGGTGGAGAAGAAAAATAGGGTTTGTCGATGGGGGTATAGGGTGTAGGAGATTTCGTTGTGAAGCGGCGCAAAGAAGTTTGATGAGCAGGTTAGACGGCGTTGGATCTTGCGGGAGAGATCCGAATCTGGTCGAGGAGAACCGAGAGAGATCTGGTGTTGAGCGGAGCATCGAGAAATAGATGTGAGTGAAGGAGCGACCGTGTGATGCATTTGGGCGAGATCTCAACGGCTCGGGATGAGCGGGTTCGGATCCGGGTCGTGGGTAGCTCTAGCCCATGTCTTCCGTGTTGGGTTGCAGCGATTTGCGCGCTGGGCTTTGGCTATCTGCTCCATAGATGTTTGACTCCAATTCTTGCTCCTTGGCTCTCGATTCTCCGAGCTTTATTTACTACCTAAAAACACAAAATTAATTAATACAAATATTTATTCTTGAAAACAAAGAAAACACGAGAATGCGGGATAATATCGATTTCTAAGCGCAAAAAGATGAGTAAAATGCCAATAAAAGGTGTATAAATATGCACTATTTGGCACTCATCAAATACCCCCAAACCTGAATTTTACTTGTCCTCAAGTGAAACGAAATTAAGAAATCCTAACTATACCCCTGTCGCAGGTCTCTCGATGCATTTAGCGTATGCACTAAGCCTTTAAACTAGGTGTCCCTAGTGGACGAGTTGTAGTCTCGTGAGGGTTTGCAGGTGTACCCACAAAACCTTCTCCAACTTCGAGTGTAAAAGAATCTCAAGCATCCAAGGAGCTATGAGGACATAGAGTTTCGCGTGCTAGTAACAGGAGTTAGAACTATCGAAGAACGCATTTCTCATCCTTAAGTCTTTGAGCGAGAAGTAACCATACCATATGAAAGAATTCGGATTCGATTGTGATCATAAGTCTCAACTTCCGCCTCACCAATAGGGTTTTATGATAATTGCACTCAAAAAGATCGCTTTTAGTCTCTCATGTGTGCGGCGGGAATAAAGAGAGAAATCCCGCACACGTTGTAGGTAAGAAGGATAACCTTCCGAAATAAAACGGAGACTCCACGAAGTGTGGACAAAAAGAATCTTTTTCGATGATCTCTAAGAAAGGAAATCAACCATTAGCAAGGGTGGGAGTACTCACTCACTTCTCACCCGATCGGCAATTAATATCACTCTCTCATAAGAACCATAGAAACGTCTTCAATCTTCGGTCTTCAAATGTTGATGATGAACTTCTAAACTTCACAAAACTTGACAATTTTTAACTTTTCTACTCAAATTCCTTGTTGTTTGGATTTTTCTTTTTAAATTCTTCTTTACCATGGTGGTAGCAAAAATAAACTACAATATTTTTTTTGATTTTTTTTTTTTTTGATTTTTTTATTTTTTTTTTTTACATTACAATAAGTGAAAAATAAAAATACAAATAATGAAACAACTAACTCCATGGACAAAGGACTTTATCACTCAATTTTTTTTCCACACTTGTATTGTCTTGATTTTATAAATTTTATTAATTCTCATCCTATTTTCTTTTTCTTTGTTGCACAAAAACCTTGGACTATATCAATTTTTCTTTCAATATTCCGATGATGCTCCGTTTTGTCGACGATGATATGTTTCTATTGGTCTTGTCGATTGAGAGAGAGAGTGATGCTAGCACAAATCGATATTTAGAAGGAGTTTTCATCTTTAGACGTCACCCTCATGATTGACAAAAACTAGCACTCAAGAGATCAAAAGTAGTGCTGAAAATGGTGCGAAGTTGGGTAGCTCACCATTCCTACCAGGAATTTACGTACGGTGACACACACTCTAATGACTTTTCTAGAAAGTTGCAAAAAAATTGAAGGTTGGTGCCTCACTTGATGTAAAATGGGTAGTCTCCACTATGGGTGATCACAATTCTACTAGAATATCTAAACAACACCTAATTCGCCCTGGGGTATGGTTAAATCCAACTTTAACGCTCTAATCAACTAAGAAACCCGATTGTGTTCTCCGGTACTTCTAACTTCATTATTTGGGATTCTCTATGTAAACGTAGCTAAAAGCATGCTAGTGACTCTAAAATCTCTAAAAGTTGGAGGTTTTTATTTGCAAAAAGTTTTTGAATTTTTTTTTTTTTTTGAAAATAGAAGATTAAAAAGACTAAAATCTCTATATGCAAAAAATGCAAATGCACCCCCAAACCTAAATCATACATTGTCCTCAATGTGTCAACAGATAGGAAAAAATTAAACAGTCACATACCATGAGAACTATCTTTGAAAGAGAAAAGGGAAGAGATTCTCTGGGATCGGCGGGAGCAAGGTTGAGCTTCGCTAGTCAAGGCTAGAATCCAACATTCTCAGTGGAGATCATATCGGATTAGCACAAAATATTCACAAGAAGACTCAACCGATTCAAGAAAGAAAAATTTAACAAGTCCTACTGGATATATACAATGAAAATTCACCATAAACTAACAATCTAAAGAGTTGAGGATCAACCCAATAGAAAATATATACAAACATCAATAGCCTTACACAAATATAATATGAGAGTGCAAGTAAGACTGTAGATGTGAATGAGTTTCCCCCAAACCTAAACTTGTGAACAGGTGTGTTTGTGAGAACAAAATCTTGCAATTTTAAAGGTACATCATGCAAAAGGTCTAACTCAAAATGAGTATTGCTAAGAAGCAGAGACATACACATACCAACCGTGGTTCCCTAAAGGTGTTATACTTTGATGCAAAATAGTCCAAGAGGACTTGGGAAGCACAAAGTTCTAGGCCTAGATTAGGCATTTTCAGAAAAGTTGGTTTTGCAATTTTGTGACAAACTACACCTAGGTTGGGTGGAGGAGTTTCAATTTGTGACTTAGGAGAGAGATTAGGTACATCTAAGTTGTTTTCATGTATAAAATCATTTGCACCATCACACACTTTCCTAAGATCAGAAGTGGGTAAATCATGTTCATTTTCACAGGATAATTCATCAATTTCCATGTCAAATTCATCAGAGGAAGCAACATATTGTGACATGGGAAGGGAATCAGACACAACAATAATATCATGATCCAAAAGAACATTAGTGTCAGCAGAAGATTCATCCTTTCTTAAGTCACAAACAAGTTGTGTAGCATGCTCACATTCACGAAGAATTTCACAAAAACTGAGCTCATAGTTAAGATCACATGTATGAATGTTAGAAGAAGTATCATTCATAGGGTTCACGAAGAGACGCCTAACGTCTCTCGAACCAAAAGATTCCATCATATTTTCAGCATGCACATGCTCTTCTAACATATCATATTCATCATCATCATCATCATAGAAATGCATTTCCTTATTAAAAATCATAGTATTTCTAGTCCCATCATTTGAAACAGGTTCATATGCAATATCAATTGCACGAGTAAGACTAGGCATACTATTTTCATTATGGGTGATAAACATTTCATTTTGAAAGTCCTCCCTTTCCTCATTTAGTGCATCACAGATTTGACTCAATTTGAGTTCTAAGCTCGCAGCCCTTTGGTCAAGGTTTTGAATCAATTCTAGAATTTCATTATGTGGTTCAATGAAAGGAGAGTTTTCAAAAGTAGGAAATTCATAATCAATGCTATATGGTTTATCATGCAATACACTCCTAGCATTATTTTGTTCGATGAGTCTAAGATTTTCCTCCACAGATTGAGAAGTACAAAATTGTTCATCTCCCCACTGTGGTGAATGATGTATGTGATCATAATGATTAGGGTATGTGAGATCAGGGCCCTGAGAAGGCTCATAAAATTCCCTAAAGTCACTATGGTATGTGGGGTGTTCATCCTGTGAAAGATGCCCGTAAGCAAGCTCTCTAAGGGATTTGTTTGTATCCCCAGATGCAGACCAAAATCCTGACATGATTTAATAACTCAAATTGAACTCAAAGTCTAGTTTGGTTTATGTGGGTTTTGTTTGGTTTAAATGGGCTCATTTTTGGTTTTGTTGGGAGCTTTGGTTTATGTGGGAAGTTGGTTTATCGGGCTTTGTTGTTTGAAGCCCAGGATTTGTGATACCTTGCACTGACGAGGCCTAAAAGAGTTTCAATTTGTTTGCCGAGCCCGGTGGGCTTCTTTGGTTTGTTGGGACCGTGCGGCCCGGTGAAACTGTGGGCTCGGTTTGGTTTAAGCCCCAGTTATGGGTTTAGTTAGCCCGGCCGAGTGTAGGTTATGTGGGCTCGGCCTATGCGGCTTAAGCTGCTCGGTTTGAAAACGACAGCCCGGGTTAATGTACGGCCCGAGTTAGTGGTTCTCGGCCCGGGTTATGATTCGGATTAGGTGGGCTAGGCTGGTGTGGAGCTCGGCTTTGGGGTCGGTCGGCCCGACTTTGATTGTGGGCTCGGTTATGCGAGTGCAAGCCCGGTGGTTGGGCTTGCGGTTGTTAAGCTTAGCTTGGCGGGGTTATGCAACAAAAATAACTCGCTAACCGGTTTAGCTAGGATCTTTGGCTCAAGCTCGCGGCTACGAGAGGGTTGGAGCTAAGCCAAGAGTATACTCATGGTTCACACAAAGATAGGGCGAGCCTAGTTTTGGTCTCGATCGGTTGCACGGGCAGCACAAACTCACACTTTCTATCACGGGCAAGGTACAGATTTCAAATGAGCACTACACGGGTTAGCAACTCTCTAAGTGCAGCTCTTGGTGCAGCCCGGCACTTACAAGCACAGCCGGCCAATTCGCACACACGGCCTCACGGCCGGGGGCTGGAGGGTTGCACAGGCAGATAATAATGCTCGGGCCACACAATAACTTGGTTTTCACGGGGTAAAAACTTGGTTCAACACAATGGTGGCTCACGGGTATGCTCGAGTTGCGGCTCTAATGGCTCATGCTCGGGGTTATGCCGGGGTATGCAAGGGAGCTCAAGGCAATGTAACAGTAAGGCTTAACAAAGACACAACACAAGGTCTCACACAAATTTGCGGCTTATCAGCACAGGTAAGCACGAGACTAGCACAAGGCACCACTCACCTTACAAGTCGTGGTTTGCTCAATTGCACCTTATGCGCCTCCCTCTTGGGTTGGCTCGGCCTTGCCACTTGCACTGTTAGCTTAACAAGCAAAGTTCGGTCCTCAATGTCATACAATAAACAACCTAGCTATTGTGCTACAATGACAGAGCTAAGCTACAGCAAAGCACTCGAGTTCAGGGCTATGCTACGGGGAGCAATGTCAAACTCGGTTCTCAAAAATTACACAGTTCAAAACAATGGAGCGGTATTTTGCGGTATGAGAAACGGCCATTTTTGTTACGAGATGCGGATGTGTAAAGCGGATGTGCACCGAGAGATGCGATGTGTTAAGCAATGGAGCAAGATGCTCAAGATGCATATGTAGATGTGCACTAAGTTACGGATGCGGATGTGTTACGGATGCTTATGCCGATATGACACAGTGTGATGAGCTAGGCCGAGGCAAGCTTGAGCTCGGTCCGGCCCAGATCTCGGCGAGAGAGTAAGTGCAATGCAACAAATTAAGCTAAGTGGAGCTAAGAAACAATGAAACACAAAGTGAAGCTAAGTTATACTAGCGAAGGGTAATGAAACTACGATGCGAGATAAAACTAAGTTGCACTAATGCGGGCTAAGTTATACTAAAAACGGGACTTAAAAGCAAAAATTGTAAAGTGAATATATACGAGAGATAGATGAAAACTCGGTGAAACAAGCCAACAATCACAGGGCACACGCCAAGTCCCCGGCAGCGGCGCCAAAAACTTGGTAGGCCTCGGAATGTGTATATTTTTATGACCTACTTGTAATACCGCAAGTGCACGGCGTCTATCGGAGACGCGGCAAGTACGGGTCGATCCCACAAGGACTTGTGGTGCTTAAGTGATCTACGGCTTGCTAACTGAATTCCTAGAGTTGTAACAATTATGAGATTGTTGTCGATGCGACTTAGAATTGTAGTGAAGTGTGACGGTGAACTAAAGGCAAAGAAATAAGGTGGGGAGCTACCGGGTGGTGAATCCACCACGACATTGAGCTAAGGCGGTTCCTAGTCTAATTATGGTCTTGGTTCATTTCAGGGGAAGAACACCATGATATTGTCTTGCTAATCTCACACACTCCCCCTAGTATGGAGTGTCTTCTTGATACACTCCATCACGGGGTCATGTGTTCAATTAACCAATTCAATCTTTCAATGAAGCATACAAGAACAATAAGGAGAAAATGAATAACTTAGCATGTCATCAGGGGTTTCAACACACCCTGGAAAATTAAACTAGAACATAATTAACAAATACAACACAAATTAACCCTAAACGACGCTCTGGCTAGCCCAGCCATGACTAAAATCATCTCATCCCTCTTCTATTTATACATGCACACATATCCCAAAATACAAACCCTAATTCAATTAAAAATAGAAATTAAATGAAAGATGAATCGAACCCATACTCGATTGCTTCTCCTCTTCGTCACAAATCGGCTCGAATTCCTCTTGCTTGATTGATTGGTGAAAACCTAACTAGTTCTTCCTATTTCTCACTCGGGCTCTAGGAAAGAAGCTGAGGGAGAAATAGAGAGAATCTAGGGAGAGAAGGTGGTGCGGTTGGTGTCGGGAAGGAGAGATGGTGGCGGAGGTGATGTTGTGGAGAGGGTTTTGGTCGGGAGATGGGTTTGTCGGGCTGCAACGAGAGAAGAAAGAGAAGGTGGAGAAGAAAATAGGGTTTGTCGATGGGGGTATAGGGTGTAGGGAGATTTGTTTGAAGCGGGCGCATCGAGTTTGATGAGCGAGGCGGCGAGCGTTGGATCTTGCGGGAGAGATCTCGAACGGTCGAGGAGAACCGAGAGAGATTTGGTGTTGAGCGGAGCATCGAGAAATAGATGTGAGTGAAGGAGCGGCCGTGTGATGCATTTGGGCGAGATCTCAACGGCTCGGGATGAGCGGGTTCGGATCCGGGTCGTGGGTAGCTCTCCAGCCCATGTCTTCCTTGTTGGGTTGCAACCGATTTGCGCGCGGGCTTTGGCTCTCTGCTCCATAGATGTTTGACTCAATTCTTCGCTCCTTGGCTCTCGATTCTCCAGAGCTTTATTTACTACCTAAAAACACAAAAAAATTAATTAATACAAATATTTATTCTTGAAAACAAAGAAAACATGAGACTGGATAATATCTGATTTCTAAGCGCAAAAGATGAGTAAAATGCCAATAAAAAGGTGTATAAATATGCACTATTTGGCACTCATCAATATTACCAGGAAGATTGAACAACAAAAAGAAATCCTAAGTAGGAGAAATTGCACCTAAGAGATACTCGGCAAGACCAAGCTGAAGCTATTCAGAAAATTGAGACACTTACTACTCAAGATCGCCTATTCTAAGAGCAACGAGCAAAATCAAAATGGATTTCAGACTGCGACAAAAACACCAGGATGTTCCACTTTTCTGTGGTCCATATAAGAAAGAAGAATACGATTCATGCTCTTAAGATTGGAGAGAACTGGTCCTCGAACTCTGAATCTATCAAGAATATCTTGATTACCCACTTCAATGATACGTTCACTAGTGAGTCTACTGCTGATCTCCCTCCTATTAAAATATCTCGCGGAAACATTAAACTCATTACTGGTAAAAATCTTTCTTTACCGGCTATTCCTTCCACCTAAGAAATCAGTGAGGTTCTCAAATCTATGGGCTCTACCAATGCCCTCGGACCAGATGGGCTTCCAATATGCTTTTATCGAAAATGTTGACAAGTTGTTGGTGGAGACGTTACCAAGTTGACCAAAAATGCCTTCGGTGTGTCCACCATTCCTGTGGGACTCAATCACATGAACCTGGTCATGGCTCCCAAGGTAAGAAAATCCAGCTACTTCTATTTTTTTACATATTGCTCTCTGCAATGTTCTCTATAAGATTATTGCTAAAATACTTGCTAATAGACTTCGTCCCACCTTTTTGATTTCATTGACAAAATCCAATCCTCTTTTGTCCCTGAGAGGCTAATTATAAATAATGTTGTTATTGCAAATGAACTAATCCACTCTATGCATAAGTCTGACTCTATTCTTGGTGCTCTTGAACTAAAATTGGATATGAGTAAAGCATATGATATAGTCGAATAGAAGTATTTGATGGCTGTTCTGTTGGGTATTGGCATCCAAGGAAACTCCCTTAGACTTATTATGTCTTGTGTCAAGACGGCGTCGTTCTCTATCTTGGTTAATGGTCATCCACTAGGTCTATTTTACGGAAGTAGGGGAATAAGCAAGGGTTTCCGCTCTCTCCATACCTGTTTATCCTTTGCTCACAAGGTTTATTGTGGTTAATGCGGAAAATGGAGGCATATAGACTGTATAACAGCTACAAGATTAATCGATGGGCTCCTAACGTCTCACATGTTATGCAAATGATATTCTCTTATTTGGGAATGTGAATCCTACCACCTTTAATACTCTACAAGCTACTCTCACCACATACTCTCAATGGTCAGGAAAACCCGTGAATTATTCTAAATCATCTATTCTGTTTTGCAAGAATACACCTGAGCTAGTGAGGTCCAGTGATACTACTTCTTCGGGCATAAGAGTTACGGAGAATCAAGAAAAATACCTGGTAATTAACATTCTCCAGCATGCCCACAAACATAGCACGTATGCGTTTATTTCTTATAGAGAAGATGGAGGCAAAGATGGCAAGGTGGAAGCGTCATACTCTATCACACGCTGGCCGCATCTAACTAATAAAGACTATTCTTGGGCTTATCCCCATATAGTTCATGGAGACTTCAATCATTCTCAAAAAGGTCATTAAGAGATTAAACCAAAGAATTCATAACTTCTGGTGGGGTCATAACAAAGATTCAAAACGTTTGCACTTCATCAACTGGGATTGGTTTGTTAAAGCAAAAGACGATGGATGAATTGGTTTGAGATCTCTTGAGCATATAAACAAAGCTATGGTGGCTAAACTGAGATGAAAATTACTTACGGAACCTGACGCACCTTGGGTTCAGTTGCTAAAGCCTACGTACATGCGAAACGACAATTCATGGGACGTCAGCAATGCTCCGGGAGCATCGAGTACATGGCAGGTTATCTTATTGGTTAGAAATGAGCTTAAACACGGATGTCTTTGGTTAATGAGAGATGAAAGAGAGATTAATATTTGGCGTGATCCATGGATCCTAATAATTGACTCATTCCGCCCTAAACTCAAAAAAATGAACCAGTGCAACATCCATTTGGTGCATGAACTGATGGGAATTAGTGGTAATGGCGCCTTGAGTTGGGACGCTGAATTGATACCATCTTTGTTTTATGCTACTACAACTAATGTTATTTTAGCCATACATATTACTTATAATGCTGAAAGGGACAGGCTCATATGGAAGCCAATTCCAATAGGTGCTTTCACACCAAAGTCGTTTCAGAAGCTCCTCATGGATCAAGATGGGCAATGTTATACAACCAACAATAACAATTTCCCTTGGAAGAGACTATGAAAAGTTAAATGCATAGCGTCTAGTGTACAAGTCTTCATCTGGAGAATTTTACACAGTGAGGTTGGTTGTCGAAAATCCATTAACAAATTTATTCAACACGTCGATCCAAATTGTTGTATGTGTGGACCAAGATGACTCCTTAAAGCACCTTCTACTTCACTGTCAACGATCTAGAGCTGAAAAAGCGGGGGTCTAACAACCACACCCAATATTTCGTTCGACAATATATATGGACTAACTCCAATATAATTCCAAGAGAATCAACTAGACAGTCAGACTCAATCAAGGAAAATATATATATCCAAGAGTTATATCTCTTTCTCAAATCAATCAACAAATCAACAAATCAACATGAATGAATCCTTGAACTGATTGGTAAGAGAATAACTTGAACGGTACCAAAGACCAATGTTCAAGTGGCAATCAATTTCAATCAACAACCAAAGGTTGGATTTACCAATTGATTAAACTACGCAAAACCTATGATATTCCAATTATATATATAAACATATATAATGCGGAAAAAAAATAACACAGACACCAGAAGTTTTGTTAACGAGGAAACCGCAAATGCGGAAAAACCCCGGGACCTAGTCCATATTTGAACACCACAATGTATTAAGCCACTACAGACACTATCCTACTACAAGTTAACTTCGGGTTTGGAATGTAGTTGAGCCCTAACCAAGTCTCACAACGATTAAGGTACAGTCGCGTTCCTTATGCCTCTGAATCCCAGCAGGTCTCTACGCACTTGAATTTCCTTAGCCGATCTCACACACAACTAAGAGTTGCTACGACCCAAAGTCGAAGACTTTATAAACAACTCTGTCTCCCACAGAAATACCTACGAAGTTTTGTTCCTTCTTTTGATAAATCAAGGTGAACATGAACCACTTGATAATCCGGTCTTATATTCTCGAAGAACAACCTAGAAATATCAATCACCTCACAATAACTTAACTATATGGTAGTAGAAGAAGTTATTGTGGAATCACAAAGAATGAGACGAAGAGCCTTGTGATTACTTTTTATATCTTATCTATCAGAGATAAATCTCGAGCAAATCTTAGAGAAGATAGTACTCAATACAATAAAACAAGTAAGATCAGAACACGCAACTACGAGAGAAAATAGTTGGGTCTGGTTTCAGAATCCCAATGAAGTCTTCAAGTCGTTAACCTATAATGGTTTTAGGAAAATCCTAGGTTAAAGGAGAATCGACACTAGTCGCAACTAGTATCACAAAAAAGTGCGGGGATTAGGTTTTCTAGTTGCTAGAGTTCTCCCTTAGATAGTCTTTTAAATACGGGTTTGCATTCTAAGTTAGCTTAGTAACAAAGCAATCAATATTCACCTTTAGATGAAAACCTGATTTAAGATTCAAGCTAAATTTGCTTAAAACCAAAGAAATATCTCTCCACCGTTATATGGTCTTAGTTTGTTACACACAAATGAAATATACCTTCATTTAGATATGGGTAACCGTACCTAAACGTGTATATTGAGTTGGCTCAACAATAGTTAACCGAAGTTATCCATATGAACACTTTTGTATTAACCACATTCATCTAACACTTCTAAATCAAATGAATCTAATTGTGTTACTCATAGAGTTGTTCAATTGTTTATATTCTCATAGAAGTATACAAGACACAATTGAAACAAAATCGGATTTGATTCATGATTGTACAAAGTACTTATTCAAGAATCAATTCATGAACATTAAGCCAAGGTTTTCAAGGATTGCATTCCTTAATTTATAAATGTATTTGTTCATGATTATGAAATAATACTTCACCGATTTTAGAACTTAACCAACTAAGTTTACAAACACGTACGCAAACTTTAGTTCCGGACTTTGGTCTTGTCCAGCAGTTCGCAAATGTGTACGCATACTGCTGTCCCAGACCGTAACTCAGGTAAACCGTTCGCATACTGGTATGCAAACTTGGTTCTCGGACTTTAACAGTTAAAACCGTTCGCGTACTGGTATGCAAACTTGGTTACCGGACCTGAATCATACCACAACAGTTTGCATAACGGTATGCATACTGTGTTATATTCCAGACAATGGTTAATTGTTCTAAACTCCCATTTCAATAATTGAAACATCCTTAGAAGACGACAATGGCTGTCTCACACATACCATTAGCTTATAAGTAATTTTCAAGTGATCGAATGATCAATACGAAACATTCCGAGTCGACATCAAATGACTGTCTCACACAAATCATGTAAGATGTTTCAAGGAAATCACATGATCATCTTTTGACTTATTATTTAGTTTCCAACAAATAAATTGTTTCCAACTAAACTCGTCAAGAAAAATGATGAACATAGCTAAAGCAAAAATCTTCCAACACATATTTCGAGAAAGATATAAACGAGTTAAACTCAACTCGAAATATCAATTGTGTATAATGTAAAAGTCTATATAGCTATACGACTTAGTATCATTAGGAGATAGAATAAAATAGACTTCTGAGTGATAAATAAGTTTTAGTCTCCACACACCTTTTGTTGATAAAGTTCCTCCAAGCTCTCCTTAGTAGATCTTCGTCTTCAATCGACGAACGCCGTGAAGTCTAAAGCTCAACTACACATTCTATCCTAATCCGAGACATAGCTATAAGTAGACTAGATATCAAGACTTATAGTTTTGATCACCTAAACTTGACAAACAAGCTTGAGATAGCAAGGCTTGCGAGTTCGACCGAGCAGTGCTCTAACAAGAGCTATCTCATTCGCTTCATCATTGGGAATAAGGACTGATCTGATTGCAAACATGTCCATTAGAGACTTGATAGCTTGCTGGCTTCGTATGCAGGACATATTTGAGATTTTTTTTGCAAGGGTGCTAACTTGTTATGTGGAATATGGAAATCAAGAAATCTGAAGGTTTTTGAGAACCATTGACCAATACAGTCTATTCTTCTCGAGTCCTATAGACTATTTAATGATTACTTTAACCCAGAACTACAAGGTCAAAACAATTTTGAAGATACTACTGTTGATGATGACTCAGGTGCTGATTGGTTACTTTCTCCAGTTGGTACCATAAAAATAATTTTTGATGGTGTAGTTATAGACCATAAATCTGCAGCGACAGTTGTAGTTAGGAATGCTGACACTGATTTCCAAGCTGCAACCTCGACAACCATCAACCAAAGTGACCCCGTCGCGTGGTGAAGCTCATGGTGTCTTGCTAGCTTTAAAACTATCTAAGAGATATGCAATATGACGACATTATAGTAAAGGGGACTACCAAACAAGTGATCAAGATTCTAAGCCAAGAAAGTTCGAGCCTATTCCTTGGAGGAATAGAAGATTGATTGAAGATATTTTTGCGCTATCTCGCGAGATCCGAAGCAGTCAAGTTTTGTTTCATTGAACGAGATGCTAATTCTTTAGCTCATAATCTCGCAAAGTACGCTGCACGCCATCATATGAATCTGTGGTGGACTTCTCCAACACCTCCTTCTTTCTTCTCTCAGCTAGCTGAGCTTTAGTTTCTTTTTTTTTTCTTCTGAATATCAAAAAAAATGAAAAAAAGAAAAGAAAAGAAAGAATATCAATATGTTTACCATTTATTATGGATTATGGTTAACTAGAATTTAAGTCTACTGTATCTCCTTTAACTTGGTCCTTGTTCATTTTTAATTGACCTATGGTTGATCTGATGTAAAAGTTATATTGGGTCCAGGGACTTTTGCCTTCAAAAACAGTCGAGACAGCCGAGCCCATGAACATTCGCATTTTTGAGAAAGTGCATCATAAATCTGTGGTTGATAAATTAACTTTACTAATTTCGACAAATTTCCGATTAATTAAATCGGCAATAACAGTAACACCCATTATTTTGTTCCCCTAAGAGCAACTGCAGTGGTGCGATCATAAACCAAAGACTAAAGATCAAAAAAAAACCAAATTTTGGGTTTAGTCCGTGTTCACACGCTACGGGAGAAAGATTAAACCAAATGGGGCGCAACTTAAAGTTGCGCCTGATTCAGGCGCAACTTCAAGTTGCGCCCCATTAATTTTTTTTTTTTTTTTTTTTTCAATGGGGCGTAACTTTGAGTTACGCTAATCCAGCGCAACTCTAAGTTGCGCCCAAATTTTTTTTTTTTGTCTTCTTATGACGGGCGGAGTTATAAATTACTTTGTTCGGGCGTAACTTTAAATTACGCCGACTAAAACCAAACTAAAGACTATATTTGGTCTGGTTTTTAGTTTTAGTTCCAGTCTTTGATCTTTACTCCTTCTCCAGCTCGCTTTGGTTTTGGACCAAAATTTTGGTTTTGGTCTCCCACTGTGGATGCTCTAATGGACTAAAGATGATTGCCATGCTAAAATATATAAAACTCAAAAGTATCTAACTAACTTTGAATTATCATATTAGTGTGATATGTAATGGGATGGAAAGTGGTTGATGACGTGCTTGCCTCAACATATTTGCTGTTACGAGAGGCCTGTCACTCCTCTTTTGCTTACCACCCACCATTTTCATTTTTTATAGAACAACACATGCTATTTTATACCATATACATTTTTTTTTGGGCAAGTGTCGATATTGCCCCATGAGATTTTAAACTTTTCTTGTCTGTCATTGGATTACCAAACGGAATCTTGATAATTTCATTCCTTAGCTGAAGGGTATAATTGCCATTACCTTTAGATAAGTTTAACTTGGATAAAGAATGTAAGTAGGTGATCCTGTATTTTTCCTATACAACGGTTTGGACATACAAAATGGATTCAACAACTAACTAATGATTATTAATTAATAATAATATAAGAGGAGTTTAGTTTAAGAAATGTACATAGAAGTTATATTCAGGTTGTCATGAACTAAAAACATCCTCCTCCTTCTTCCACATTTTCTTGAATTGTAAGCGAGAGCGACGATTCGATGGATTGTTGCGTTTGTAGTTCGATACCAATGATCCTAAGGCCTCCAAGAAACACAGTATGCTTGGCTTGTTATGAATGTTCCAAAAGTTTGATAGCATTTGTAAACAATCTAGAAAATAATGATGCTGCCAATCAGGAGAGTTTGTACAGCATTTCTCCTCCTAATAAGGTACATCTCTACTACTATGTGCTTCTGTTTCTGTTTATTTCTTAGGATGATATTGAGTTATAACTATGCTTGAAATGTTAAATTTTGGCTCTGTGTTAGCAGGGGATTGAAAGTGTACTGAAATGGATGAAGGAATTGAAGCAAAGAGAAGACGGATTAAACGAAAAGATTAAGTTTCTTGGTGGGTTAATTGCTGCATTTAGAGATGGAATTCATTCAGACATACAAATCAAGCCTGGCAATTCTGGACCTTCTTTGCCTGCTCACAGAGCTTTGTTGGTTAGTACACGTTCATTTCACATTTCTCAATTTAGACCATTGCCCATTTTCAATTGCATACACAGAAATTGATGAATTTAAACAATGCAGGCAATAAGGTCGGATATATTCAAGACCATGTTAGAATCAGATGGGTGTAAAGCTGCTCCAACCGACACGGTTACTTTCTCGAACTCAGTCATGAAGAACTTGATGCTCTCCTAGAGTTCCTGTACAGTGGAAGTTTAGCTACAGAAAAAGTGGAAAAGCATGTTTACGCTTTGTCAATTGCAGCCGACAAGTACGAAATTCCATATTTGCAAAAGTTTTGCGAGTGTAAAATGCTCGAATTACTGGATTCATCAAATACACTAGAAGTTTTAGAGATATCGGATATTTGTTCGAACAAAATATTAAGAGACGCTGCCATAAATTACATAGTGAAACATATGGAAGATATAGTATTCTCAGTCAAATATGATGAATTTGCAAGGAAAAATCCACATTTAAGTGTACAAATCACAAGGGCATTGTTCATGGAGAAACAACATTTGTAAGAAACGTGTTATCTTAATGATTTAATGATCTATTACAATTTTTTTTTTTAGTTTTGTGCTCATTTTGTTGTTTCAGATTACTATCTGATTATAGTGGTTAATATGGTGACACTTAGTTTTTAATAGCCATTTACTGCAGACTTGTTACATAATGTGAATTTACAGACCTTGCAGAACCAATTGTTAATATGGCTTTTTGTGAGTTTATTATAGACCTTGTAGAATCAATAAGATGCTTAAATGTAAGCAAATGGAAGGAAAAGCTATTGCCACTTGCACTAGCAGTTTTGGAATGATATTTCTCTGACAGGAAAAATACCAGTGTCTTGAGCTTTCTCCACCACCTCAAATCGACTGGTAACTCTTCTATCCCATTCCATTTCCACTTTCAGGTTCTGACTCCAGTATGCTATAACTATAAGGGTTCATAAAGCAAATGGGAACTTTCTATGGCAAGTCCCCTTTTTACCTGATTTCTTTGCTCATTTTTCAGCTTATTAGGAGAGACCATTTGGAACACACCCACATTACCCAAGCCATTCTCATTTTTCTGCAAAGGAGTAACATTAGGATCATGCTGCCTCATTTGCACCAATATTAATTCACGGAAGAAGTGTTTTTTTTCCTAATTGTATATAGGGATAATTTGCGTTACCTCCCCTGACCAAGATCATAATTAGCGTTACCTCCCCTACATAAATTAAATTAGTGAAACCTCCCCTCGTTACATTTAAGTCCAAAGTGGTTATCCCAAATCGAGCGGCTTTGTACACGTGGACTTCGGTTCTTACACGTGGACTTTGACTTTCCCACGTGTAAAAGCTGGTAGGGGAGGTAACACTAATTAGGCCTCTTCCTATGCACATGCCAAAAAAATGGTGTTTGGCATGCCGGGTGGCATGCCAAACCATTTGCGCCACTATGGGGAAACCGTCGAGCGATCGACTCCCTAGCGAGAGATATTGACAATATCGCCGACGATAAAGTCTTTATCGCTCGAGATTCACTATATCATTGTCGATATAATCAATATCGCCACCGTTCGAGTTTCGCGCCTATAAATACCGCAACTATACTCCCACCTCTTCTAAACTCTTCTCAATTCTTCTTCTCAAAAAAACCGATTTTCTTCTCAATTCTTCTTCCGAAAACCTTCGAAACGATTATCTTAATCGATATGGAGAGAAAAAAAAAGAAACAAAAAAGGGAAAGCATCTACAAGTACCCTGAGGCGGTGGAGTAAGTTTTGTTGTGGATACAAATTATGAGTTTAATAATGTTAGACTAGTAGCTAGGTGAAGGTGTATTCTCTAATCACCTTTCGATAATGAGGGGCGATGTAACGCCATACATCTAAGAGGTGGATGGACTGAGTTACGTAGAATTTTGAATTACTTCCGGTCTTTGTTCAAGAGAGAGTGAGAAGATATCCTTGGCGACATCTATATCAAATACAACCTAGAAACCACGGGACTCAAGGTGTTCAAGTTATATTAGAACGATGGTGGAAGACTACAAACACGTTCTTTTTCAAGGACTTTGAATGCGGTAAGTCGGTCTTTTCTAGTTATTTAATTTTTAGATTATGTGTTTTGTTTCATAAAAATCAACAAATTCTAATTATGAATAATTATTGTTAATAGGAGTTACACCATAGATTTATACATGTTAACCGGAATTCCATGCCAAGGGAACTTAATTCCATTTAATAGACTAAAGTGGGTATCGGAAGATAGATGGAAAGAAAGACTTCCTTTATACTCAAATGAATTAGGAGGAAATCCTACACATAGACAATTAAAAGCGTATGGGTTGAAGGTGTGCAGGTTGAAAAGTTTTTCCAGCGTTATCTTTGTAAGAATGAATGAAAACGCAGGGAAGCCGGTAATCAATATTTGATCCCCGACCATTTTGAGGAGCTAGAACGTCTGTTTGTATTGTGGACATCTGGGCCAATGTCTGTTTCCAAATGCTAGCTCGTAGTGTTAATTGGGTTTCTCGAAGCATTAGAAGATTTAGAGCAAGCACCAACATATGATTGGGGGACCGCGATTTTATCGTAGATTTACATTGCCCTAAGTGATAATTCGACGTGTGATAAAGATAGTTTTAATGCTTTTTGGGGAGTTCGGAGGTAAGAACCAATCTTTTTCACATTATGTATTTATTTGTCATTTTCATATGGAAAAGTTATTAACCTGGTGAATGTTATTTTTTTCAAGTATTGGTGGTATACATATTTCCGTGTTTGAACCTTGTCTTAAGAATTATACGAATGTATTTCCGATCATACGAAAGTATGATTCTCGAGAATTGGGAAGCTACAGATTGAAGATGGTCAACATCTTGCTATTGTTCATAAGATTCAGCGAGTTGAGTAGAACAAGCCATAACCTTATCTCACGGCCATATGAAGCGTTACACGAGTTCCAAGAAGAACTAGATCGAGATAATGGTAGAGTTAAGCCTTAGAAGGATGGTGTTATACATCCCTATTTCGAGAAGGGTGTTTGGTATTATGGTGAAAGATGACTTCTTCTCATTTGCAAGGGAGATCGAGTGATAGCTATCAACCCTTATCCCAAGTACATATGTTTCAGACGATTACTTCAAATTGATAAGAGAAGGTCATAGTTGGCAAGAAGGCGATGAATTGATCAGGAGCCGATGGACGAGAAATGAGTACCTATCTTGGTTTAATACTATTTTCAAGCCAAATATTTCCATGCAACCGCAAAGTTTGTGTCGGATGGATTTCCCGGCTTTAGGTAGGTTGCCACTTGACAATGAATTTCTTCCTTCCCAACCTCCACCGAGAGACGGGTGACGTATTTGCATATCCTTCTCAAAGTTCATCGTCATACATGCCACCATTTTCTTGGGAAGTAAAGACTATATCCAGCACATCTGGAGAGATTGTTACTTATCCAATTGTTTCTAGTGCACCTACTCGGACTTATCCATACCTCGGGGTCAATGCTACGGAGTTGGAGTATCGAGACCGATGTAACAATTATGAGGCTCTTCTTCAGGGATTTCAGAATATGCACTTGGAACAGATGCAAAGTTTGAGGGAAAGCATGATGTATGACATGAGTCCCAGTGTTGGAGCTGGTAGAGGTTTGAGTCCTGGTGTTGGAGTTGGTAGAGGATTGAGTCCCGGTGGAAGTCAGCAAAGTCGTCGAAGTCATCAAAGTCGTGGAAGTCAGCAAAGTCGTGGAAGTCAGCAAAGTGGTGAAAGAAGATTGAGACGTCGTCATATGGAGGAGGATCCAGAAAGTTCAACCCCAAACATGGTGTTAGATACTCAAGGAGTACGCGGTGGTGAAGAAAACATTGGCTTGGATACAACTCCTACACGTATGTTTAGTCATTCACAAACTGACATACTGACTCCAGGTGGTGGTGTGAACATGGAAGTAGTTAGGCAAACAAATCTGTATACTCCAATTGCCTCAACCTCATCAGCATTTCAACCATTCCAGCAACAATATCAACCACACGTATTTCAAGATTTGTATAATGTTCCCATACCCCGTACTCCCATTGCTTATCAAGGTTATGGTGATTTCGATGAGACTCAACCACCAAGTCGGGTCTCAAACCTAAGCACCTTAACTAGTTTGTTGAACAACTCTATGGATCCAGAAAATGCAGGCAATTGGATCTTTGGTCCGGGAGGAAACGGACAAGGAAATGAGTAGTTAAAATGTTTTCTTTTAGTTGAAATGTGAAATGTAATTTTGTTTTTTTAGATTAATGGAAATTATCTTTTAAATTAATATTCAGATTAAAACCAGTTTACATTTCATTAAAAATTCACATTCATAGTAGCGAATTAGACCAATAAAAAAGAAAAAATTCACCTTAAGATGAATTCACCTTAACTATCATGATCCATGTTATTTCCTCCGTAGTCAAATCCACTTCGATTTATGCACTATGCATGGTGAAATGAATTTGAAGTTGGGTTGGAATTGGTTGAAATCCGGTAGGGGGGAAATATTAGCCGTTGGATGAAGATCTGATGAGCGATTATCATAGTACCGAGCGATAGATTGACTGTCATTTGTCGACTAAATGACCATCGAACGATCATTTGACCATCGAGCGACGAAGACTCTATCGCTCGCCGGGAAACTCTGTCGTGTATGCCTATATGCCGAAATAACATATTGGCATATGAGTTTGGTGATTTGGCATACCCATAGTGGGTGCATATATGCAAATACCATGTTTTGGCATGTGCATAGGAAGAGGCCTTATGATCTTGGCCAGGGGAGGTATTCTGGGAAAGTCAAAGTCCAAGTGTAAAGCGGTCACGTGTACAAAGCTGGTGACTAGGATAACCAGTTTTGGACGGAAAATGTAACGAGGGGAGGTTTCACTAATTTAATTTCTGTAGGGGAGGTAACGCTAATTATGATCTTGGCCAGGGGAGATAACGCAAATTAACCCTTGTATATAAAAAAACGTTAAAACGGGGATACTGCTGGGTGTGTTTTGTAAAATTCGTTTTTTTCACTCTCTCTCAAAACTAATCCGGACCGGTGTGAAAGGGTTTCTCGCGTAGTGATTTCCATTCACTCAGCTACTGCCATCAGTTCCACTTCGATCTGAAGATTAGAAGCCTAATCAATTTGAGGTTTGAACCCGCAGCGAGTAAGGTATTCAAGGTCTTAGACTTAGATTCCTTTTATCTCTGTGTTCTTTTCATTTTGGGCTTTGCTCAAAGAATTGCTTATTCTGGACCAATATATAGGTATCCCAAGATGTTAAAGTTAAACCTTTTCTTTTGTTTCATTGCAGATCGGGAAGGCTACAGGATGATGCGATACTATCACGTTGTAATGATTATCCAGTGAGTTGCTTTGCTCAAGTTGGTCCTAATTTCAATAGGAATACACGGCTCTTAGCCTCTTAAGCTCTTTGAAGAATAATCTTAATTACATACTTCTCTAGCTAAGGTACTATAACCCCCACTACTAACCTTTCTTATTTTCATTTCCGGAAATTGGGTTTTGATTTCTGATGGGGAAGTCCCTATAATCTAGGTAATAGTATCACAATCAAAACTGAATCCGTTCTGAAGCTAAATGCTTTTGGCTGTCTGTGGTTGAGCTTTCCTTGTAGTACAGGAGGAAAGCAGTGATTTCCAACAGTGATTGTTTGGCGGAATTTGTCTGTCGTGAAGGCATTCTGGAGTTGCAACCATACCATGAGGAAATCTCATATTCATATTAGCTGCTAAATTATTTTGATGAAACTGATGCTGAAGATAGCTAGCTTCACCATGAGTTTTGTCTCTGAGAAGATTTACATCTGACTATGAAAAGTTTAAAATGGTGATTCATAGAGTCAAAGAATAAGTTACACAGATGTCAAAGGATTGCGTGAGAAAGCTATTTCCTTTATGCCGTTTGCCTCCCCTGGAAGTAGCAGAATCAATCTTGGTTAGGCGGCTGAAGGAGATTGCTGCTGATAACGAGTTTGTTCGACTGTGATTGGGAATGATTGTGGGGATCTCGAAATTGATAGCATTTTCGTGGATGAGGTCGAAGCTGTTTAATGTGCCTGCCAGTGCACCTATTTGTGCAGTCTTACAGATAGATGGAATATAATGGCGTCCATTTTGTCTAAGCTTCCAAAACTCTTAAGGTAGGTAAAAAGTTAATCTTGAGAAACTAGACCAGTTGTGACTTTGAGATTTCTGAAATCGCCTTATTGGGCCAGGTTATGAGCTATTTCGTTATGTGATGAATCCGAATCTTAGAATTTTGTACAAGGATGGCACATAGGTTATGTTTGGCAGATAGTGGCATAAATATTGGTGGTCTAGAGAAAAGAGTACAAACTGTAGAAGGGCATGTTGATGCAGGGAGACTCATAGCATTTATTACCAGGTAACGTTTCTTTATATCCACTCTCTTTCGTTTGAGGACTCGCATCAGTTTCTTAGTCGGAATAGGCTGTGTTATGTGCATTTGTTCAATAGGTCTTTGTCACGAGTCTCAAGTCACAAGAAACAAGATTAATACCTTTTCTTCTTGGTATGGAATATCCAAGCTCCAGACGTGGATTTTTGTTTTTGTTTTTGTTTTTTTTTGTGTGTGTGAAGTTCTAATCCTATATGACTTGATATTTCAGGTTCCAAAACCAATTAAGTTCGTACTAGAATCTCAGTCAGATGCAAAGGGTGTAATACAGATTCTTCATCTTATTCTCTCTAAATTTGACCACCGTCAACCTGGAAGATCAGATAACAATTGGGCAAACATTTGACGAGTTATGCAATGTTATCAGAAAAAAGGCATTTCGTTTTCTGGACTTAGAATATATGCTGATGGAATTCTGTAGAGGACTGCTAAAAGTTGGGGAAATTTTCCCTTGCAAGGAACTATTTGAAAGGAACCAGTATAGTGTGTTTGGCAACAGAAAAGGCAGTTATTATCCAAGCTGCAAGGGAATACTTCTTCTCAGCTTCTAGTCTTGCTTGTGCTGAGGTGAGTATTTTGGTCCCCATTTTACTTTCTTTCCTTGCATGTAATCTGAAAATGCAGCTTTCTAACTACTCCCTCCATTTTTGGAAAAGAGATACTATCACTTTCTCAATTTGGCCTATTTTTAGGCTAAAATGAAACAGTTAAAGTATCTATTTTCCGAAAACAGAGGTAATATATCTTATCGTTATATGGATTCACGTTGAACTGATTTTGCTTGTGTTCTAGTTTATCTTTTTTAGTTAGTAGTTCATAGCTGATACTCTAGGATCTTTACCTCGGGACATTGTGCTTTGTAGAGTGGATAAAAGAGAAACTAGAATGCTTAAATCATCCTTAATTGTAACATCATCTTCTGTACCGTCATTTCTTAATTTATGCAAACCTCGGCTATTCTCTCCAAATTTGGCGCAAGGACCATATTAACATCACCCATAGTTTTTAAGGCAGAAATGTTTTTATCTGTATAATCTGAAGGACCACTTGTATGCATAGTTAAGGAAATTTTATTCACAAATACTGGTTTTCATTTATTTAAACGTATCCATCCATTTAGTTTCATAATACTAAATGCAAGATTTTTGTTTAAAGGTATGCACACCTATGCATACATATTTATAGCATTGGAAATCTTAAATCTTGCATTCCGGTGTAATTTTCTGATACTTTATGTTCATAAATATGTATGTATCATTTTGGTTGCATACTTGTTTTATGATATTTTTCATCACAAAACGCAAGATTTTTGTTCAGAAATAGGTGTGCATACTTTTGGGGTGTACTTGATTTCTGATTTTTTTTCCTCATAAATACGTACTAAATAGGCATCTTTTTGGCTGCGTTCCTGTTTTCTGATATTTCTTTCTATTTAGAAACCCAAAAATTTATTCAGAAGTGGGTGTGCCTACGTTGGTTGCATACTTGTTTTCTGAAAAGAATTATTCTTCAGCACTAGATTCCGTTTATAAATAAGTTTTTCATCTTTTCTGGTTAACACCTGTTTAAAGAAAGATATTTTGATCAAGGTAATTTTTTTCAAATTGATAAGAAAAATGCCAAGCATATGGTATGTCGTTGTATAATGTATATCCTTTTTTCTCATGGGAAATTATACTTGCCCTAAAAACTATAGACACTGCCTCCCTTAACAGTTAACACTATCTATACTAGCTTTTATATTTGTAAGTTAATCATACACATAGAGAAGTTTTCAGCACCATAATATAAGTTTTTATTTTTTTTTCTCTGTTTGATTGGTAAAGAATCATTTTGATGCTTCATTCAGATCTGGAAGGCCAAATAGTGCTTAAACATCTTTCCAAATAGCAGAAATGCCAAAACTGAAGCTGATATTGTTGATGTGCTCAATGTCAAACTTCCAAACCTATAGGAGTGATTGTTCTTGTGGTGGAGTTTAGGCAAATAAAAAAATCCAAGAAGGTAGAGGACAAGGCGGCTGTGAAAGAAGCAGTGGCAAGAGAAGCTGCAGTTGCTGGTGATCTACAGCTGGCCTTTGGTCTTTGTCCTATTTTAGCAAAGAAAGGACATGGGCCTGTTTGGTGCAATAGCAAGGGGTTCCTTCCTTAATAACATGGATAGTAGCAGCTTTTAGGGTTTTCTTTGGCCATTGGGACAGGGAGTGCATTAGTGAGATTCTTCTTGCATGGAAAGATTTGGATATGTGAAGTCAATGTCATACACTTGCAAAGTTATCAGGAACTACTCTTTCAAATGCATCTATTCAAGGTTCCTTAGTTCTGTCACTTCCAGTTCACAGCAGTCAAGATACAGTGAGCATAACCAACTGCTCAGCAGAAGCGGAAAATGCTGATGATCAAGAAATTCATCTATGAGATATCAAGAACCTCCTGTCCACTATTGCAAAAGATTTATCTGTTGAGAATGGGTAACAAATGGGACTCTCTTCCGGGAAATGGAAAAGTTTTGTCATTTGCTGCTTTATAACTGGTATGGATGATTGAGTTGAGTAGGAAAGAGGGGCAGGCCTCTGAACGAAAGTCTGCTGTTATCAGAACAGTGTTTCCTGATTATTTATCTTGGTTGGCAAGAAATGATATCACTGCAACTGATGACTTAATGGCGGCGTGGCTGTAGCAAAATCCATAATGCAGTCCCCAATTACGGAAGAAGAAGACCTCCTTGGGTGCTCCATCCTCTTATATCTTAAGGATGCTTTTCTTGGAGTCGAAATAATCGAGGAGCAGCTTAAATCCAGGGAAGCTTATCAAGATTCAAGAGATTTGTAGCATCATGAAAATGGAATTTCAAGCCCAATGGGAATATTGATAGTATTGGAAGAGCGACTAAAATTACTAAATAAACACTGCGATGGCAAAATGTCATGGATCAATATTCCTCTCGGTGATTAATTTTGTAGGTGATTACATTGTCGATTTTGTAGCTTACAGTAAAACTTTCTTAAAATAATACTCGTTAAAATAATAATCTTTCAAAAATAATAAAATTCTTTAGTCCCAACCAGGCTTGTACAGGTTAAATTCTTCTCGCTAAAATAATAATCTCTTTAAAATAATATTTTTTCTCGGTCCTAAAGCCATTATTTTAAAGACTTTTACTGTATAAAGTTTCTCATTTATCCATCCGCCTGCCAACAAAAAATGTTCAAATGTCTTGACTTACCTTGCTATTTTGCTTAAAAATCTTTCTTTGGCTTTGGCTATTCATGATCCAAACAAAATGGTCCAGTCAAAATCCAATCACGTTTAAAGTTTTTCTGGTAAAAGATCACATTTAATCCAGTCATACTGTTTGATCGGATTGGATGTGAACCGTCGTCAGCCGTCTTGTTTGTCTTGCTCTATATAGTGATTTTGAAAAGTTGAACAACAATTTTGGTGAACTGATCATCCAAACCAATCCAAAACAATATGAAACCGGTCTAGCCATTAAACTAAATCCGATCAGTTGGTACGACGACATTTTACGCACTAGGATACATGGTCGGCTCGGCTGGTCGCACAATTTTTTTTTTTTTTTTTGTTTTGTTTTCCTTTCTGCGGATAGACAGAAGTGCCTCAGTTGAGGTAAAAGACTAGATCTACCCTTGGATTTCCTACCACGTTATTGATTACGATTCCTAATGGGAAAGTAGGTTCTCTTGCTCGTTTATAAACCTTTGGCTACATAGTAAAATCACATCGGTCCTCTTAATAGTTTCCAAGCTAAGTTGACCTCGACGCATTCCAAGATCTTCATCACCTTCTTGTGAATTTTGTTTCCGGAGGAGAGAACAATGGAGACAATAATGCAATGTTCCATTTGCGAGAAGACCAGAACGTCAGGGCATCGTATGCGTAGTGCATGTGCCATCTGTCTCGCTGCAGTCGAAGACATGATGACCCTAATACACAGAGATAAAATTGACAGCACCAAAGTCAATCCAGGCAATATCTATTGGGTAAACACACACTGTTCTGTATTTAAATTTTAGAACCACATATCTCGTAATAATAATACTAGTGCTATTTTAATACTTTTTTTTACTCGGCAAAGATAATTATATAAAGAAAAAAACACACAAGCCGTGTGCAAGCAATTACAACTAAAGAAAAGCATATAGCCCAAAGCAAAAATTAGCCTAAAACTAAAGAACAAAGGCACTACAGGGAATCACCAGAACAACTTGTGAAGCCACTGCCTAACACCTAAAACAGAAAGAAAACAAACAAAATAAAGACCAAAAACGCGGAGACAGGATCACATTAGGTTTCCACAATGTTGATTTCCTTGTGAATATCTGTAAGATTATTAAACATAACTTTCCGGTCTTCCGAAGAAGTTCCCATAGCGGAGAGCGACTCCAAGAGGCCTGCTGCTGAAATCGTATTAGAATCTTGACCAAGGAATTAAGAATCTTGGTAGACGTTTCTCTGTGGAATTAGGATTTGTACGTAGGCTTCAGCCTCGGGATTATACTAAAACGTTATTGCCGCATTATGCATTAATAAATACTCTATAATACTAACAATTTTATCTTAAAGATGTATGCTGCTTACACGATTGGATTTTTTGTAGGGCATTACAACTGCTGAAAAATGGATTCAGGAAGTGCACGAGAAACAAGAAGGTTTGATTAGTTTTCTTGGTGGGTTAGATGTTGCATTCAAAGAAGGGATTCACACGGATATACTGGTTGAGCCTTGTAATGGACCTGCTATACCTGCACATAGAGCTTTGCTGGTTAGTATATAACTGTGTCTTGGTGATAATTTTTGGGTGTATAACTGTGTCTGTCAACTAGTTTAGCTTGTGAGTTATGAAATGAGCAGATAACCAGATAATTAATCTGTCTTCGCAATCTACAATGTTAATAATTTTTTTCCCCCTTTATTGTGCAAAAACGACAGGCAATAAGATCTGAAGTTTTCAAAAACATGTTAGAAGAAGATACGTGCAAAGCAGCACCAGCTGACTCCATATCTCTCCAAGAATTTAATCACGAAGAGCTTGAGGCCTTTCTGGAGTTTCTTTACTGTGGAAACTTGGCTAAAGAAAAGTTTGAGAAGCACTTTTACTCCCTGTTGGTTGCTGCTGATAAGTACGCAATCCCATATTTGCAGAAATTTTGCGAGCGTGAAATTCTAAAATTACTAGATTCGTCCAATGCACTCAAAGTTCTGGAAGTATCAGATGTTTGTTCGAACCAGACATTAAAGATAGATGCCTTGGAATTTATAATAAAACACACAGAAGAGTTAGTGTTGTCACCTGCTTTTGATGAATTTGCAGCTAAGAACCCGCATTTGGTGGCAAATTTAACAAGGGCGCGTTTTATTCATTTGAAAGAGAAGAAATTGGAAAACAAGTATCTTCAAATATTGAAGAAGCATAATCTACTTTGAAACTTTATTATTATTTTTTTTGATCGGTAAATTGAAATTTATTAGAAAGAGAAAAGTTCATAAAGCATGAACATGATTACAAACAAAGACCGACCAAAAGAGGGGCAAAAAAACCACCCACAGAGGTCCCTTGGAGTCAAGACAAAAAAACCGAAGGGACAACTATCTAAAACACCCTGAACAGGGAAGAAAGATGTAACCAAAATCCCTTAAAAACACTACAAGAATATAAACAGAGAAACTCATGGTGGCTCAAAGACGTACTTTGAAACTTTATTGAGAGTATATCCACTAATAGGTTAAGCTCTTACATTGGTTAACTTCTTCTAAATTTCACTATGAAGAGAGGAGAACAATTAAAAGAGAAAATAACATCATCAGTGGCGGAATTTAAGATTAAGAGTATATCCACTAATAGACGTAGAAAAAACGATCAAGCGAGATACATTATTAGAGCTTAATCAGCAACAGTAAAATTTTACAGTTGCGAAACAAGATCAACTCTCAATACTTTGAAACTTTATTGAGAGTTGATTTTTGTCTCGCAACTGTAAAATTTTACTGTTGCTGATTGCTTCTAATAATGTATCTCGCTTGATCGTTTTTTCTACGTCTATTAGTGGATATACTCTTAATCTTAAATTCCGCCACTGATGATGTTATTTTCTCTTTTAATTGTTCTCCTCTCTTCATAGTGAAATTTAGAAGAAGTTAACCAATGTAAGAGCTTAACCTATGTGTCATGATCTGCTTGAACTCCTCCCCCTGTCATACCTTAAAGCCTGCAGTTAGCCGATACTCATCCAAATAGTGCAAGAAAACCCTTATTGTAAATGACCTTAGCGGAAATGCTAGGCTTCTGAGTTTTGAGATGGAAAGTTATTTCGGGGACAATTGTTGTTAGAAAACTAGACAGCCTTCAAGTGCGTGCGAACCAGATTTGGGCTTGAGATACTGTCTACCTAGCAAAATAAAAAAAAAAAAACAAAATAGTACACTAAAAATAACGGGAAATGCTATTCCCCACTCGTTTCACAGCTCTATTTACCTCTCAAGGTGAGGTGTCTAGCTGATTTGGACAAACATTAAAATGCTCTCTCATTGAGGTGTGATGTTTCTGTTTTTATAATTTGATTAGTCTTTAGTATTTTTATTTTTCTCTTTCTCGGTCCCAGACCAGTTCATACACAGCCAGAAGGTAGAACTGCCCACCAGTCTATATTTTCTTCTTCTCCTCCTTCCTCTACCACCACCTGCGTCCACCAAACACCTCCGTCATTCAAACCCATATCACAAAATACTTAATAAAATCAAATTCTTCTTATTACAGTTTGTGGATTGATACTTCCTTAGGTTTAGTAAACAAGAACCTACGAACCAACCACATCCTTATTAATCCAAACCCACCATCACCACCCATTTACATCTAAGTACCAATTGAAAGTTTTCGGATCAGGATTTGAAAAACCTTGAACCAATTTACATTTCCGAGATCAGAATTGCAAAACCTTCCATTACCCAATTCAAGTAATTAAAAACCGGTAGTCATATTTGATAAACACAAGAATAGTGACAATTAAATTCGTAAATAAAGCTCAAACCTAATAATTAAACCAAAATAACACCACAAAATACCAAGTACCACCGTTTCCGATACCACCGCCGACTTAAAAGAACTTCTCTTCTGCGAAGAAGAAGAATCCTAATATGCTTCATCATCACCATCACCATCACCAGTACCTATTGACTGGCATACACAAAACCAAAAAATCTCTCTCAAATATTTTCACTACAAAACAAAAGACATGCCCATGGTTCATAACAGATTTAAGATAGAAAAATTTGATAAGAAGATGAAGAACAATCCAATGAATAGTACTTCAAAAAAATATATCAAAATTAATTCTTTCCCTTTCGCTCACAAAAGAATCCATAAGAAGATGAAAAGGGATCTTAAATAACAGAGAAAAACGATTTGCATAGATGAAGAAAGAAAAAAATTACAGAGGAAAGAGAAACTTTCGCAAAGAAAAAGGTTAGTTCGAGAGAGAAGAATCTTTTTCCGTCACCCTCCTCTCCTCTCCTCTTTTTCCTCTCCTCTCTTTTTCTGCTCAATAAACGAAAAACTCGCCTGGCGGCTCCTCCTTTTCTCGCTCAGATCGGCTCCATTAGAGAAGATCCGCAGATCCCTTTGTTTTAGTGCTTTCCTAATATGTAATATCCTCTCTTGTAATTTTTACTCTATTTTCTGTCTTTTAGTTTCTGTTTTAGAAGTTTAAGATTACTTTTTGTTCTTCCTTTGAGGAATGGCCTCTCTGGACATTCTCTCGGAGGATTTTCGTTTGTTGTTTATTTGGGGATGAAACGTTCATGATTTGTTTGGATCTTCATCGTCATGGCAACTTTTTCCGGCAGATGCATGATTTTGAAGAAATTCAAGATCTGGTTGTATCAGTTAGAGAAAAAGGTTGGGTTGTATTGGGTGACTATTTTATCTTTGCAGTGATGAAAAATCAAAGCTTATCATCCATCTCAGTATTGTTCTACAAGCAGAAAGAGGCATCAACAACTGGTCTTTGTTTGACATCATTTTCACCTAAGCTTTTCAGTTTGGGATTTTCCTTTGATGGTGCAGATCGGTTTTTAGTTTATTTTGTTTTATCTTTTGGTGTTCTAATTGTTCTAGGTTGGTTTCCTGACCTAGTTACAGTTAGGTGCTGTTTACTTTCGGTTGTTAGTTTTAGGCTTATGCTAATTTTTATCCTTCCTTACTTAGTCCCTGTAATCCATGATCTTGTGACCTTTCCTCTAATTTGGGTCTCTGGGTTCGTTGTTTCTCGTCTGTCGGTTGTTATCCTCAAGATTAGTGTTGATCTGTATCTTTTCCGGTGGGAAATAAATTTGTGTTGGTTTCGCCGGCGCGCTTTCTTTGTACCAGCCTTTGAAGAAGAGATTCAAGATGAATTTTGTGGTATCTCTTCTTTGGGAAGAGATTTCCATCAGATGTGTTTGGTTATTAAAAAATTTGTTGTTCTCCTGAGCTGTGAATCAAGTCTCATCGATTCAAGTTCTCCCGTAAAGGCGGGTGGTTCTGTTGTTCTACTGTTACGGTTTGATGGTCCGAGGGAGATTCTGGGTACGGGATTCGGGTTACAGGATGATGTTTGGAAGTCACTTAGTTGTAAGTCTTGTTTGTTTGGGATTCTCATTGTAACTTCGGGTTTCCCTGTTTATTTATTAAAAAAAAAAAAAAAAGAGAGAGAAGAATCTTTGGAGTAAAAAATGACGTGGTGTACAACTCACCTTGCCACGTCGTGCAGTGCACTTAAATAGAGCCGTGAAACGAGTGGAGAATAGCTTTTCCGTTAACCTGGCTAAATTGGGGCCTACCCCAATTAATTTGGGCCTCCACTACAGGACAAAAAAAGTCATTAAAGTAAAAAAGGGTAACCCCTTATCCAACTATTTTACATAATGGCTAATTTATCCCCAGATTAATTAGTGTTAATCGGGTGATTAATTGATATTTAGTGAAATTAAACTAGAAATTAACTAATCTTGATTCATCATCAAAACATGATTTTTTGTTTTTTTTTAAAATCAAACCAAAATTGTATATGTTCGTGCTCTCATAAACCGATTCTCGTGTTGATTTTTTCAATTCACACAAAAAAAAAAACCTAATCGGTTTTTACACATACACCAAAAACCGATTATTGGAAAGAAAAAAATCAAACATAATTTAAATCATCATACTCGATTTGAAAACGAGTATGATTTCATACTCGATTTCAGTTCGCGTATAAATTCATACTCATTTTGAGATCGAGTATGAAATCATACTCGTTTTGAAATTGTGTAAAATCATACAAATACTCATTTTCAATTTGGGTATAACGAAATAAAGTTTACGATACACACATAAAAACCGATTATTGACATTGCATAAGAGAAATCGGTTTATAAAAGTGCTCATGTAATCCGATTCTAACAAAAAAAAAAGATATAAAAAAATTGGGCATTTTTTCTTACAACAATCGGTTTACTCGACACACATATAAAATCCGATTCTAGCATTATACATCAACAATCGGTTTTTATAAGTGCTAATGTAATCCGATTATGAGCTAACGATTATGAATTCAAATGGTACACAATCGGGCTATGTGGACATTAACATTGACCGATTCTGGTTCAAATTTCTCGAACCACAAAACGTATCCAGGACAATCGGTCTTTGTGGGCATGAACATAAACCGTTTCTATTTGCAATCGGATCACATGTACATTAACGTTAACCGATTTCGGTAAACCCGGAAAAGTTTGATTTCAAAATTTTAAATTTTTGAGCGATTGCATGTTACTAAAACCTAGTTTAGAGGATTGGGTTGAGAAGAAGAATCAGTTGAAGTGGAGATGGAAATAAATTTGATTTTGATTTTGATTTTGATTTTGATTTTAGTTTTAGTTTTTAATTTTGTGATTTTAGGTTTATGATTTTGATTTTAGTTTTTAGTTTTATGGTTTTAATTTGATGGGGATAAATTAGTAGTATTAATATTTGATAGAGGGTAAATTGGTAGTTTCATTTCTTAATAATTTTTTTTATCCTGTAATGGAGGCCCAAATTAATTGGGGTAGGCCCCAATTTAGCCAGGAAAAATAAATTAGTACGAGAATATCCGTGATATGACGATATTTACTCGGTGATATGACGACATTCATAATTTATATCAGGCTATCTACATTTATATCAGGCTAGCTACATCTCAAATGGATTCCACGAAAGAAACCTAAAGGTGGAATTTATGGGTCCAAGGGATTTGGTAGAATTATGTTTCCCTTTGTACGTTTGGTTGCCCGAATCCTTGGAATCACGTTTCCTACGGGATTTAGTTTTCCAGTAAATCCTCCATATGAAGTCCGACCCCTCCCCTAAGATTAGCTGGGAAACTTATCAAGGGATTTATGGACCCACTTTTTTTTTTTTAACTCTAAATCCCATATATATACAATTTTAAGATTTGAGGGTAATGCCAAACGGTTAAAAGACTTTAAAACAAGAAGACACTATAAATCCTAAATTTTTTAATTGTGTTACCAAACACACAAAGAATTTACATGAATCCCAGAATTTATAATCCCATGGGATTATAAATTCCTGGAAACGGTAAATTCTGCAAACAAACCCACCATAAGGTTTTCACTAGGTGCACACAGAGCCATCCTTAATAAAACGGGTTAACTTGCTATAATCAGATGGTGATACAACATTAGTCAAATGGTCCGACAAGCGGAAAGATCCTGCTCGGCCCACCGTATAGGGCCGTCACCAGCCGGTCTATGCGTGGAATCAAAGTTATGCATCTTTTGGTTAGTTGATAGCACCGACTAAACCTCAATCTTCTTTGAGAACCCATTTGGACTTCATCTTCTTCTTCGAACAAAAACTCTAGCAACGTCGAGGACATAAGAATGGATTGTTCTCTTTGTAAAGGCACCCCAGTTACAGCATACAATTATAGTGGATATTCAGTGAGCGACAAAGTTACAATATGTAGGAATTGTTATGGGGAGGTCAAGAACATGATGAATTTGATGAATAAAGACAAAAAGGCAGAGGCCACATCAATTAAAGCAGCTACTAACTGGGTAAGTACTAAATCTTTAAGGTTACATATTTGGATTAATTTCTTGAGTACAGGCAATCATACTTAAAGTTATGAATAGTGTAAGAAGCAAAATTCGAAGTCATGTACTCCCTCCAGTCCCAGATTAATTAAGCTAATTGATGTTAAATTCTGTCCCACAAATAAGCGAGTTATCTTATTAATCAAAGGGATATTTCTAAAACTACCGTTTTAATTAATTATTCTTACTATAAGAAATATGTATAATTTGATAGTCATGTTTATATTAGATTACGTATGTGTTTTAAATGCTTTTCAATGGTATAAAGTGTACGAAAAACCGTAGTATAGTTTAAGAGAAATAATTTCTAAGTTTTACTAGTTATTATCCATAAGAGTATAATTGTAAAAAATATTTTTCTACTTGCCTTAATAATTGTGCAAACTACAAATAGCTCAATTAATTTGGGACAGGGAGTAGTTTTCTATCCACTCGTTGTTGGCTAATATTAAAATGAAATGCCTTGAAAATGATTAACATTGTTAATTGCACACAAGAAAAAAAAAACAAACAAAGAGACTACGGCAATTGCAATACACGCATAAATATATTAATTGTTGCTATGTGCTACAACGAGATGATACGACCATTCGTGTTTTTACATGTTGATTTAGATATCTGTAACATGTTGCCTCGTCGGATTTTTCTTTACGAGAAAATGGGTCATTTGTCCAAATATTTTTTAAAACCTGGGTTCAAATGGACGAGTAAAAATTAGTATTGGTGAAATGAACAAAAAAAAAAAAAAAGCAAGGATGAAACTAGATTCATCCCGACTTAAACTAAAAAAAATAAAGCAATGATGAACCTGGATGCATCCTGATGTAAATTAAAAAAAAAAGAAAAAGTATTTACAAATGGGTAGGATGAAACTTTTTACATCCTGGCTATTTTTGTATTTTTATCCATTTAAACAGTATCAAAATCTAAATGTCTTTTTCACCCAGGATTTATTGATTTTGGTCTTTTTAACCAATTTTGTGTTTTCTTTAGGGGACTCAATGGGCTACAAAGTGGATCGAGGATGCGAGAAAGAGGGAAGAAGGGAGTAATTATCTTGGCGGCTTAGCTGTTGCGTTAAGAGAGGGAAGCTACTCAGATATTCAGATCATGCCTGGCAATGGACCTCCTATACCTGCGCACAGATTTTTGCTGGTTAGTATATGCACATATTACCAATGAGGCAGGTTTCCTTAGTTAAGATGTGACACATTTGTATACGATTCCATACATGTATGATCCAATCTTCGTTTTCTTATATGCAAAAACTTCAGGCAACCAGATCAGAAGTTTTCAAAATCATGCTAGCATCAGATCTGTGCAAATCTGCACCAATTAACTCCGTATATCTTCCTGAATTCAATCACGGAGAGCTTGAGACATTCTTGGAGTTCCTTTACTGTGGGAAATTGGCCAAGGAAAAGTTTGACATGCACTTTTTCTCCCTAGCGCTTGCAGCTGATAAGTACGTAATTCCACATTTGCAAACATATTGTGAACATCATATTCTAGAAGTACTAGATTCGTCAAACGCTCTCAAAATTCTGGAGATTTCAGAAATTTGTTCGAATGAAGTATTAAAAGTTGCTGCGCTAAAGTCAATACTAAGCCACGCAAAAGAGATATATTTCTCACCTGGTTTCGGAGAATTTGCAAGACAGAACCCGCATTTGATGGTACATATTGCCAGGGCCCACAGCGAGAAGGAAATATAAAACATGGCAGTTGCAGTATAATTAAGAATTCTATTATTGGGGCTTTAAACGGCTGGGTTTTTTGGGGCTGTATAGGGCCATAAAATAGTAATCCATAAAACCCCTTATTCTGATATTTTATGTAATACCTAATCTACCCTCAATTTGATTAGTGCTAATTAAAATGATTAAGCTAACTAATCAGTATTAGTGAGTGGAGTAGACTAATCAAATAATTAATTTTTTGCAAATCAAAACTTGATTTTCCTTGATTTTGAAGAAGGAAAAAAGGTGATTTTGGTGAATTTTTTTTGAAAAACTTTGAAGAAAAATGATGAAACCCTTAGTCACAATACTCGGGAAAACCTTATAATCAACTCCCAATAGAAATTTTATCGATTCAAATCTGTTAAAAATCCTAGCAAAATCTAAGTTTTTTAGGAGTTACGGCTGGGATAATGTGTCGAACCAACCGTAAAAAGGAAAAAACGGTTGACAACCGAGGAACTCCCATCCATAAATATACATAACGGATGAGAAGTGAAGAACTTCTTGCCGTTATTTGGTTTAGAATTACCCGAGTCTGTATTATGGCTGGGTTAACATGTTTAGAAGGAAATTTTCCCGTCCGTAAATGAATATGTAAGTTAAGAAATTTAGAGTTTCAACATGAATACATACTACGATTGAGAGGTAGTAATACTTTCATTAATTAGACCACAATAAAACCCATTACATACTTAATAGATCCCCATTACAAAGTTGATTTTAATAACGTCCCTTTCGATGTATCAAGAAGTCTTTGATGATGGCGAATTGAGCTTGAAGTTGAAATTATAACCTTTCCATTTCTCCATTCCTTCTTAGCTTGAGCTACGACTTCATCATCGATCTTACCTCTAAGTCGAAGTTGAAAAGCGGGAGTATAACAACCACACCCAATAATTCGCTCGGCAATCAGTATGGACTAAACTCCAATATAATTCCGATCACCAACTTAAAAAGTGAGACTCAATCAAGAAATATATCAAAGAGTTTTATCTCTATTTCTCAATACAATCGGCAAGTCGAACAGAGATAGAAATCCGTCATTTGATTGATATAAGAAACAACTTGGACGGTACCAAAGACCAATGCCCAAGTATCAATCAAGTTATATCCAACATACAAGGTTGGATTTAACAAAGGATTGAACTATGCACAACCTGTGATATTTCAATTAAATAAACAAATATAATGCGGAAAAGAAATAACACAAACACCAAAGTTTTGTTAACGAGCAAACCGTAAATGCGAGAAAAACCCGGGACCTAGTCCGATTTGAACACCACACCGTATTGCCGCGCTGAGACACTAGCCTACTACAAGTTAACTTCGGAGGCTTTGGAATGTAGTAGAGACCTAACCAAGTCTCACACCAAATTAAGGTACAATCGCGTTCCTTACGCCTCTAGAACCACGCTGGATTCTGCGCACTTGATTCCCTTAGCTATTCTCACCCACAACTAAGAGTTGCTATGTCCCAAAGTCGAAGACTTATAAATAAATATGTCTCCCACAAATATGTCTATTCTTTATTCGGTTTTTGTTATGTCTTTTGATAAATCAAGGTGAACATGAACCAATTGATAATCTGGTCTTATACTCCCGAAGAGCAGCCTAGAAATATTAATCACCCCACAATAACCCAATTGATTAGCGAAAAAAAGTTATTGCGGAATCACAAGAGTCCGAGACGAAGAACTGTTGTGATTACTTTTTTATATCTTACCTATCGGAGATAAATCTTGAGTAAATCGAGAGAAGATAAAACTCAATACGATAGAACATGTAAGATCAGAATACGCAACTACATAGAAAATAGTTGGATCGGGCTTTACGAATACCAAATGAAGTCTTCAAGTCGTTAACCTATAATGGTTTGGAAAAACCTAGGTTAAAGGAGAATCGACTCTAGTTTGCAACTAGGACACAGGAAAGTGTCGGGATTAGGTCTTCAAGTTGCTAGAGTTCTCCCTTATATAGTCTTTCAAATCAAGGTTGCTTACAATCAAAGCTAAGATAGCTTAGTAACAAAGCATTCAATATTCACCGTTAGATGAATTCATGATTTAAGATTCAAGCTAACTCTGCTTAGAAATTAAGAAATTAATCTCCACCGTTAAATGGTCTTAGCTTGTTACACACAAATTAAATATACTTATATTTAGATATGATATGGGTAACCGTACTTAAACGTGTATATTGAGTTGGCTCAATAACAGTTAGCAAAGTTAGCCATATGGACACTTTTGTCTTAGCCATATTCATCTAACACTTCTAGATCAAATATGATGATCAATCAAACTTGAAAGATAATCAAATGAATCTAATTGTGTTTCAAATAAAGTTGTTCAATTTTTCACTATCTCATAGAAATATCCATGAAAAAATTGAATCAAAATAGGATTGATTCGTAATCATACAAGAATCAATTCATGAACATTAAGCCACGGTTTGCAAAGTTAATTCCTTAATTCATAAATGTTCTAGTTCATGAGTATGAGAATCATACAAAACCGATTTTGGAACTTAACCAATATGTACGCAAACTAGGTACGCGAACAGCAGCTCCGGACCTTGGCCTAGTCAAGCCGTTCGCAAAACCAGTTCGCAAATAACCGTCCCAGACCCAACTCATCAGGTAAACTCGTTCGCATACTAGGTACGCAAACAATAGTTCTGGACCTTCTCAGGTAAATCCATTCGCATACTAGGTACGCAAATAAGAGTTCCAGACCTAAATCATTACAAAACAGTTAGCATACTAAGTATGTATACCGTGTTGCATCCAAACATAGGTAATTGTTCTAAACTCTCATTCCAATCATTGAAACATCCTTAGAAGACGACAATGGTAATCTTACACATACCACTAGCTTCAAGTAATTTTCAAGTGATCGAATTATAAATACGAAACTTCCCAAGCTAACATCAAATTACTGTCTCACACAAATCATGTAAGATGTTCAAGGTAATTTTCACATGATCATCTTTTGTTTTAACATTTAGTTTCCAACAAATAAATTGTTTCCAACTAAACTCGTCAAGAATATGATGAACATGGCTAGAGAAAAAAGCTTCCAACACATATTTCGAGAGATAAGCGAGATAAACTCAGCTCGAAATATCAAATGTGTATAATGCATAAGTCTATATATCTATACGACTTAGTCTCGTTAGAAGATAAAATAAAAAAAACTTCTTAGTGATAGATAAGTTTTAGTCTCCACATACCTTTTGTTGATGAAGTTCCTCCATGCTCCTCAGTAGATATTCTTCTTCAATCGGTGAACATCGTGAAGTCTAAAGCTCAACTACGCATTCTATCCTAATCCTAGACTTAGCTATAAGTAGACTAGAAATCAAGTATATAGTTTTGATCAACTAAACTTGACAAACAAGCTTGAGAAAGCAACGCTTGCGAGTTCGACCGAGCAGTGCTCTAACAATCTCCTCCTTTGTCAATTTTAGTGACAAAACTATCAATACATATGGATTAAAAAATAAATAAACTTTGTAGCTTCTCATCCATCATGCTTGATTTCTTTGTCTCTTCAACATTCCTTGAATTCTTCGCTACTCCAAGTACTCCGGCGATTCTGAACGTGTTCAACTCAGCATCATTGTTGTTGAAGAACCGTAGACATAACAATAAGAAAACAAATGTTCTCAATCATTGTTATATAGTGTCATAGTATTATTATATAAAATCAAAGTCCAATTGCATCACAACTTTGAAATAATACTATGGTGATATATATCACTCCCCCTTAGTCAATGCTTCCATCTCACAATGAAAACCACTCCCCCTTACATAATGATCCGTAAACCATATGTATGTAGTGTGAACTAATTATCCCCCTTTTTTTCAATATAAATTGGAAAATGTACGAAAACTACGGTATCATAATGAAATTCTCAAAGAGAAAATTCATGACTAAAAGAGAACATATCAACTTTGTTTCGATGATTTCACATAGTTGAAACTTAGTGTATCCATTAAGGAGTTTATGAGGGTTATTTGGTTTTTGGTACTCATATTTTGACCAAAACCTGGGTTTGGTCTAACATTTGTCCAGCCTTTGCGTTTGGTCTAAAGACCAACGTTGACCCGCGTTGACTCGGTTAAGTGATGATGTGTATAACTTTTGACCTTAATTTATTTTATTTGCACCCTCCAAAATAATAATATATTTTTATTACCTCCATATCTCTAACCTTCGTCTTCTTCAAATCCCAGCTTCTGCTGCTACGTCCATAAATGGGGGATCAAGAACAAAGTTGCTTCTCGCCTAATTAGGTCTAAATCATTGGTATGGTTATTGGCAAACCAAATTCATGCCATTCTATATATATCTCCTCTACCGCCACCACTTCTTCATAAACAACAACAACATTTTCCCTGCCATAACAACCATCACAAACAGATACTCACGTTGAAGATAATATCATTTGAGTTTAAGAAATCATAGGCTTCAAAATAAGATGAGTTTTTAATCTGGTAATCTGCAAATAGCCTAAAACAATGTCCAATCACACACAGGTAAGGAAAAACAATTATTTAAGAACCTACAACAATCTCATTAATCTTTCTTTCTGGATTTGATTGCCAGTAATCCTTGTACAACTCATCATTTACCGATGAAGAACTATTACGCCATAGATTTGAACCTTCTACACATTTTACCTCTGGTTCCAAAAAAACAAAACTATTGATTCCACAGACATATATAATCAACAATTTCTCTTCATAGTCCCTAAAATTCAACTGCAGCCACCATTAAATCTTGTCGCAAAACATCACCATCTTAATCGGAACTTCAAATCGGATCAAGCCCATCTTAAATCTTTCGTTTCTTCTCGTAATTGAAATCAGATCCCGAGATAAACCCATTCATTTATAATCCCAGACGAACTTCATCAAACCCGTTAAGAATCATATGACTCTCTCAAGACTCTCAACAAGAAAAGCACTCCGAGCTAGTATTACGCTAGAGTCAAGGAGCCACTCTTTACGGCATGACTAGTCTTTAGAATCTATTATATTATCAAACAAATCAGAACCAAATTGTTGAATGCCTTTGAGTATAAATAAATCTGCTTTACCCGCACATATCAAGTGTGTAAGCATTAACCCTAATTATCTCGTCTAACTTGGTATCACTGATCCAAGCCATCTTCCTAAAACTACCCAAAATCAAAAAAAAAAAACGAGGAAAACCAATAAAAACCCTAAAATATCATGGCGAGATACAACAAATACTCTTCGTCAGTGCAAATCCATCATCTAGTTACCTTAAAACATACTGAAACTAATCATCTCCTATGGAAAGCTCAATTCAAACCCATCTTAAAAGGGTATGACCTCACTGGATTTGTTGATGGAACCAAACCCAAACCTGCGAGAACTTTACCTGAAAGTGAAGCTATAAATCCTGAGTTCACAGCTTATGAACATCAAGACTATCTGATTGTTGGATGGTTGAATTCAACTTTAACTTGAGAAGTTTTAAGCAATGTAGCAAGTCTTACCACTGCAAAAGAAGTTTGGGATAAACTGGAATCTGAATACGCACCGAAAACCTTTCATCATCAGATGAATCTGAAGAAACAACTCCACAACATGTCAAAAGGTAACAAGACTCTTAAATCCTACTTGAATGAAGCTAAATCTTTGTTTGCTCAGTTGGCAGAGTCTGGATGCGCTGTCTCTGCTGATGAAAAAAAACAGGCCATCAGCAATGGCCTTAACCAAAGTTATGATACAATTGTCACTGCTTTAAGTACAGTCGAAGGAATGGATATCGATACTTTCTACTCTCATCTTGTCACTTTTGACATGAGACTAGACCAACAACTATCATTGTTGCAAACCCCAGTTGCCAATGTTGCTGTTACCAACTCGGCGTCATCAAGCAGAGGAGATCCAAGAAGGTTCAATAATCAGAATAGGGGTCCGTATCAAAACAACAACAACATCAACCAATCAAATCCTCGTCAACAGCAACCTCAAAGGACTCCCCAGTTTGTTGAAAAGTGCCAGATTTGTAAGAAGAAGGGACATCTTGGAGATAGATCTGGTTTCGTTATGAAAAGCCAACTAACAACAATCAGCGTGCACCAGCAGCCTACATAGCTTTACCTGGCGGGCATATGGATAATCAATGGGTGAAGGACACGGGTGCCACTCATCATCTTACAGCTGATATGCGAAATCTGACAATTCCCCATGAATACAATGGTACTGAACAGGTTCATGTCAGAAATGGTAATGCACTGGATATTTCTAATGTTGGTAATGCATCTTTCACCATTAATTCAAGGTCTTATGCACTGAAAAATATTTATCATGTCCCTAAAATCAAAACCAATCTGTTATCAGTCTCACAGTTTTGTAAAGACAATGATGTATATTTTGAATTTCACACTGGTTTTTTTGTTGTAAAGGACAAGCGCACGGGGATAATCTTTCTTGAGAGGTTCAATAAGAATGGGATGTATGTCTTTGATGGAGTTAATTTGCTAGAGCGTCAATAAAACCACAGGCACCGGTCTCCTCTACTCTGCCTATATGGCACCGCGATTAGGACATCCAATGCCGAGTATTGTTTCCAAGATATGTCATCGTTTTCTCTTCCAAGTAAAAAATAAAAAATTTGAGTTTTGTCACTCTTGCCATGTGAGTAAAAGCAAGAAGTTGTCTTTTTCACTTAGTAGCACCGTTTATGATAAGCCATTGAGTTTGATTGTCTCGGACATATGGGTCTCTCCTCTTTATCAAGAACTGGTTTTAGATATTATATATTGTTTATGGATGTCTTCTCGCACTATACATGGGTTTTTCCTCTTGTCCAAAGATCAGATGCATTACACACTTTCATTCTCTTCCGCAAACAAAATGAAAATCTCACAGATCATAAAATAAAAGTTTTCCAATCTGATAATGCACTGGAATATAAAAAGTTCACTTCTTATCTCAATGAGTCAGGCATCCAACATCGTTTTTCATGTCCTCATACGTCTCCTCAAAACGGTTTGGCAGAACGTCGTATCAGACACGTCACAGAGTCTGGTTTAGCCAGGGACGGTATTAGGGGGTGGCTTACCCAGGCTGAAGCCCACCCCAAAATTTCTAAAAAGATGTTTTGTTAGTGTAATTTTTAACATTTGTAAAATTTAGCCCTGTGTAAATTTTAATTAGCCAATTAATTGTTAAGATATGATTCTCGTGGAAGAAATCAAAAGATTTTGGAACCCGGTCCCCATGGATAGCATCTCAACCGTTCAAAGGCTATAGGGAAAAACAAGTATTCATGATGTTTCTTAAAATCAGGTATTGAATGGGCTCACCTGTTACGTGTCAGTTTGATAAGATAAAACTGTGTGTCAAATGGGGATGTCTTGTCCTTAACTAAGCAAGCGTTTGTCCACCTTTAAAAAAAGAAAAAAAGCAAGTGTTTGTCCAAAAATTCATTTTTCTTCTATGAAGTGACCACAATTTTATGTATATCTATGTATAATCTAAAAATGTAAAGTGTAATCATGAGACAAAAATACAATATGTCATGACTTATTATGCGTATATGTACAAACTCCAAATATTTTTGCATCCCTATGATAACCTTTAAAACTAGAAAAAAATTGGGCGGCCTTCGGCCGCTAAATAAATCAGGATTATTATTTTCGATACGCAATTATTCCTCCCTAATATTAGTACAAGGTGAAAAAAATTTGATTCAAAGCTTTATGCTCCAAGGAAAAGAGAACGTGTGGCAACCCATACTCAGCTTTAAGTATATTACTGCAGTTGTCATTCTTGCAGTTGAGATAAATTAAGTTGAGAGTTCGAGAAATTTTTTTTTAGCCCACCCAAACATAAATTCCTGGTTCCGTCGCTGGGTTTAGCTATACTTTTCCATGCACATATGCCTAGATCATTTTGGGCAGATGCCTTTGTTACTGCTTGTTATCTTATAAATAGGCTACCAAAACCTAGCTCCGAAACGAAAACTCCTTTAGAATTGTTGTTCAACAAGTTGCCAAATTATTCCTTCTTGAGAGTCTTTGGATTCTTAGCTTATCCTTGTTTGAGACAATATAACACTGATAAGCTTGAACCCAGGTCACTGCCTTGTGTCTTACAGTTTGAATCTCGGAGAAAAAACCACTCAACTAATTCTTCTCAACACCATAGCAAACACCATCTTCATATCCCAAAATCCATCGTATAAACTTACAAAATCAAACACCCCAAATCCCTCAACTCCATCGACTGCAATCAAGCAGCAACAACTCACAACACAGATTCAACTCAAACCTTGGCTAACAACATCATATCTACTCACTCTGAGCTCAAGAAACTCCACAAATTGCCCAAAATCCAAACCAATTCGAGTTCTAGCAAAAACCCATTCTCAGACTCTAACTACAAAACTCATCAATCTCAATCGTCTCCTCTATCATTGAATCATTCTTTACCAGTAGCAGAATCATCTCATAATTGCATAACCCCTCTTTAATCTTCACCAGCAGCATCATATTAGGGTTCGAAACCAAAAGTGACAGAATAACGTGAATTGTATGAACAAAAGCGGAGAAAAGTATGAACAAAGTTATTAACAAGAAAATAATTAAAGTGATTTAGTTGTATTTTGATCAATGTTTGAGTGATTACAGAACTTGAGTATTTATAACTCACGTAACTTGATAAACAAACTATCTATATTAAGAGAATCTAAGAATTCCACTAATTAAAGAAACTAAATACTAAGCTGGGAAAGTCCTAATAAGAGAAATAAGTGAGAAGTAAGGTCGGTGTCCTAACATCCCACCGCGCCTGAAAAATGGCTTGTCCTCAAGCCGCAAAGTCTGGAAATCGAGCAAGAATAGTATCAACATCCTCCCAAGTTGCTTCTTGAATAAATCTTCATTTGCATCTCCCTCTGCATCTGCTAACCAAGGTGGCTTCCATAATCTTGGAAAGCCTGAACAATACTCATCACGCTTTTAAAGTACTAGCCAAGGTGGCTTCCATAGTCGTGGTAAACTTGACCGACACAAAGGAATAATTATCCTGAATACACACAAGTGGCGCGTCAGGTCTCCGAATCATGCAGTAACGAAGGATTTGGCTCCAGTGCTCGACTGAACACATTTCCCGTTAGTTATTGCTCTTGCATATACATGTATGCCAGCTGAATCACTAGACAAAAAAAGTTTCCATATTCATTTCCGGAAGTATAATAGAAACTCCTAAATCTTTTTCTGATGGCTTAAAGATGAAAATATTTCCACATGTAACTTCCATTACAGCACCATGAGAATCCCCTTGAGTATCCCTTATCTTGTGCGCAAAATGCGTCCACTGTAATTTATCATTTTCTGGAGCATCTGCAGCTTTCCATACCTCTCCTAATTCAGTTCCTAGAAGTGGCTTCCATGTAAATCGTTGTAAACCACAATAGATTGATACACTAAAAAGAAAACCATACTTTCTTGCAATTTTTTTGTGAGTGACCGACCCCATTATTCATAGTTACTGGCAACAGTAATGCAATTGCAAAATAAGCACTAGCAGTTGTGAGAAGAATTCGCACACCGGATAAACCAGTTAAGAACAATTTCCATTTTAAGAAAACCATCACTATCAACACCTTTGGAATGTAAGCCATAGTTAATATGGACCGAGTACCCACTATTCCTGGAAGGAGTCCGCCAGAAAGGAAAATTTTCTTGATACACTTGTGAACATTATCTTCACTGTAAGGCTTGATAATAAAGAATCCGGCATCCTTATAGGTGATGACAAAGTCAAGATGATTATAAAGTAGTTCTTTCAGTGCTCTTGCAGTAGATGACCCCTTCTTATTATAATCATCATTGTCGCCAGTGTTTGCCAACACCAATACACTTTTATTCGAAACCTTTAATCCATACCCATGTGGAAGGACTAACTTAAGGAAAATGCTTGTGTTGCAATTGGCCTCATAAATCGAATACTGGCTATTTAAAGCGAAAGAACAAGTTTCTGTCTCTATACACTCAGCATGTGCAAGCCCATCCTTTTCACGATCAAATAAGGTTCGAACATCAAGATAAGTATAAAAGCATCCCTCATTAATACTAGCAAAATGCTTACCAGCATGTGTAGCTCCAGCCAATCGGTGAATGCAGTCCTTGGGGTTGATAGGAAACTCATAGTTTATAACCATGTCCACAAAAGGAATGTCAAGACCTCGACATACATCGTCACTACCCACAAGAATACGATGATTTTCTGTCTTGAACGTGTTCAAGGCTTCAAATATTTCATCCTTGCTCATTGAACCACTGATTTGGATGGCCCTTAAAGCAAATTTATCCAAAATAGAAATTAATCTTCCAGCTGTCTCACATGTGCGAGTAAAAACCATTGACCTGCCTCCAACCATTTGGGACAGAAAAAATGCAATCGAAGCAATGCAAACTATCTGCTTTAGTGTATAAAAAGTGGGGTATTCAGTGATAGCCTCAATCTGCACAGCATCCCTCAGATGTGTATGGTGAAGCTTTCTCACCTTTTGGGTCCTGGTAGCACAAAATAAATGCATCTTAAGCTCCGGAGGAACAACCTTCAAAAAAGTATCATGTAGTAAATTCTCAAAGCCTTCCAGCAACTCATTGGCTTTGTCCAAGACCATGTATTTTAAATTTGGGAGGCTGCAACTCTTTGTATTGAACAGATGATCTACAAGACACCTTGGTGTCCCCATAACGATGGTTGCAGATTTAATTTTCTTTTCAATCATGTTCTTCTCTTCATCAACTGCTACACAAGTGACGCCTAAACCAGATCCCAAAGCTTCAAACTGTTCAGCAATCCGATTTTGTTCCTCACATGTTGGTGAAAGAATACAAACAAATAACACTTGAGGAGCCTCTTGAGTAGGGCGTTATTGAGTATAGGAAGAACGATTGCTCCGACTTTTCCAGAACCGCTCTCTGCGATGCCAACCAAATTCTTTCCTTCAAGAGAATGAAGGATAGCTTCAGCTTGACTCTTAGAAGGATGTTTCCAACCATCACCATAAAAGCATCGATGGAAGAAACGTTGGCAGATAATCAAAAGATAGTGTACATCTAACAATTCGCTGTAAATATGAACATAGAAAAACTTGCGGTTAATTGCAAACTTCAAGGCTTTGTTCACATCAGGAGGCCATGAAGTACGGTGAAAATTATATTTATGGCTTCTACAAGTGTAAGATGGCATCAGATATGAAAGATCCCATAGGCGCACAGACTTATCAACGGATTTACTAGTCTGTTGTCTACCATGGATTTAATAGTCTGTTGTGTTTCCTTTGTTTGAGTTGAATCAATCACTGCATCTTGGATAATAATTTCTTCCAGTGGAGCTGGTAACGCAGCATGTGTAGCTCTGATTGCTCTAGTTGAACGCCGAAAATCTTCTAACGCAGCAGCTAAGCGCGACCGGTGTGTTGGAGTCGCGGTATGTTCTTTGTTGATGTGCTTCTCGGATAAAACACCTCCGAAAACAGAACCATCACCAACCTCTATGCTTAATTTTTTTTTTAACATTTCCTCTTACTTCTGTTTTAACAACAGACTGAAAACGAAGGGATTTGGTACCTGTTTGCGCAATTGCAGAAGCAGTGTTACATGAGTGGATATGCTTGCGAGATCCGAATCTAGAACGAAGTTCAGAACAAAATTCTTCCCATGTTGGCTTAGTAAGAGACTTTTTTACCGATCGATACAAATAAATGCCATCACCTTTAAGATTAGCAACAACCCTTAGCATTTTAAAACTTTTTGTACCACTAAGCTGAAATATTGATCAGCTTAAAGAATCCAGCCCTCAGGATCAACTCCATCAAAAATAGGAAACGTCATGATAAATAGCGAAAGCAAAGAAAATTTTTTTTTGATGAAATTTGAGTGAAAACCTAACCTGCTCTGATGACAGATATTAGGGTTCGATTCCAAAAGTGACAGAATAACGTGAATTGTATGAACAAAAGCGGAGAAAAGTATGAACATAGTTATTATCAAGAAAATAATTAAACTGATTTAGTTGTATTTTGATCAATGTCTGAGCGATTACAGAACTTGAGTATTTATAACTCACGTAACTTGATAAACAAACTATCTCTGTAATAAAAAAGGTGGTGTTTGACTCTGAGATTTGAGAGTCATTAGATGGTCAGGATTGAACGGGGACCATGATCTGGTGGCAGGGATCATCCGGACGGACTTTTTCAAGGGACGACCCGAAATTTCCGATATTATTACAGTTGGCGTTTGGGTCCACAAAAATACAATTACATGTGGTGGCGTTTGGGTCCACAAAAATACAAAGGCGATGCTCTGGACGTCCAGATATTATGAGAGGCTCCTGAGCGTAGGATAAAGAGCACTAAAATAGTCTCAAATAAAAGTAATTTATTAACCTGTTATTATTATTCTTTCGATCTTTCTCATCTTCTCTACAGATGAAGAGAAAAATCATTACGGACTCGCTCAATGGATGAAGAAAAGCATAAGTAATCATACGTTTTCCGATATCTAAAAAGATTGATTTATTAGAAAATCATAATCAAAAGTTGGTTATAATCTCTTGCACTCTTCTTCAGAAAATCCATGGTTAATAATTCACACGACCCTGCTTCTTCCTTTCTTCAAACAACGTAAGATCCATCCGATTCAAGATGTATTCTTTCGCTTTTTATCTCGCAAAACAAGGTATGTATTAGGCTTGAGTGTATTGAAATATGATATCTGGAAATAAATTCAATTCCTTCTTGATTTTAGATTAGAATTACTACTCCGTCAATCAAGATTATTTGTGAACTAAATCACCCAAATAATTATGCAAAGTAAAAGAAAAACCCTAAGCAGATCATAAATTTTCTAGGGTTTGAATGTTGATATTGCGAAAAAATTGGGGAAACTCGGTGGTATCAATTCCAATGATTAGAACTAATTGAGTAGTTTTTTTAGATCTAATTCTTTTATTTTTGCATGACTTTTTGATTTTTTTTTTTATCAGTTAAGAGTTTGATGCTGGCGAGTTTCGCATGACTTTTTGATTTGAGTTGCCTTTCGATTAGGTTTTTCTGAGGTTATTGAGAAAATCTTATGGGTTTGCGAGAAACATTTTTGATAAATTTGGTCAGCTTTGAAGTTGAATTGATGAGAATTTTCAGATTGTTTTTGAGTAAAGAATTTTCAAAATTTTCACTTAGGTTCTTTTAGCATGAAGTTATGGGTTGAGTTGCAATTCAATTGTGGTTTCGAGGTTTTTTGAAAAAATTAAAACCGCAATTATGATTTGGGAAACTAGGGTTCGTGAGAAATTGCTATTGATAAATAAGGTTAGCTTTGAAGTGGTGATGTTGTTGGAGTTGGTGGTAGTGTGGGTGTTGGACTGGTAGTGCCTAGATTAAAGTAAGGTGTAAAAATCTTGCACCAAATCCATCACTTAGACCGGCATAAACATTACAACAAGTCCAACACCACTCCCATTGATTACAGTTCGTGGTGCTTTGATGGGCATGTAGCAATGTCCATGCCGCAGAGTTTGCAATAGATAACATGGAGCAATGTCCATGCCCAAGCTTCACAATCAAACGATAAGTGATGGATAAAAGTAGATTAGGGTTAAAATTTTAAAACCTCACATGATTACTTCTGTAAGAACTCTAATCCTACGACATTTTTATTTTTTTGGATTTGTTGTGTTTGATTTCTCCTTCATCCACTTATCTTATTTATCACAGAATCGATGTCGAATCACATAGGTCTGTCTCGAGTACATCGATTCCGTTAAAAGGTATTTGATTGCTGAGCATGAGTAAGATCCCTTAATATTAAGTACTTTACCCCCCTTACACCCATTTTTTTTATTGGATTCTTTCTTTTGTTAATCCATTGTTGTTCCATATGTATAGTATAGTAGAATTGATTGTTTTTTGTTCTTTCTTTTATTATCAGGTAAAATTGGGAACAAATCTTTAGGATTTGTTTCTTTGTATATTGTCGTTTTATAAAAAAAAAAAATCAAAGTTACTTCAGTGAATTTATTTCATATTTTGTCTACTTAACTAATTGGTGTTTGTGGTTTGTAGTGGCTAACGGAACATATAATATTGAAGTTAGTAGTGAAGTGGGTTGATCTCGGGGAGGTACCGCCACATTGTTAATTATAGTGTAGACTTTCCTCAAAGCCCTTATTGCTCAATTGTCCTGTGTATTTGTGTCCTTATTCGATTTGCAATATAACATTGCCTTAATCTTATGTAGAACATACAGATGCTTTTGTCTTCAAATCGATATATCCTCTCTCCTTTCATTATTATGGAATGTATATAATTCATACTTTTTTTTTTTGTTTTATAGAACAACTAATCGGTACATCCTACCACTCATGTAACATGTTTATGTTCTAGCCTTTTTGCGTTCATCCATCCACTTGAGAATAATAATAAGAAGAATCGGAAAACTCTGCGTTTATTGCATTGGCTAATAATGTTGGGGTGAAAGTATATGACTCACAAATGAACAACGCATCACATTTATTAAGAGGCCAACAGGAACCCACACCCTGAGCTCTTTCTACCTCACTTAGATTCGCAGGTCGATAAATAGTACACATATATTAGTATATTTTGTATGCTAAGTTCAATTAGCATTGAGGGTTTTAGAGAACTTTTGCAATGAAGTACTTTTAACACGTTGCCTCTTATTATTAATATTGGCACCCATTTTCTCACCATTCCTCATATTATGACGGTTTTCTTATGGTTCTATTTATTGTCAACAACTGTGCAATTTTATGAATCCTCGCAATGGTATCTTCATATTAGCATGTTTTGTCCGATTTATTCTTATAAAATCCCTTGAATTCAATTGATTATTTTTTACCCATGTTTCTCTGTTGTACAACAATCTGATACAATGGCAGAGGTAATCATAGATGTTTTGATAAATATTTGGTTCAAATTTATTCTCATTTTCACTACCTGCAGATTTAGATACCACACTGATGCATTTGTCTTCTTGATGTTTGGGGCTTTGGTGGAGTGATAGGGTGTAGAATACATCCTATTTACTATCTATTGTTTATGCTTTCTTTGCTATTTTTCTTGTAAATTATGTATTTTACGCTTGTTTTGAGTTATTAGCTACTATGGAGTCGCATGGAATAAAAGAAGAAGAAATCATCCAAAGTTGAGAAAGAAAGGGCAAAAAGGTCATTTCACTTCGAGCAATATTGGGAGTCCATCCAAGGATAAGGGGCAACCCATTTAAGTGCTAAAAGCACCCGGAAGAAAAGACTATGAGACACCCAATCTGGGGTGGTTCCTATTGAGTGGGGTGTTATATCCTGTCCTACCCCAAATTATTACCCTAACCCTAAAATTGAGAGGAATGTCTCTCATTCATCCCGTTCACCTAAAAATTGAGAAAGAAGAACGAGTGCTGCTGTCATGGCAGAGATCGAGATGCAGAGAAATTGAAGAACAAATCGAGAAACAGACAGAGAGGTTGAGAGAATTAATGAGCTGTTCTGACCGAATCGAGAGATGAGAGATTCAATGGAGATGAAGGTGGTTCTGTTATTGTTTGGAGGAAAGAAACTAGGGTTTGATGGTCTTGATTGTTGAATCGAAAATGGGTTAGTTTTCAATTGGAATCGAGAAGAGACGATGATGTTAGTGTCGAGAAGAACTGAGTTGCTGCTGCCATGGGTTTTCGTGAGTCGATGAACATTCCGTGAAGCAGATAAAGATGAATCAGAGATGGGTTCAAGATGAAATTAGGGTTCATATCTGTAATTGAACAGAAGTAAATCGATGCTGCTATTGGGGATTCTGTGATGTCGAGAAGGTGGAAATGTTGCTAGAAATGGGTTATGCTGTGATTGAGATCGAGTGAAGAATTCTGTTGTTCTTAATGTGTGAAGAAGGAAGATGGTGTCGATGCCATGGAGAGATGGGTGGCGTCTGAGGTTCAAGATGAATGTAATCAAGGGTTTGAGCTGAATTGAGAATCAGCAGCTAGATGGGTTCTGTTAGTCGAATGAAGAACACAGAGATGAGATATAGAGTCTTGTTGTTAAATCAACATAAAAGAAGAAGACTCGAAAGTTTGTTGGTTCATTAGAGATGGGTTTGGTTCTGAGGATGAGTACGGCGAGATTTGATCAAGTCTGCTGATGCTGCAATGTGCAGCTGTTGGTGGCTATCGAGTAGAATATCAGGTAGATGCGGTGCTAATCGAGATGGAAGAAGTCGCCGCTATTGTTGATCAAATGGGTTGTGACTTATGAGTGAAAATGTTAGATGTATGCTAGGTTCTTAACAGGAGAAGACTCAAAAACAGGCCTGAATTCGGCCGGGAATGTCCTATAAACAAACGGAACTCTGTCCGGATTTTCCCTCAGACGAGTTAACTCGGTGCCGGCGATGACCGTTCCGGACGAGTCCGATGACCGATCCAGCCCTGCAACTCAGGCGAGTCAACCCGATGAGCCGATCCAACTCGGCCAAGAGTAAGACCGGCCAAACCAACTAGGCAAGCGACTTGTTGCTGACTCGATGGCGACTCTTCTTCCCTTGACCATTTTGACCGTTAGAGACTGTTAGTTTGACAGTGAACTTTGATGGTTCCCTGACGGAATATTCTGTCGACGGAGAAGAAGACCGTCGGTGACTTTTCCGGCCGGATTCCGGCCATAATACCAGTTTTCCGACGACCAAAATTACAGATTTGTGTGGATTGTTCTCATGGGTGTGAAGACTTGGACTTGGAATTGGATGGAGAATTTGGCTCAAATTTGGAAAGAGAAGATGGAAGATGAGAAAGACTTGAATTTGGAAATTGAATTATTATGGAATGAGGATTCTATTCCTTGGAAGATTTGGAGAACATTGAAGCCTATAAGTAGAGAAGTTCTCTACACACTTTTACACATCTTTTTACACACACAACACTTGTGTTTTTGCTTGCTTTTCAAAATTCTTCTTTTAATTATTTGTGTGAAAATTCTCCCTTTAATTATTTGTGTGAATTTCAAAAAACATGAGTAGCTAATTTTCTTATTGATTGAGGATGAATTCCTAGTTCTTAACATGTTTTGAGTTTTGTTTCAATTCTATCTTGAAGTTTTTCACATGATTATCGTTTGTTTTTACTAATAGGAATGTTTATACATTCATGGTTGATTGATAGATTGTTTAGAGTGCACACTAAATTGATTTGTTAATTTGATCTAAAGCTAGTAAAATTTAGGGGATAAGTAATCGTTTCTTGACTCTTTACATAAGTAGCAAACACGAGACCTTGCGGAGGGATTCCGTGGAGCAATTGTTTGTGAAAATAACGTTAGCAAGTAGACCTTGATCTAAGAGTCTAACTACTAATATCAACCTAATAAGTTCATAAATCTTAATGCGTTTATTTAAATTACATCTTGAGTGATCTACTACTAGGTGGTTTGGTAAATAGAATCCGGTAGTCGAGAACTTCCGTATCCGGCGATATAAGGGATTTAGGGGTTTAGCACTGATCTAGATGTACGGTTGGTGATAATTTGTGACTAATAACAAGTAGAAAAGAACATAACTTTAATCATTGTTTTGCAACGAAGAAGGATTCCTTGGTCTTGTCTCTCTTATTGCTTTCAACTTTATCTTTTAATTGCTTTGTTTACTTTCTTCCGCTTTACACCCCCCTTTTGTGACAATTTTTACAACTAGAATCTCTTGCTCCTCGTGGGAACGAACTTGACTACACTATATTACTTGTTAATTGAATGGAAAAATATTGATTAATTTGTTGTGCTTACGACACGCATCAAATTTTGGGTCACGCCCCGGGGAGCATGGGACGATTTTAGTTGTTTTTATTTTTCTTTTTGCTATATTCTTGCTTTGTTAGATTCTATATTGTATCTAACTTAGTTTTTGAGAATCTTGTTTCAAGTGTTATACCTTTGGTGAATGCTTAAAAAGGGCAGACCGAGTCCAATACGTCTTCGATTTTATCCGGCACTCAACTTAAGGATTTCATTCGAGCGGTTAACACTCCACTTCCTCCTTCTTCATCAAGTGAATTCGCAGATTCGGACAAAGAAGAAGAAGCAATGGATGATCGTACACTCAAGGACCTAGCTTCTCACAGGCTTGATACACAACAATGGTGTATCCAGACTAACTCAACCTTCGAGATCAAGCCGGGTTGATTAGAGAGTTACCAAAGTTCCATGGCATGGTGAATAAAGACCCAAACAAACATCTTATGGACTTCTATACCATAGTTATGGCTATGCTTCCACAGGAGACTAATGCGGATGGAGCAATGTTGAAAGCTTTCCGTTTTCTTTGGGGGCAATGCTAAGGAATGGTTATATTATTTGCCTTAGGAAGTATCACAACATGGAATGGTATGAAGAAACTTTTCCTCGAGAGATATTTTCCCGCATCCAAAGCTACTCAAATTCGCAAGGAGATTTGTGGGTTGAAGCAACATGTGGGAGAGTCGTTGTATGAATGTTGGGAGCGATACAAGAGGTTGGTGGCAAGCTGTCCACACCATCAATTTAGTGACGTTATGATACTCCAATACTTCTACGAAGCTCTCCACCCAAGTGATAGGTCTCTTCTTGACGCCGGGTGGTGGTGCACTAGTGAACAAGACGGTGACCCAAGCTACCGAGTTGATTGAAAGTATGGCTGCGAACTCGCAACAATTCTACACAAGAGATGAACCCATGGTTAGGCGAGTGCATGAAGTTAGTGATTCATCATCACATCTTGATCAAAGAATGGGTAACATGGAGATAATGATTCAAAGGATGGCGCAGTAATTATTCCGGATGGTGAGACCGAACAAGTAAATGCTTTATATCCAAATCAAAGGCCAAGGTACGATCCATACTCCAATACCTATAATCCCGGTTGGAAGGATCATCCTAACTTTAGTTATGCAAACAACCAAGCGGCGGCTCCTAATCCATATGCGCAACAAGGTGGTTTCCAACAATCACGCTTCCAACCTCAACAACAATTCCAACCACAACAAGTCAAGGAGTGTGATTCTTCGAATGATGACAAGCTCAATGCGTTAATGCAAGGCATGCAAGGTCTTACTTCTATGTTACAACTAAGCCAACAAAAGACCGATTCGGCAATCAAGGATTTACAAACTCAAATGGGGCAATTGGCGACCGATGTGAACTTATTGAAATCTCAAGCATCCACAAAACTTCATTCACAACCATTTGTGAATCCAAGAGGGAATGTTAATGCGGTTACCTTACGAAGTGGAAGACAAGTGGAGGGTCCAAGTCATCATGAAGAAGCTATTGAAGAGGTAGTTAAAGACAAGGAGGAAGCCGCACCAAAGGAGAATTCAACATCAACCGACCAATCCAAGGAACCGGTTCCTACTTTCACTACTCCACCTCCTTTTCCTAGTCGTTTTGCTAAATCTAAGAAAGAAGCTCAAGACAAGGCACTCATGGATATTTTCAAGAAGATTGAAATCAACATCCCATTCATCGAGGCCATCAAGACAATGCCAAGGTATGCAAAGTTCATGAAGGAATCATGCACAAAGAAGGATAGGTTGCTTGATAATGAAATTACTTAAGTTGGCGAGAGTGCATCGGCTATGCTATTGAAGAAGATGCCTACAAAGTGCACGGATCCCGGTGGAATTACGGTGCCAATTATTATTGGTAAGAAAAGGTTTGAACATGCTTTACTTGACTTGGGAGCTTCCACTAGTGTGATGTCGGCCGAAATATATGACTCCTTGAATCTTGGACCTTTGAAAGAGACAAGAGTTATTATCCAATTAGCAAACAAGTCTAACATATATCCTAAGGGACTTGTAGAAGACGTGCTAGTGAAAGTAAATGAGCTTATTTTTCCGGTCGATTTCTTCGTGGTGGACATGGATAACAATGAGAACCGATCATCTACTTCTTTACTTCTTGGGAGGCCATTTATGAAGACCTCAAAGACAAAGATTGATGTTGATAAGGGTACACTTACTATGGAATTCGACAAGGAGATAATACACTTTAACATATTTGAAGCCATGCGCTACCCAAGTGATGTGCATTCCGTTTACTCCATTGATGTGGTTGATTCATTGGCGCAACAAATGGTGGAATTGAATCAAGAGGATGAACTTGATGTGGTGTTGCAAAAGAGCATTGAATTGGACATCCACGGCTTGTCTAACTTGGATGTTGAAATCTCCAAGGAATTGGTGGAGATGTGTGGTGCCTTGGCGACATTGCAAGAAGCTAAAAAGGGTAATGTTTCATATATTTCTTTACCCGTGAATGATGAAATACTTGTACCATCTATTGTGAAGGCGCCCAAACTAGAATTGAAGCCACTTAGGACCATTTGAAGTATGCTTTCTTGGGAGATGGAGATGAGCTTCCGGTGATTATTGCAAAGAACCTCACAGGTACAAGAAGACCGTTTGCTTAGAGTCTTGAGAGAGCACAAAACGGCTATTGGGTGGACAATTGCGGACATCAAAGGCATTATTCCATCCATGTGCATGCATAGGATTCTAATGGAAGAGAACGTGAAGCCGGTACGTGATGCTCAACGTAGGCTTAATCCTCCCATGATGGAGGTTGTGAAGAAAGAGATACTCAAATTGCTAAGTGTGGGGGTAATCTACCCAATTTCCGATAGCAAGTGGGTTAGTCCGGTACAAGTGGTACCAAAGAAGTCCGGAGTCACGGTTGTTCGAAATCAAGACGATGAACTTGTTCCTACAAGAGTTCAAACCGGTTGGAGAGTGTGCATTGACTATAGAAAGCTTAATTCCAACCCGAAAGGATCACTTTCCTTTACCTTTCATTGATCAAATGTTGGAGCGGTTAGCATGGGCATTCTTATTATTGCTTATTGGATGGTTATTCTAGATACAACCAAATTGTTATTGCACCGGAGGACCAAGAGAAGACCACTTTCACTTGTCCGTTTGGAACGTTTGCATATAGACGGATGCCGTTTGGCCTTTGCAATGCGCCGGCTACTTTTCAAAGATGCATGGTAAGTATATTCTCGGATTATGTGGGAGCGCATCATCGAGGTATTTATGGATGACTTTAGTGTTTATGGCAATTCTTTTGATGGTTGTTTAAACAACCTTGAACTAGTTCTTAAACGATGCATAGACACAAACCTTGTCCTTAATCGGGGAGAAATGTCACTTTATGGTAAACCACGGCATAGTACTTGGTCACATTGTGTCCTCTCGAGGGCTCGAAGTGGACAAGTCAAAGATAGATTTAATAAGAAACTTACAATATCCCACTTCGGTGAGGGAGATACGTTCTTTTCTTGGCCATGCAGTTTCTATAGGCGGTTTATCAAGGATTTCTCCAAAATCTCCAGCCGATGTGCAAGTTATTACAAAAGGAGGTACCTTTTGACTTCAACAAGGAATGCAAGGATGCTTTTGACAAATTGAAGGAAATGTTGACAAGTGCGCCGATTATCAAGTCACCGGATTGGAATCTTCCATTTGAATTAATGTGTGATGCTAGTGATTATGCGGTTGGAGCCGTTTTGGGTCAAAGAGTGGACAAGTTGTCCCATGTCATCTATTATGCATCTAGGACCCTTAATGATGCACAAATCAATTATTCTACCACGGAAAAGGAGTTATTGGCTATAGTTTTTGCATTGGAAAAATTTCGATCATACTTGGTGGGTACAAAGGTTATTGTGTATTCCGATCATGCCGCACTAAGACACTTAATAAAGAAGAAAGAAGCTAAGCCAAGATTAATCCGGTGGATCCTATTGTTACAAGAGTTCGACATAGAAATTCGAGACAAGAGAGGTGTGGAGAATACCGTGCGGATCATCTTAGTAGACTTGTTATGTCTCAAGAAGAACTTCCATTACAAGACCGCTTCCTGGGATGAACAACTTTTCTCCATGGAAGAATCAACACCTTGGTATGCGGATATAGTGAATTACTTGGTGACAAGGAAAGTACCTAATACAATGTCCAACTTCCAAAAGATGAAACTTAAGAAGGTAGCTAAGCAATATGTGTGGGATGAACCATACTTATGGAAATATGGCGTTGATCAAATAATGCGAAGGTGTGTACCTAACTCCGAATTTCAATCCATTCTCTCCTTTTGCCACACTTTTGCTTGTGGTGGCCACTTTGGTTCTAAACGTACCGCTCTCAAAGTTCTCGAGAGTGGATTTATTGGCCCACCTTGTTTGAAGATTCATATGTTTTTTTGTAAATCGTGTGATAGATGTCAACGAACGGGCAATCTAGGTGCTCGAAATCAAATGCCACTCACACCAATTCTCGCCGTTGAGATTTTTGATGTGTGGGGTATCGATTTTATGGGCCCTTTTGTCAATTCGAATGAAACTTTTTTATATACTTCTTTTAGTAGATTATGTTTGAAATGGGTGGAAGCTAGAGCCACCAAAACTAATGACTCTCAAGTTGTTTGTGATTTTGTAAGAGAAAACATATTCAATAGGCATGGCACACCAAGAGTGGTGATAAGCGATGGGGGCTCACATTTCAAGAAGGCTTTCCATGCTCTCCTCAAGAAGTACAACATAACACACTAAATTGGTACGCCTTACCATCCACAAACTAGTGGACAAGCGGAAATTTCAAATCGTGAAATCAAGTCCATTCTTGAGAAAACGGTGAATACCACAAGGAAAGATTGGAGCTTTAAGCTCAAAGATGCACTTTGGGCGTATAGAACGACGTATAAGACACCGATTGGTATGTCTCCATATCGGTTGGTTTATGGCAAGGCTTGTCATCTTCCGTTTGAACTTGAACATAATGCTTATTGGGCGATAAAGAAATTCAACATGGAGTATGATGAAGCGGGGAAACAAAGGAAGTTACAACTAAATGAGCTAGAGGAGATACGTAATGATGCTTACGAGAATGCCCGTATTTAGAAGGAAAAGACCAAGCTTTTTCATGACAAGATGATTTCTCGTAAAAGCTTCATCGTGGGACAAAAAGTCCTTTTATATCATTCTCACCTTAAACTATTTCTGGAAAGTTAAGGTCCCGTTGGATTGACCATATGTTGTTACTAATGTTTTTCCTCATTGTGCGAGTTGAAATTACTAGTCTTAGAGACAATTCGGTTTCCAAAGTCAACGGCCATAGATTGAAGCCATACTATGAGAACATCGCTTATGTGAATTTGGATGAACTTCTATTTGGAGATTCACTTCCTCTGGAGGAGTAATTTGCAGCAAGAGCTAAGTCGGGCCGTCGACTTTAAAACAAGCGCTTAATGGGAGGCAACCCATAGGTTTTGTATTTCTTATCCTTTTGCTTTTGCTTTTTATTTCTTTTTCTTGTTCCTTATCATGTTAAAATTTCCCACCTTGACTTTACTAGGACGATTCAATTACATTGAGGACAATGTAAGGTTTAAGTGTGGGGGAGTGGTTAAGCATGTATTTTAAAAACAAAAAAAAAAGTTTTACATAAAACCTTCAACTTTTAGAGATTTTAGAGTCACTAGCATACTTCTAGGTATGTTTACATAGAGAATTCTGACCGACATAATTGAACTTGGAAGTGTTAGAGAACTACATTCGGATTTCTTACTTGTTAGAGTGTTAAATAATGGATTTAATCATGTCGGTGATGCAAATTTGGTGCAGGGAGAAATGCATTATTAGAGTTCTTTGATCAATCATTAGTGGAGACTACCCGTATTTATATCATGTGAGGCACCGAATTGTAAATTTTTTTCCATCTAACTAAAGAGCTTTCTTTTGAGTGTGTGTCACCGTACGTTAATTCCGGGTAGAATGGTGAGATACCCAACCTCCCACCAATAGAAGCACTACTCTTTGGTCTCTTGAGTGCTAATTTTGTCAATCATAAGGGTGACGTCTATAGATGAAAGCCTCCTTCTTGTAGTTCGATTCGCAGATTAGCACCATTCTCTCTCGCGACAACAACGGGTCCATAGAAACACAATCATCATCAACAAGGAGCGACATCAAAATCTACAAGGAAAGTTGGAAAAAGTTTACGGTTTACAAGCAATGAATGAGAAAAAGAGCAAATTTCATATTCAAGTAAAGCAACATACAAAGAGCAGATTTTTACATATATGTTGAAGACTTACACTACGATGAGGTAATTTTATATCCAAGTATGAAGACTTATTTATAAAAGCGAAGAAAATCAAAAGGTAAGAATTTTTGAAGTTTATGATTTCGAGACGATACAAGTTGTGAAGAATCAAGCGGTAAAATACTTCTCCCACGGCCACGGTTTGTTTTTATTTTCACTTTGTTCTATTTCTCTTGTTTTCAAAAAAAAAAAAAAAAAAAAAAAAAAAAAAAATTTAAAAAAAAAAATGCATAAAAAAAAAAGAGAAAAGAAAAGATTAAAAAAAAAAAAAAACAAGAGAAATATTTGTTTTGTTTTTATTTATTTAATAAGCCGTGGGGAAGGAAAATCTATAAGGAAGTTTCAAGCGACAAGGATTATTAAGGTAAAAAGGTTAACAAATTGTCAAGGATCCACAAAATTCAAGAGTTTATCACCAATAGTTGAAGCCGAAGACCAAGAAGATCAAGACGAGGAGCGGAAGACGTTTCTATTGGATGCCGTGAGAGTGGTGTTATCATAATTGGCGATCGGATGTGAAGGTGAGTAAGTAATCTCATCCTCGATAATAGTGGTTGATTTCCTTTCTTAGAGATCGTCGAGAAAAATGTTTTTCAAAATGTTAAAAGATGTGGGTTTTTAAAAATATTTCGGAAGTTATCCTTCCGACCATTCAACGTGTCGCAGGATTTCTCTCTTCATTCCTACCCGCACACATGTGAGACCCATAAAAAGCCGTCTTTTTGAGTGCAATTATCATAAAATCCTTTTTGGTGAGGGCGAAGTCAAGGCGAAATGCTTATTGATCGTTTCTCAAACACGCGTTCTCTCATTATGGTGTGGTTATTTCTCACTCAACATTTAAGAATGAGAATATGTTCTTTAGTATTTCTAACTTCTTATTACTAGCATGCAGAAACTCTATGTCCTCATAACTCTTTGGATGCTTGGGACGCCTGGGAACGCTCTGAAGTTGTGAGTTTTTAGTTTGGTTTGCTCGAGGACTAGCAAAGTCTAAGTGTGGGGGAATTTGATAGGGTGTAGAATACATCCTATTTACTATCTATTGTTTATGCTTTCTTTGCTATTTTCTTGTAAATTATGTATTTTACGCTTGTTTTGAGTTATTAGCTACTATGGAGTCGCATGGAATAAAAGAAGAAGAAATCATACAAAGTTGAGAAAGAAAGGGCAAAAAGGTCATTTCACTGCGAGCAATATTGGGAGTCCATCCAAGGATAAGGGGCAACCCACAGAAGTGCTAAAAGCACCTGACAAAAGACTATGAGACACCCAATGGGGTGGTTCCTATTGAGTGGGGTGTTATATCCCGGTCCTACCCCAAATTATTACCCTAACCCTAAAATTGAGAGGAATGTCTCTCATTCATCCCGTTCACCTAAAAATTGAGAAAGAAGAACGAGTGTTGCTGTCATGGCAGAGATCGAGATGCAGAGAAATTGAAGAACAGATCGAGAAACAGACAGAGAGGTTGAGAGAATTAATGAACGTTCTGACCGAATCGAGAGATGAGAGATTCAATGGAGATGAAGGTGGTTCTGTTATTGTTTGGAGGAAAGAAACTAGGGTTTGATGGTCTTGATTGTTGAATCGAAAATGGGTTAGTTTCTGAATTGGAATCGAGAAGAGACGATGATGTTAGTGTCGAGAAGAACTGAGTTGCTGCTGCCATGGGTTTTTTGTGAGTCGATGAACATTCCGTGAAGCAGATAAAGATGAATCAGAGATGGGTTCAAGATGAAATTAGGGTTCATATCTGTAATTGAACAGAAGTAAATCGATGCTGCTATTGGGGACGTGATGTCGAGAAGGTGGAAATGTTGCTAGAAATGGGTTTTCTTTGTGATTGAGATCGAGTGAAGAATTCCCGTTGTTCTTAATGTGTGAAGAAGGAAGATGGTGTCGATGCCATGGAGAGATGGGTGGCGTCTGAGGTTCAAGATGAATGTAATCAAGGGTTTGAGCCGAATCGAGAATCAAAGACTAGATGGGTTTGTTAGTCGAATGAAGAACACGGAGAGGAGATATAGGAGATGTTGTTGTTAAATCAAAATAAAATAAGAAGACCGAAAATTTGTTGGTTCATTAGAGATGGGTTTGGTTACGAGGATGAGTACGGCGAGATTTGATCAAGAAACATTGATCCGCAATGTCTGTTGTTGGTCTGTCGAGTAGAATATCGTAGATCGTTGCTAATCGAGATGGAAGAAGTCAGCCGCTATTGTTGATCAAATGGGTTGTGACTTATGAGTGAAAATGTTAGATGTATGCTAGGTTCTTAACAGGAGAAGACTCAAAAACAGCCCGAGGTCGGCCGGGAATGTCCTATAAACAAACGGAACTCTGTCCGGATTTTCCCTCAGACGAGTTAACTCGGTGCCGGCGATGACCGTTCCGGACGAGTCCGATGACCGATCCAGCCCTGCAACTCAGGCGAGTCAACCCGATGAGCCGATCCAACTCAGCCGAGTAAGACCAGTCAGCCAACTAGGCAGCTGACTTGTTGCTGACTCAGTGGCTGACTCTTCTTCCCTTGACCATTTTGACCGTTAGAGACTGTTAGTTTGACAGTGAACTTTGACGGTTCCCTGACGGAATATTCTGTCGACGGAGAAGAAGACCGGCGGTGACTTTTCCGGCCGGATTCCGTCCATAATACCAGTTTTCCGGCGACCAAAATTACAGATTTTTGTGTGGATTCTTCTCATGGGTGTGAAGACTTGGACTTGGAATTGGATGGAGAATTTGGCTCAAATTTGGAAAGAGAAGATGGAAGATGAGAAAGACTTGAATTTGGAAATTGAATTATTATGGAATGAGGATTCTATTCCTTGGAAGATTTGGAGAACATTGAAGCCTATAAGTAGAGAAGTTCTCTACACACTTTTACACATCTTTTTACACACACAACACTTGTGTTTTTGCTTGCTTTTCAAAATTCTTCTTTTAATTATTTGTGTGAACTTGAAAAATTCTCCCTTTAATTATTTGTGTGAATTTCAAAAACATGAGTAGCTAATTTTCTTATTGATTGAGGATGAATTCCTAGTTCTTAACATGTTTTGAGTTTTGTTTCAATTCTATCTTGAAGTTTTTCACATGATTATCGTTTGTTTTTACTAATAGGAATGTTTATACATTCATGGTTGATTGATAGATTGTTTAGAGTGCACGCTAAATTGATTTGTTAATTTGATCTAAAGCTAGTGAAAGTTAGGGGATAAGTAATCGTTTCTTGACTCTTTACATAAGTAGCAAACACGAGACCTTGCGGAGGGATTCCGTGGAGCAATTGTGTGTGAAAATAACGTTAGCAAGTAGACCTTGATCTAAGAGTCTAACTACTAATATCAACCTAATAAGTTCATAAATCTTAATGCGTTTATTTAAATTACATCTTGAGTGATCTACTACTAGGTGGTTTGGTAAATAGAATCCGATTGGTAGTCGAGAACTTAGTATCCGGTGATATAAGGGATTTAGGGGTTTAGCACTGATCTAGATGCTTTACCTACGGTTGGTGATAATTTGTGACTAATAACAAGTAGAAAAGAACATAACTTTAATCATTGTTTTGCAACGAAGAAGGATTCCTTGGTCTTGTCTCTCTTATTGATTTCAACTTTATCTTTTAATTGCTTCGTTTACTTTCTTCCGCTTTACACCCCCCTTTTGTGACAATTTTTACAACTAGAATCTCTTGCTCCTCGTGGGAACGAACTTGACTACACTATATTACTTGTTAATTGAGTGGAAAAATATTGATTAATTTGTTGTGGTTACGACACGCATCATGGAGAAAGGCAATTAGGTACCGTTGCCTGTGGAGGTCGGCATAATGCATCAATAACAGGTAACCATATGAACTTACTGGAAGAATAATCTGATTGGCAGACTTCATATTAGCTTTACCAATTATTTTCATCTACAACAACAACCTCATCAAGATATGCCTTTTCGATCAGATCATAGACACTTGGTGCATTGATTACCCGATTGTATACTTGATGTAGTATTATCATGTATTTACATTAATGGATGTAAGATGTTCATATCAAATAATTACTCCATTGGGACTCAAGGGGCAGTAATGCATCATAATCCATTGCTGGGTTCTTATAAGAGTTACAAGTCTATATATTAAAGATCATTTGGGTTATTTTTCTTTTCAATGCAGAGATCTTGAGCAAGAGATAAGAGATGCAATGTATGGATGCACTGACTGTCGTGGCATAAACATGTCTACCTGCATTGAACATCATGCATGCCTATCACTGTTAGGAGATAATCGTCTATCAGTAGGTTTTTCTGATGGATGCCCACTAATTTCCGATGGTCTTCACCGAATCAACAATGTACATGTACATAACTCAATTATCATAATTACTAAGAAGGTATTCACTTCTATCTCTACCTTCTAATGTATTACATTTTTGTTAGTCATATTGAGAACAGGTCAACTATGGCCATTTAGTAAGGTTTCAGTGTTTTAACAATTTCGTATTTATTTGCAAGTTGAACTAATGTTGGAACTTAAAAGTGGGATTATGTGGTGACTTGAATATTCATGAGAGGTTTCATTTCAGATAAGTTTTAAAAAAGGCGATCCGTATGTAGTCTGTGTTACTATTAACTTAGTATGTTGTAGGCATAGACTTATCATGTTTGTCTTCAAGAACCTTATTGTGATACATGCAGAATAGTTAATTATTGTTTGTGACGCTGTATTCTTTAGTGAAACTCATAATGAAAAATTAACATGTGGATATTCAATTTTTAATAAAGGGAGATTGGTATTATTAAAGCTGAAGTGTCAGTGTTTGTTGAATGAAAGGTATCTTTGCTGCTCCAAAATACCACTGCCAACATGGATCCATCTGTTCTTTTTATCTCTATTTTGTTTTCAGTAACGATAATTGGTTTTGTGAATAAAACTAATGGGTATTGGAAATATTCAGGTTCCTACTTTGATTTAAGATGATTGTTTCTTAAAAGGGGGATATATGAATCGTTTCTTTCAATTAATGGTTGAACTTCCCCATGATGATAATTTGATTTAAGATGATGGAAATATTCAGGTTCCTACTTTATGTGCATGGTGTTACTTGTTGTCTTAGCTCAATTGGTAGAGCACATGGTTTACAACCATGTAGGCGTGGGTTCGATTCTGCAGATGGCACGGAGATCATGTGAATAGACTTCTATATATCGGGCGTAGTAATGAGGCGAATTTATGAGTTTTTGGGATCTTTTATGCTATTTGTTGATATATTTGTTACCATATTAAGAATTTCTTGGATAATACTTCTCATTTAGTTCTTGAATTCCCAGTTTGGGAAGTTCTTAATGCAGCTTGGATGTTTTAATAAAAACATGTATTCTTAAGTGAGTGAACATAACTAAATCACGCTACACCCCTGCAAGCTATTGACAACTTCTCTTTAATATGGATTCTCATTGTTGGTTAATATTATATTTTCATGCTTCCAGGAATTGATAGTAATGAAACCTCGCCATATGTATGTTTATTTAGACCAACTGATGCTACACATATCGAGACCATGGATTGTTTGCAAAAAAAAATGTTGAGCTTGCTATTCTCTTTTTGCTCGATTTTATGAGCTTGTTGTCTAATGGTACTATATTGTCTTGCAAATTTGGCATATTGGTAATGTATGCTTGGAGCTATTTTTTGTATGGTTATGTTTCTTCTTCAAGATTCCATTAGAAGGGCTAACCAAAGTGTTGAACCAGGGATTTCTGTTCAGCATGCAGCCACATGAGGTGTCAGATATTTATCTCAATTTAGGTTTGCGGTTCTATCTTATTTAATGCATCACCTTTTTTTCCCATTCGAATTCCTCCTTGGAATATTACTTATGAGGAAGATTAAGCTAGCTTTTGTGGACTTCAACAATTTCCTAATGATTAAAAATTTCTAAGACGAGTTGTTAGCAGGAGTTATGTTCACATTGTGCAAGGTACACCTTCCTTCTTTTGATGGATAAAAGATCTGCGTGTGTAGATTTTACATGGTTTGATGAATTTTATTTTGTTTTCGTCAATCTCCGATGTTGATTTTCGTTTAAATTTCTTTCTACTTCATGAGTGATTTTCTTTTGACTCATAAATTCATGCAAGAAAAATAGTGCTTAATTTGTGTCCAGTATGTTTTCCCGGAAAAAATGGAACTCTAGGGCTTTCGGTCCCTTAATTAGGTAACCCAATGGCTTATTCAAGTTTGGGATCGTTAGGAACTATTTATAAGAAATTTTAGTGAAATGATTGTGATCATAATATATGTTCTTCCCCTTCGCATCAGTTTCAGCTTATCATATATTCTTAATTTATATTAATAATAATACATGATTTGTAGCATAGCAACCAAAGAATATAAAATAGCTATTAGAGAATGATAAGTAAGACTTTTAAGAGAATTTGCTATTTTCGACCTTAATATATATAGATTGAGAGAAAAGGATCATCCTTCCTTTGATGATTTTGTTGCACAATATTGCAAATTTATCCACTTCACTTAAAGGCTTACAACTTGAGATCTTGGAAATGACCATTATATTGTAAAGGTCAATCTGTGATACCAATAATAAAGTTATATTGATCTAGGAAATTATATTCAGTTGTTATCTGACATTGTAGCCTGCAAGACAAATGCATTTTATTCGTAGTCACTCAGAAGCAATGATTAATCTGAGTACATACTGACACGGATTATACTTCCCATGCCGTGTTGTTGCGACTTCCCATTTATACCGATTGTTCCCTACCAAAGCAACAAAATAGAGCAGTACGTAGATTACCATGCCAATTGACATAGGACCGTGTCTACTGGGCCGAGAATGTAATAATGTTGAGTATCATGGTGTTAATGCTAGCCCCGAGGTCTGCAATCATTGTTTTACCTTCTATTACTCGAAAATAATGTCATGGCATGAGTTGAACAGCTTAGGTTGGCTCAAACGCCGATATATTGAAGCTCTTATTTTGATTGCATAAGTACAATCAAAGGGTCCTATTAATACACATGAAATGAATTCTTTTTTTTTTCTAGGTTCTTTCGATTTCTTCCTTTGTGGTACTACACCTGTTCTACCTTCTCATATGTTACTTTCTTTGCCTGAGTTCTAAGAGATAGAGCAGAGCCTCTATCAAGACCCAGCGACTCGACTAATGGAAGCCTGGGAGTACTTGGGAGAAGATAAACTAAAAGTGAGCACTTTGGAGAATTTGTAATTTTAGGTACTGTAGCCCTTTAGCGTGCCACATCAAAACATTATCCAAAACATGTTCATCATTCTTTTGGGGCTCTGTCATATAATTATTATTTTACGGATGATGCTTTCTACCACAGGATTTAGTGAAAAAGTATTCTAAATTCATTGGCATCCCCAAACCACGCCTAAATAGATGGTGAAGTTACGCAGATGAAGGTCATGGCCAAGGTGAATCACATATGTACTTGCTCACATCACTTTTAATTGAAGGTTGTGCAGGATAAATAACTTATAAGAATGAGTTCTAAAAAAAACCTAGGGAACTCTTAACCAATTACGTGAATTGCGTTTGTTAGTATAAATGCTTCTTATCATCGTTGTGGTGGTTGAAAGTGAATGTCAACCGTATTATCTACAATAGTTAAACTTTGTTGGCTCTATGAAGCTCCTAAAGAAACTATATAGCCTGGGGTTATTTTTTTGTTTATGCACTATTCTCCACCTTATTCATTTTCTATAATTTTACATGGAACCTTAAGTATGTAGTATACAAACTTTGAGAGAGGCAGCAGATGTGTATTGGGCGTGGGGACAACCACTCATTGCAGTTTAGTCCCCTCGATTTATGTCAATTTGTTTCACCTCTTATGAGAATAATTCTTCCGGTAAAATGGTGTTAATATGGTTTTGGTAGATTATGAATGCATCAAATATTCACTCCACCAAAGTGTCAATCGTGCTTTAGAACCATGAATTGCTAAAACAACCAGGGATAATCGAAAAATAGGAATTGTTACGATTTTCTATTCTTCGAGGGTTATCTCTGCTTTGTCTACATACTTGGTTAATGGATGCGCTTATCTTCTTGGCCAGCGATGGATCCAGAGATATGCGTTCAAGTTGGTCAGCTTTTCTTTATATATTGATGATTAAAAAAGCATTAGCAATCACCTACTACGTGGTCGTGGCCTTCCATTTGAAAAAATCGAACGATGACCTTATATTTGTTCGCTAACTTTACAATAAGGAGGAAGAACAACATGAACCATCAGATGGGAATCTTAGAAAATGAAGTCAAAAATAAAGCATGGATTTGGTGATGCTCAATGATCACGTATGAACCGAAGATGTGATTGAAGTTTCAACCTCTTCTTCTTAGGGGTTAATTCCATGGACAAGTTGCACGTTGTCGAAAATACAAAACTCAGATTGCACACAATGAACAGATACCCTTTTTAAGTGAAATACAAGGATAGGCCCATGCTATCAAATTCAACGGAAATACCAAATTTTTACGCTACCCAAGTTTTCCTTTATAAATTGTAAAGAGTTGCATAATGGAACTATTATCCAATGTCCATGTTGCACGTGAATCGAACTGATTGTTGTTGTGCTATATTTTTGTGGATATCATTTGTGAAGTGATACAAATTAAGGGGAAAAGACATGCCACTGACCACTAATTGCATGCTTTTTAACCCAGAATTTAAATGACCCCTTTCACAATGTTTCAACGATTTATCAACCTAAATTGAAAAATCGGAAAATTGTGGTGAATTTGTTTACCTTTCAAAGTGATATTTTTGGGTGAAATAAGAAAAGTAAGATATACCAAGAGATTTGGACTAATGAATGGGTTTTGAATGCAAATTTAGTATGGTTATTAATCATTCAAGTAAAATTATCCATCAATATAGTTAAGTTTTCTCTTGAAAAAGTCAAAACCACAAACTTCCAAAAATTAATTAATAACTATTTAAGAAAATAAATTGTTGAATGGATAATAGGTATGTAAGTGGCTTTGATTATGTTTATGTAATCTGATTGAATTTGCTTAGCCGATGAGATGATTAGATAACAAATAAACGAGTCTGAAAGTGATGACACATATCATAAGACACTAATTTCGTTATCCAATATAAAGATATATCAAATATGTTTTTTTTCTTGTGTTATAATATATTATGAACTGTCAGAATCATTTCTTCGAACAAAAGAAAATACCTTATAAGCTTTCTGTTATAAGATATATCAAATATAAGCTTTCTGTTATAATATGTTTATGAAAAATAGTGTAATTTGGCATTACATCATAACATTATACATTTTGTCAATTAACCGTAATTAGCTAAGAAACTCGGGCAACTATCAAAATAATAAAACTAATTGACAACTATCAAATGGAATAACAAAGTAAAACTCATTTTATACTATCCTCCCTCAAGATGAAGTAAATAGTCACTTTAATCTTTGAATTTATAAATTTAAATCTAAGAAAAAAGCCTTTGACAATATAAATAACTTAATCAATAGAAAAGTAACTAATTTGAAGAGAAGCTCAATAATGCAAATATATGATGGTGTAATAACAAGGACAAAAATGCAACGTAATTTTTGTAGAACAAGATCACAAAACTGCACTTCTTTTATATGCACATGGTACCTTATTTATGATTTTGTTATTGACAATTCAGATTCAAAACAAAATACTTATTTAATTATTGATCTCGAAAATTTTGAATATCATCCATAACACAAATGAAAGGAAAACAACAACAGAACACAGTAAAAATACAAGAAAGAATCGCTTAGATGAACTATTGTATTTTTAAAAACGAATGACGTAACACTTTTCTAATAGTTAATGATGAAGTCATGATTATACTACCAAAGGATAGTATCTAGCTCCCGATGATATTTACTAAAGAATCGAATGGAACAAATATCGTATCCTGGAGTGGTTGTTATGCATACTCTCCCTTACCGTATGTTTGGTGTTTCTTTATAGTGAGTTAGGTTGGAAACCGTGAAATATCTTAACTTTCGAGTGATACGCGTTAAACAGTTACCAAACCTTGAATAACCCGGTTTATTTTTTTTATTTTATAGTTTGCAGCTTTGTCAACGCTCAAATGATTGTTCCTCCATCATCAGAGCAACAAAACTTTTTAAAATAATTCTTGGTAGACGCTTGGGCATCAGCTGAACAAATCTCATATCAGGCATAACCAACAAACATTATGAGCAGGTAACTATATTGGTATAATTGATATGGGAGGTGTTGGCTTGAATCTTGATAAAGGAGGTTAAATTTTTTTATTTTACGATCATCATTCTCAGAGTGAACCTCGACATATGTTTGATATCAATCAAGAATCGATGACCGTTCCAAAGGGTTTTAAAGGTAGATATCCAATTTATCAACAAATACAACGATAGTAAATATTTATATTAAGGTATATATCCAATTTATCACCAATGTAGTGATGATAAAGACGTAATTGTTAATAGAATATATATATATAGGAAAGAAATACTGATATGGTTACTATAACCCCATACTCGTAAGGATATTGAAACGCAAAATGAACTTAGATGTTTTTCCTTCAATTGTCACATGCTTATGACTATTATATATGTATGTATCGTGGGATATGCACACGACATGTCAAGCATTAATCATGGAGTTATAAGATGTTCAAAAAAAGGTTTATGTCGCAGTCATATTCTTATGTTTGACAATCAAATACATAAATGAGATGAAAAACACACCTTGCATTATGATGAAACAGTATAAGAACCAACTGTTGGCATATATGTACTTAAACATATGCTAGAATATTGTTGGTTAAGATATTATTTGTTTAGATATTTTTGTTTGAGGTTAGTATTGGAGTATTTTCATAAGTCCACATTTGAAGTTGATTTGACAATATTTATTGGAAAAATGTATATTTTATTTCCTATCTTTTCTCAATGTTGGATATGTAAGATACCGCGTAGCGTGAAAGAAGAGAAGCATAGAAAACCAAAAATATGAACTTAATAGTAAAAGGAAGAAAATCGAGACAAACCCTTATAAGTTTAACTATTGAAGGTCAATAATATTAACCCGCATGCTCGCCATTTAATATAACCAAAATCGCAAAATCACACATTAACCCGCATGCTCAGTCATTTAATATTTAATGGGCCTCGATGACTTACCCTGTCATTTAATATTAAGACCGTAGAACTTTTGTGGAGTTAATTTTGGGATGCTTTGGGAAGAGGTGGCGAAAGAAAAAATCAGGTTGAAGAAGAAATAAAAAAGTATATTGTTTTAGCTCCAGATTAATGAAAGTTGATGAAAGTGGTATCAGATATTATTCTTTTGGTGAATAATCTTTGATCATTGTTAGTTTTATCCTTCATTTTTGTTTTTGCATAATTAATGAATGAACCTTAGTCTCGATGATAATTTTTTTAGAAAACAAATTGTATGGATAGTAAGGTACTTAGGTTTAACTGCATATGTATTATGTGAATATGATTTTTAATCAAGTTATGTGTTACACGATGGATTAAAGATGTTTAATTTAGCTAAATGAATTTATTAGGAAATGCTTAAAGATGAAGTCCAATGGTGCTGTGTATATTAGAACTCTTCACTATGTGTATTTATAGAGATGTTTTTGAGCTTTTAGGATAAAACCCTTTTGTAAGAATTCGGGAAAGAGATTCAAAAGTTAGGAAGAAAGATGAGAGAATGAATTATTATTTCAAATGATGGAAGTATCCTTTATTTGAAAAAGACTATAAAATCAACATGATTGCACTATATAAACCATAATTGAAAAGGTTGATAAAGGAATCATAATGACTCGCTCGCTAAAACCAGATGACCCCCAAAGAAAATAGAAAGGCTACACAAGAAGCAAAATCGACATGATACGATCGGTTTTGTTTACCTACTATAGTAAACATATTTATATATGTGTCGCTTCGAATATATGACAAGGTAAAACATTCACCTGCAAAGGGTTGGTTGAGAACAGAGGGTGGTACTACATGGCATGCTGCAGTGTAGTAACAAGTTTGAAGAGAGTATACCATGTTGATAATGAACGCCATTTTTTAATAAATAAATGGAAAATACGTCGAGAGACTTAGTAATGCTTTTGGAATATACATGGTACAACTAATTCAAGGAATAATGGATTGGTTTAACTACAACTATTTCTTTTTAAAAAGATTCTTAGAGGATTTGGTTACTCTTTTCGGTAAAGAATAGCTTTACACTATGGTTCATTACATTGTTTTAGATTTTTTTTTTTTAATGTTAGAATGTTTTAGGTTATTTTTCTATGAATTTATATAGCATTGTAAATAGATTATAAATTTATATTTCTTTTTGTGAAGGATTATTGTTGTTCTTCCCTGGAAACCGAAAATGTTGTATTTATAATAACGATGCTTATGGAAAATCAAGTAATCGCTTTAGTTTTCCGGATGGTGCTTATTACATATTGCTAGGCCAATCGATTGCCTTGGAAATTTAGCTTAGGATAATATTCTATTTACCATAGTATGCGTAGTTCGACAACATCTTAGACCACACTTTGGTAGAATATTTTTCTAAAAATATGTTATATCAGTTCATGTGATCCTGCAGTGAGACCACCAGCCACTGATTTAGTCCAGCTCCAACCGCTCACGGAAAACCATTTGCATACTTTATCTTATATCACATTTAATATAAGGTAAGGTAGTAAAGTTAATACATCCAAGTGTTAGGGAACTTGGGATGTATTAAGGTATTGATCTCTGGGTAACTATTTATCCTATTGTTGATGAAATTTTTCAATCACCATGACTAAGATCAAGTTCTGGCTGGGGCACTTCCTACAAAGCAAGAATTGCAATAACAAATCGGACCCACCGAGGCAAAAAAAAAACAATGTTCATAATAACCGAGTATAGTTTCTCAAGATGCTTGGGTATATTTTAGAAATGCATTAGAGGAAAGCGGTTGCGTTAACCCAAATTCAAGCATGAACATGTAGAGAATTCATAATAGAATAGAAAATAGATGGTTGTGATGCGAGCACCCAACTAGGTCAATCAGAACTTTTTTTACCCCAAGACAAGGACAATGTTTGAGTTTCGATGAATAACTGCTTTAGGAATTTATCGACTAACTGTTTATCGTGTGACTTTGTGAAATCTGTCAAATTTCAATGATTAAAATCAAGAGATTCTGAGTTTACTTCTTCAAGCAAGAAAGTCGGCTTAATTACTTGGGTGAAAAAGCGATGTTCACAATAGAAACAGAGATGATTCTATTAGTACTTGATATTATAAAAGTATGAGTACCTAGAAATGTTTGATTCAAACAATTAACTAAGTTATAAGTTATTTTTTAATGTATTGTTACTAATAAATAAAGTGTGTACACTTAAGACTATAACGAGAGGTTGAGCTAGGGGGTAAGGATGACCCAAATTTACGATAAATGCCTTTTATGGAAACACGGCCAAACTTATTAAACGCAAGAGTTGGAACCGTGGCCAAACTTATTAAACACAAGAGTTTTACCATATATATATCACCCTTTACACATGAATAAAATAAAATAAAATGAGAAGTTAACGAAAATAAAATGAAGGAAGGTATAATTTCCATATTCTCGTTCTATCAGCCTCCATCCACATTATCTTCACACACCTCCCGCAAAGAATACGCAAGAGTTGGGATCCAGACCAAAACTTATTAAACACAAGAGTTTTACCAATATATATATGAGCTCCCGTTTATACATGAATAAACGAAATTAAAAGAAGTTAAATCAAAAATAAAACGAAGGAAGGTATAATCTTTGTATTATGTTTTATCGTTCCATCCACGTTATCTTCACGCTCTACATCAAATATTCCACCAAAAGATGCCCATCTCAACGTTATAGAAGGTCAAGGCACATCGGAGAGAAGAGGAAAGGATATAAACAAACAAGCACGTAACCAAATTTGTATGTTGATGTTAACCTTTGTAATAAAAGGTCCTTAGGCAAGCTGGAGACGATGGGAGAAAAAACAGAACAACTTATTCAAAGTTGCATCCAAAGAACAGATAGATGCGCCTCAAGGGAAGTTGATAATCCAATTTTACATGCCTCTTCTCCGCAATTCAATGTAAAACTGGGACCTTTTTCTATAGATGTGTTAATACACGTGCAAGCCTTCTTTGCTAGGATACATCAATACTTACTAACGCCAATTATATACACATGTGTATAAATTAAATTTAGCTATATAAAAGATGGCACGGAAACCGTAGTATTCACCGTATTAGATAGACAATTTAAAAAAATGATGATATGCACTACCAAGGAACATGTAGATTACCCGGAATAATGCAATACAAGCGGAAGAAAAAGGCATGCAGATGGTAAAGCCAAATCAAGAACCACACATTTGTTTTTAAATTGGTGATCCAAGAGTATAGTGTAAATAACCAATCCGACAATTTTATTATTTAAACCATAGAGGATTGGGATATCGATAAATAACGAGGTAACTTTGCAAGCAATTGCTACTAAAGTTCTTCTATTTACAAATATGACCACTATTTGCATGTAACGATCTTCTTTCTTCAGATACCAGATTGAAAAGAATGTTCCTTATACTACCAAAGATAATGACATGTAGACATCTAGAGGGGTAGGAAACATGAATCGAATAAAGAATGTGAAGTAAAACAGCCAAGGGAACATGCAAGAAAGACTCAACGCATGCTGAAAAGGATAGAAAGTTCAATGATGAGTGAGTAGGAGTCCAATGATTTTACTAGAGCTATTTGATTGATTAGCTTATCTATAGTTTTCTTCTTAAGGTTATTATAAGATAATTTTAGTTTTGGCCCTTATGTTATTTTGCAACTATAATTTTCTTTTCAAATTTTTTTATAACAAAAATGAAATTAATTTACATTGTTTTAGATTTTTTTAGGGGGTTGGAATAAAAACAAAACTTATTAGCGCTTTGTTTATTGGTTTTTATGACTAGTGTGTTTTCTCCTTTCGTTATACTACTTCAGTGTATACAATAGCAATCTGATTGAGTTTAGGGCCGTAAGGGCCCTGTGATACCAGTCATTGTTATAAAAGG